>HG995351.1:9289195-9821695 GCA_905333045.1 Lysandra bellargus | reverse complement strand
GGAGGCGGAACAGAACCGTCTCCATTTCTACGTCAGTGACGGGTGGCGGAACATCCTCTACCACCGAGTCCAACATCAGCGGGGCCATTCGCGGTGGAGCGAATCCTACTGGGGCGTCCGGGAACAGTTCCCGGACAATATTCCCCAGCACTTGTGGCTGGAGTGTCTCCGTCAACGGGGCCGACTGGCCGCGGAGTTTGTCTCGCGCCCTTTTATACGGTCGGCCCCAGGGGTCATTGTTGATCCCCTCCACCAACTCCAGCCACGCTCGCTCCTTGGCCCGACTGATGGCCAGCTGCAGGATCTCCCTTTTCGCCCGGTAGACCCTATACAGCCGGCCATCGCGCTCCTCATCCTGGGGACGGCGCCGCCTGCTGCGAGTATACGCGCGACGCGCAGCATTGCAGGCGGCGCGAAGGTCGGCCAACTCCGTCGACCACCAGTAGACTGCCCTCCGGGGTGGAGCTGGACCCCGCACTCTAGGCATGGCCGCTCGGCAAACGCTAGTGAGCACGTTGCCGAAACAGTCAGCCAATTCGTCCACCCCCATTCCCTCAGAGGACGGAAGACTCCAACGGCCGACGATGGCCGCCTCCTCCGCCAGTTCCCGGTTGAGCTTTGAGAGAGCCCAACGCGGGAACTTACTACGTCCACCAAAGCGCGATGCTGGACTCGACGCGCAGGCCGAAGACACCTCGAACCGTATGTAGCGATGGTCCGAGAGTGTCTCCACCTCCGTCACCACCCTCCACCTCTCCACCCTGCGCGCGACGGCAGGAGTGGCGAACGACAGGTCCACCACTGAACCGCCCGTCCGCCGCACGCAGGTCGGGACTGTCCCTGTATTGAGAAGGGACAGTCCCGAGGCCAAAGCCCACTCCTCCACCTCTCTCCCCTTCGGGTCAGTGACAGGGGAACCCCACGCCGAGGACTTGGCGTTGAAGTCCCCTGCCACTATTACTGGGAGGGGGGCAAATCTTCTGATTAGCGGCCCTAGAGCATCAAGGAACTGCTCCAGGGCGGCTAAATTACGGTTTGGGGAGAAGTAGATCCCAATTATAGCGTACTCTCCCCAAACCGCTACCACGTACCCGGGACCCCTCATTCTGGGTATGAGGGAGGGGCCAGCACCGGGCCTCACTAAAATGGCGACGGAGCCCTGATCATCCCCAGCCCAATGCGGCTGAGAAGGGACACAGTAGGGCTCCGCCAACACCGCCACATCGATCTGCCACTCCGCCATCGACTGCAGGAAGAGATCCTGAGCCGCGGCGGAGTGGTTACCATTCCCCTGAAGAAAGCCCAAATGTCCAGGCATTACTCGGACATTTGGGCCTCAGGCGACGCCGCTCCCCTGGGAGTGTTGGGGAGTTTACCACGGACGGGTGGGGGGTTACAAGACCTACCCCCCATCACGTGCTCCGCTGGGCGGCCTGCATCCGAGCAGACCGCACATTTCAGTTTTGTCACCTGACATCCTGATGCGTTATGCCCAGGTTGACCGCAGCGATAGCATAAATTACTGCGGTCTTTCATCGAGGGGGGACATAACGCAGCGAAATGACCCAACCCCAAGCACCGGAAGCAATGCTTGGGACATGCATCGACAAGGTGGAGCGTAACTTTGCTCCACCCCACAGCAATGCTGCCCAGTGACACCAATTTTTTAGCAGCCGTCACTGGGCAGCTCATACGAGCAAAGCCAGTTCCAACTAACCCCCGCTGAATTTCTCCCACCCAAATTTGAGCGGGGGAACAACTACCTTCTCTGGCAACCGCAGACTTTACCGATTCTGCGGTTGCAGCATCTGAGAGGCCCGTGATTTTGAAATCTGCACATTTCACGGGCCTTGAAACATCCACCTCGTCAGCGAGGACCTCCGATAGACGAGCCGCTAAGGTATCCGCCTTATCATGACTGGTGGAGCCAGGGATCTCAATGACCCTGGCTCCCGTGGCCGCCTGTCTTATGCGAAGGGGTCCGATCCCAAGGTCGTCCAGGTTGATCGACAGCTCCGCCTTCTGCAACACGGAGCTGTATGTCAGACCATTGCTGACCGCTTCCGGCTTCAGCTTCACTACTACAGCCGTGGAGCGCGGCATCACGACCTTGGGCTTCTTCGCTGCTGGTTTTGCAGGCTCAGGTGCCTTCTTCTTGGGCACTTTTCGGCGTACCACCTCAGTCCACTCTGCCGCAGGCTGCTCCGACGCCATGGCGGTTTCTGCGGGTGCCTCTTTCGAGGCACTCGCCGAAGCCACGGCGCTCTCCGACGAAGTAGATGGGCCAGCGTCCATTCTTTCTCCGGACTTTGATTTTTTCGACCCCTTAGCCTTACCCTTTTTGGGCTTAGCTGGAGCCGGGGCCGAACAAACTTCTGGGCGCACAGGAAGCGCCGGAAAATCCTCCCGAACCACACGAGTCGTGGTTACCGGCATCACCGGTGAGGCATCGCGGGCCTGCGAGGCAACTGGTGCCGGACTGGCAACCCTCCTTTCTTGGGCTTGAGCTGCCCTCTTTTTATCTGCAGCCAGGGGAGGGCGAATGGGAGCCAGAGGAGGCAAGCGCTCTTCCAGACCCGCCAGACGCCTGTCAACTAAATTACCCACTAGGCGGGCAATATTCTTCTCCAAAATGCCCAGCTGTTCGCTGGACATCGGAGAACTCTTCGCCTTTGCCGCTTCGGTACGGCTTTCCTCAAACTCGCGCTTGTAAGCGCGTACTTCCTCGCGGAGATTTGCCAGTTCTCGTTGAAGCCGATTATTATCGGCCTTGAGACGGCGAGTCTCTTCTGCTTCGGTACGCGCTCCAAGCGCGTCTAAAACAACCCTCAAAGTGGAGGTGGCCCGCTTGATTTTGTTGGCGTAGCCACCTTTGAGGTTGGTGGACTTGTTGGCAATGGCGAGAATCTCTTGGAGATTACTCTCACCAGCACGTAACAAGTCCTCCGGCCCCATCACCTCTACATCAATGTCCAGGGGGCCTGGCGGTGTAAGATTGTCCAACACCGTCACCTCCTTTCTAAAAGACCTCTTATCTAGAGAGGCAAGGAAGTCTGCCTCTTTAGCCTCCTTGGTTCTTTCTCGGAGTTCTTGACGAGCAGCGGATAATCTGCTCGACGAACCCCGAGTCTTACCTCGTTTGGCCGTCTGTGCCTTGACGGACCCTACGCCAATCTCCTCCGTGTCGGAGCCTGAAATCTCCGAGAAAAGTCGCTTACTCGCGACGATCTCCGACTCCGACATGGATGGTATTGAATCCGTCCCCAACAGCTCCTCGATAGATATGCCCGCTTGGGCAGGACCCCTCGAAGGACCACAACCTTTTCTCCCCCCATCCTGTCCATCCTTACGACGAACCCCCTTTTCACCACGAACCTCCTCCAAGACATTCTCATTCCCGGACCTGTCATCGCCATAACAGGCCAAAAACTCCTCCTCTGAATACCTGCTCTCCCCCCCATCAGATCCCCCCCCTTCATCTTGCACTTCCCTCTGCATTCGACCACCTCCTTTCGGCATATCCCGTCAATCAACTACTCGAAGACTCGAGCAGATGACAAGACGGAATATCACCAAGTTTAAAAATCTTAAATCTAACTAATAATTAAAGCTAAACCTAAGAAACCCAACACCAAAATAAACAAAAGTAAAGAGAAAACCTACAACTATATTTACAGATCACTCCCGACCCCGTTAGACATCAACCCCGCAAAGAAACACCGAGACAAACCCGTCGACCAGTGTCTCCCTATGTGGATGACGTACTAACAATTTCGTTCTAAAAACGAAAAAACACAAAAAATTGAATAACTCCAAAACCACTTGGGTTTTTGGGTTGCAAACAACACTGAAAAATCGGTGACCTCAAGGCGCATCGAATGACACCAGGAACTTAAAAATCCGAAAAGAAGCATAGGCTCCGCCCCGGAAAATTCAAGCTCAACCTAACCTAACCTAACCTAACCTAACCTAACCTAACCTAACCTAACCTAACCTAACCTAACCTAACCTAACCTAACCTAACCTAACCTAACCTAACCTAACCTAACCTAACCTAACCTAACCTAACCTAACCTAACCTAACCTAACCTAACCTAACCTAACCTAACCTAACCTAACCTAACCTAACCTAACCTAACCTAACCTAACCTAACCTAACCTAACCTAACCTAACCTAACCTAACCTAACCTAACCTAACCTAACCTAACCTAACCTAACCTAACCTAACCTAACCTAACCTAACCTAACCTAACCTAACCTAACCTAACCTAACCTAACCTAACCTAACCTAACCTAACCTAACCTAACCTAACCTAACCTAACCTAACCTAACCTAACCTAACCTAACCTAACCTAACCTAACCTAACCTAACCTAACCTAACCTAACCTAACCTAACCTAACCTAACCTAACCTAACCTAACCTAACCTAACCTAACCTAACCTAACCTAACCTAACCTAACCTAACCTAACCTAACCTAACCTAACCTAACCTAACCTAACCTAATCTAACCTAACCTAACCTAACCTAACCTAACCTAACCTAACCTAACCTAACCTAACCTAACCTAACCTAACCTAACCTAACCTAACCTAACCTAACCTAACCTAACCTAACCTAACCTAACCTAACCTAACCTAACCTAACCTAACCTAACCTAACCTAACCTAACCTAACCTAACCTAACCTAACCTAACCTAACCTAACCTAACCTAACCTAACCTAACCTAACCTAACCTAACCTAACCTAACCTAACCTAACCTAACCTAACCTAACCTAACCTAACCTAACCTAACCTAACCTAACCTAACCTAACCTAACCTAACCTAACCTAACCTAACCTAACCTAACCTAACCTAACCTAACCTAACCTAACCTAACCTAACCTAACCTAACCTAACCTAACCTAACCTAACCTAACCTAACCTAACCTAACCTAACCTAACCTAACCTAACCTAACCTAACCTAACCTAACCTAACCTAACCTAACCTAACCTAACCTAACCTAACCTAACCTAACCTAACCTAACCTAACCTAACCTAACCTAACCTAACCTAACCTAACCTAACCTAACCTAACCTAACCTAACCTAACCTAACCTAACCTAACCTAACCTAACCTAACCTGACCTAACCTAACCTAACCTAACCTAACCTAACCTAACCTAACCTAACCTAACCTAACCTAACCTAACCTAACCTAACCTAACCTAACCTAACCTAACCTAACCTAACCTAACCTAACCTAACCTAACCTAACCTAACCTAACCTAACCTAACCTAACCTAACCTAACCTAACCTAACCTAACCTAACCTAACCTAACCTAACCTAACCTAACCTAACCTAACCTAACCTAACCTAACCTAACCTAACCTAACCTAACCTAACCTAACCTAACCTAACCTAACCTAACCTAACCTAACCTAACCTAACCTAACCTAACCTAACCTAACCTAACCTAACCTAACCTAACCTAACCTAACCTAACCTAACCTAACCTAACCTAACCTAACCTAACCTAACCTAACCTAACCTAACCTAACCTAACCTAACCTAACCTAACCTAACCTAACCTAACCTAACCTAACCTAACCTAACCTAACCTAACCTAACCTAACCTAACCTAACCTAACCTAACCTAACCTAACCTAACCTAACCTAACCTAACCTAACCTAACCTAACCTAACCTAACCTAACCTAACCTAACCTAACCTAACCTAACCTAACCTAACCTAACCTAACCTAACCTAACCTAACCTAACCTAACCTAACCCAGTTCCGCTCCGACCGTGGCCAGAGCAACACGCAAAATCGCGCGCTCCGCATTTTAAATCAGTTTACGCGGCCAAAAGTGACAAAGTGAAGTGTGTGATATATCAATCGACGCGGAAAAAAGTGAGGAGTTGAGTAGTGAAAACCGCGTCGAAATCGGGTTGACCTACGTGGAATAAACGCGGAAAAACCCGATTTTTCGGCCACTTCTAATCTTCAACCGCGTGCGGCGCGCGATTTGTCGCGGCGACCACCCCGTCTCTTCACTCCCAGCGACGTGCAAGGTTCCTGAGCTGCTTCTCCCAAAAAATCAGATTTTTCTGGTAGTTGGTTGAGGAGCAGCAGCCCAAAAACCAGGAGAGGACGCAGAGGCGCGTGCGCGGGGAAGTGCGGGGGAGGAACTCGACATATACCACTCGAAGCGGAACAACTGGGGCTAAATAGTGCCGTTTTCCAAATTCAAATCGGACTAGTACATTCGGAGATAAAAGGCTTTGAAAAAGTGCCAAAATTTAGGACACCTGGATCTCGGAATCTAGAGCGACGACCTAGGACTTTTATAATTTTCTTCTGTGGGACTCTGCAAGTACCTGCTGTGTGGAAAATTTGGTAGTGATCTGGCAGTTGGTTTCGCCGGAAAATCGAAAAAACTAAAAAATCTAGACTGCGATCTACGCGGTCTAGATTTGCAGGAGACCAGCGGACCGACATCAGGCACCCTCACCGGCAGTCAGCAGCTCCGGGTACTAAGTTAAGTGACATTTTTAAACATTTTTGTGAGTGAAAAGTAGGCTAATTTTAAATATTTATTTTGACAGACTTCTAGTAAGGCTAGGAAGCCCAAATTTTATATAGATATAGCTCTTTTTATATATTTTTAAAATAAAAAAGCCCCGTTAAATTTTAGTTAGTCATTTAAGTTTTAATTAGTATTTAAGAAGTAGTGAAATTCCATATTGAAAAAACACGGAGGCCGTGCCACGCCCCCAGTTAAGGAATTTCGCTTATTGCAGCCCCAATACCCTAGATACCTAAAGAACATAACTTTCAAATTATTGAGTAGACAGCATTTGATGTAATTAAAAAATTTCAACTTAATCCAATCGGTAGTTTGGCAGTAATTACAAATTTACGTAAAATTTTCATGACGTCAGAATTTAAACTAGGTCACGGGAATTAGGGTTGCAAATGACGAAGTTTTCGCCGGTCGAGAACTATTTTGCAATATTATTTTAGTTGTCTCAACATACTTTTATTTAGGTAAATCTGTAGTTAAATTTAAAAATTCAATAGGATAAATAAACCATTAAAAATCTTAACTAAGGGACACATATTAATTTAGTAATATTTGGCTAAACAAATTGTAAAAAACGTTTAGATAACATAAAAAATTAAAAGTTTACATCTAAATCTAATTAACGATTAATAACTACCTTGAATTTAACTTTAGTACAAAAAATAACTTATAATACATAATCAATTATTCAAAATTCCCATCAGGTTAGTTGCCGCTCGTTTGCAGATACTTACTACAAATCGATAACCCTATTTCACCTATAAGACAAACAACCAGCCCTCAGATAAGGGACTCCGCCCATATCGTAATGGCCGCCGTCGCATAGTCCGGGGTGTAACAGGCAATTTTATTTCTTTTAAAAAGTTAATAATTTAAATACACTAATTAAATAGTAAAAATATCTTAAAAACTAAATTTTAATTCGAGTTTTATATAAAATAAATAAAAATAGCATTATAACAAAATAAAAATAACTTTAAATAGAAAATACACCAAGTTTATTACTAAAATATTAAAAAATTAAAACATTTAACTTATTAAAAAATATTAATAATAAATAATACACTCTTTACATAATATAAATCAGCTCATAAAATTAATATTGAAACAAATTAATAATATTAAATAATAACCCTTAACACCCGGACTACACTCCGTAGATCATAACAGATAACGCAACGATAACACCATAAGTGCGAGCGGGACACGTAGGGCTGACGCGTGCGATACCCGTCTCGCTCACTGCCCCGCCCACTAACGCGCTCAGTCAGGGCTGCGCAAAATTTCTATGTCAACCCTAACAAATAAATTAAATAATAAAAACTAGGAAAAAACATTTAGCAGTATAAATAAATAACTAAATTGAATAAATCGCTATAAAACACAAATAATAGGCAAAACAGTAAACAAAAAATTTAAATCGATATTTAATAAAACAACAATAAACAATAGCACTAATTAAATTAGATAAATATTATACCATAAATAGTTAAATATATATATTGAACATAAAACGTAAACCAAGTAATTAAACATATATGTTATAAAATCATATTATAAGATATAGTAATAGAACATAAATAACATTACCATAACAATTTTAGCACAACAGGAAGTCAATAAAACTCAAAATTTCCATCAGGTTACTCCCGCTCATTGGTGGAGACAAATAATTCATTTAAGCGTGTGGCAGCCCTGACACGCCCACTTGGCGTCAAGCGCGGTGTGTGGTCTGGTAGTACAAGAGCCGCCGCCGGGCAGATTCGGTAAAAATAAAAGTATATTATATCAGTTATATTAATACAAAGTTAAATATAAATAAGTATAAATAAATAATATTAAAACAAATAATTAAATAAATTCTGTTAAAAAAGTGTAATACAAACAAAAATAACATTAACAAATAAATAAATTACGGGACATTAATATATAAAAATTCAAAATTAAGAACAGATATAAATTAAAATATTAGGTATATTAAAACAAGATAAAAACATAAAAAGACACTAACATAAAATAAAAATAACCCGGAAGACTACTGGCTCTCGAACTATAATTGATCGAAGGCGATAAGAAGCGGGTGCGTTTTTGCTATTTTAATATCATAGGCGTTTGAATATTTCTCAAGTTTATAACATTGGACTAATTTGACCGGCGAAAATCGTCCTTTGAGCCGTGACAAGCGGTACTTTAGACCAGTTCGCTTCCCTATTGGGGCGTCTGTTAGACTAGTGACATTGTATATATAATTAAATAGTGACGTCTGTGTTTGCAGTTTTAATATTTTAAAAAATTATTATATATACAATTTTAGTAATTAGTTGACCGGTTGATCCCTATTGGGAAACCGCTTAGATTAAGTTAGCATAGTGACTAGGATACATAAACTGTGACGTAAAGTTATCTCTCTTTTCTACATATTGTTTTATCCATACATAATACACATATACTTTTAAATAGACAAATTGATCCCTATTGGACAACACATTATAGTATTAGTTTAACAATAAATAGACAAGTAGCCCACTATTGGGACTACTGAAATAGTAAGGCTAGGAAAAGACAACAAAACTTTGAAATAATAAAGTCCCTTCGAAAAATAAATAGCAACAATATAAGCCGTAATTGAGTTTGCCATTTCAATCTGAAAGTTAAGCTTAACCTAGGACATCATTAAATAATAATTAAAATTGAAATTTAAGAGCTAGTATAGAACCAAATAAATAAATATTCAATAAATAAGGCTTATAAATAAAAACAAATTCCTTCTAGTCACTAGTTAAATATATACAAACCTTTTACAACTTATTTTATTTTTACAATATTTATTATTTAGTTATTTAGATTTGACGCGTTCCCCCGTACGTATAAATAAAGCAAGCAAAATGGCCATGGTACATACGCCTAAGGAGAGTGCGAAACTCAAAAAGACAAAGGGCAAACCCTCCCTTGAGGGCATGCAGAGTGACCAACGAAGCAGTCCTATATCATTGCAAAAACGAACCGATTCTGTTGAGTCCCTTCTGGTAGAGGTAATCGGAACAGTTAAAAACAGTATCTATCTGCTAAACCAGACCAGAAATATGAGAGGAGACTTGAGGTCTGGTTTAGCAGATAATCTGGAAAAGCTGGAAAGAAAAATAAGTGACATAGAGCGATTAGTAAAGAAGGAATCGATAGAAAAAGGGAAAGGAAGTATAAAGGAAACCAAGGAATCGGAAGTACAATGTAAATTAGAGACGTACGAAGTAACAAATAACTGTGATAGTAAACAATTAATTATGCAAATGTACAACAGGCTAAAATTTGAAATACATGATAGGGCAGATAATATAAGGGAATCTGTAGAAGAGCAGATTACAGTGTTAGCGAATACAGTGATAGCGAATAAATTAAATGAAGAGATAGCGCAGGAAACAAGGAAGGATAACTCTAAGGTAGTGGAGAGTTATGCCGCCAAGGTGGCGACGGGGGGAGTAAAAACCTTACCGTCGGAGCCGAGGCCCATAACTGTCCACTCCTTAGCAGTAACGGACAAGGCAAATGATATGACAGGACAAGAGATAGTTGATAGCGTAGGTAAAATAATAGATGCAAGAAAAGAGGGCATAAAAGTAGAAAGAATAAGAAAAGGAAAAGGGAGGAAGGTAATAATAGGCTTTAGGGACAGAAAAGAGAGAGACGAAGTAAGGAAAAAGATAGAGATATGTGCAAGTGATAAGTTCGAAGTGGAAATAGTGAAAAACAAGGACCCCCAGGTTATTCTGTACGGGGTGCTGAAGTCGAACACGGATGACGACATTTGTGACGCAATCCGTGTTCAAAATAAGCACCTTGTGCAGCATATCCTGGATGGGGACGAGGACAGGATAAGGGTTAAATACCGTAAGCGTGGTAAGGATGCCCATACTGAGCACGTCGTGCTGGAGGTGTCTCCGGAGATATGGCTGTGCCTCACCAGAGAAGGCCGCGCGTACATCGATATGCAGAGGGTGCGGGTCGCTGACCAGTCCCCCCTAATACAGTGCTCGCACTGTCTGGGGTACGGACATGGGAAGCGATTCTGCGCCGACATTGCTGCGGAAATGAGGTGCAGCCATTGCTCCGGAGCTCACCACAAATCACAGTGTGAGGGCGTAGGGGCGGGCACCGAGCCATGTTGCATTAATTGTAAGAAAAATAATCTAAAAGCAAACCATGGCGCGTTCAGTTCAGAGTGCCCGATAAGAAGAAAATGGGAAGCCATAGCGCGTGCGGCGGTATCGTACGATCCTGAAGATGATGCGTTCGTAGAACGTACATGGCTCTACGGGCGCACACGTAACGATACTACGATACCGTCGCAGTACAGCTGTGAATAAAAATGTAGAGCCGGATAAGTGTTGTATTAGAATTGGTAATAGAAGTGTATTGCTGGTAGTAAATAGTAAATTTATGGCAGCAATAAATATGGCAGTGTTAAAATGTATGTTTTAGTTGTAAGTATAAATCGAAAAAAAAAAAAAAAAAAAAAAAAATTATATTATATATTAATATTACTTCGCATTTATTTGATGTAGCAAATAAAGCAAAAGTAAATAAGTCAATTGTTTGTAAACATTTATATAAATGTAAATATTATAATAACTATGTATTTAATTTTATGTTGTATTGTATTAATCCTGTAATTAACAAAATAATAATATCGACACTCACGTAAACGGCTCTACATTTTTAACAACAAGCGCCAATTTAAAAGTAGCTCAACCGCATATACCGAAATTATTAATAGGCTATGATCCGCTCGAACTTATCCTGTAAAGAAAAAATGTACTGTGAAATATATAAATGTATTAAACTGTACTTGAACAAAATGCATAAACTGAATGTAAAATTAATGTTAAAGATTGTGAAATGTATAAAATGTTAGTATGAATCAGTAAAGTATAAAAATATGAGAAGACAAGCTACATGTAAAAGTTAAAGCTAACAACTGTAAACGATAAATAGAAATGTAATGTATTATGAGGAAAAAACTAGTGTACAAAGTAAAACTGTGAATAAATGTAAATAGATAATGTAAAAGATTGTGAAATGTATAAAATATTAGTATGAATCATTAATGTATAAAAATATGAGAAGACAACCATATTGTAAAAGTTAAAACTAATAACTGTAAATGATAAATAGAAAAGTAATGTATTATGAGAAAAAGTTAGTGTACGAAGTAAAAATGTGAATATAAATAGAATATGAATGTAAATAGATAATGTAAAAAACATTGATGAAAAAAGCTATGTATAAGAAATGTATAAATAAAATGTAGCAAGTGACGTAAATAAGCCATGTATAACTCAAATAATATGAACATGTAATAAATAAATAAATGTAGAAATTGTCCCTTATCATGTAAGGGGGAACAAAAAAAAAAAAAAAAAAAAAAAAAAAAAAAAAAAAAAAAAAAAAAAAAAAAAAAAAAAAAACCTAACCTAACCTAACCTAACCTAACCTTTTTTTTTTTTTTTGATGCGCAGGGGAAACCCTCATGGGTGCCCCGGGTTGGGGAAGTGCTCCAGTTAGCTGAAGCACCCCGGGGGTATGTGAGACTCCTACTCACTAAAACCACCTGCGGTTCGCCTTCAGCCGTATAGAGGAGGGATATCCCGGATCTAACAAACACAGGACTCCCTCCACGACTGGCCGGTCTACCTCAAAGGGACCGGACTTCCACCAAAGTAAGGGAACGCTTAGGCAAACTAAAGCGTTCCCCTCGACGCCGGGACTAACAAAGCCGGGCAGGTTCCCATCCTGACCCGGAGCCCCGTGGGACGGAAGTTATTGGAGGTTCGCATAGCGACGCCTCCGCACTCCCGTCCTACGCCGGCGGAGCGGCAGAGAGGTGAGATCGTCCTCTCTGTCCCGCTCCGCGGCCTCTTTCTGCGACATAACAATTTCGCAGAAAGAGACCGCCGCCTGCCAGGCCTCATCGCTCTCGAGCATGCAGCGCACCATGCTCGGGAGCGAGAGGTCCCCGCCTAGCACTGCCACGAGATCGTGGCGCTGCACGGCCCAACGATCGCACACCTCGAGGGTATGCTGGGCCGTGTCCTCCGCAGCGCCGCACTCATGGCAGGCTGGCGTTGGCTCTCTCCTGGCGACCTTACACAGGTACTCACCGAAGCATCCGTGCCCGGTGAGTACCTGTGTAAGGCGGAAAGTGAGGGGTTTCTTCTTGCGGCGCATCCACGCCGCAAGAACTGGACGCAGTGCCTCGGCGGTACGTTGACCGTACCGGGTCTGCGTCAGATCCTCTTCCCACCTCCTCAGCAGCCACTGCTCTCCGAGTCTCCGGAACCGCCTAAGATCTTCCCACGAAGGGGCTTCGCCGTTCGACCTCCCCTCAGTGATGAGGAGGTTCACCTCGGCAAGCACCCTCGCCGTGAGCTCCCATGGCGGTTCCCCCGCCAGAGCAGTTGCTGCCGCCCAAGAGACTGTACGGTAGCCCCTGATGACTCTCACCGCAATGACCCGCTGCATTTTATGCAGCAGGGCCCTATTACGTACGGTGAGAGCATCCACCCATATTGGGGCACCGTACAGAGCCATACTCCGGCACACCCCGGAGTACAGCTGCCGACAGGCTTGACTGGGCCCTCCTACATTCGGCAGGAGTCGACCCAGAGAGGATGCCGCTCTTATGACCTTCGGTCCCAGCTGCTGGAAATGGGGACCGAAGGTCCACCTTCCATCCAGGGTGAGCCCAAGATACTTGATGGTGGGGCTCACCCTGATCTCCTCGCCTCCGACACGAAGTCGTGCACCTGGTGGAGGTCCCCTTTTACCGGGTCCGCGAAACATAAGGGCTTCGGTCTTCTCAAAACGGACCCGAAGCCCTAACCGTCTTATGCGGCTGACCACCAGCGATACTGCCGATTCGGCCAGCCGCGCCGCCTCTTGATAAGTCCTCCCCCGGGCTGTGATAAAGGTGTCATCCGCATAAGCGGAGACACCTATCCCGGGGAGGAGGCAGCATCGCAGGACCCAGTCATAGCCGATGACCCACAGACCCGGCCCAAGTGCCGACCCCTGTGGGACACCGCAGTCGACCTCCACCAACACCAGGACCCCGTCCCGGTTCTCCCACACGACCTCTCTGTCGGAGAGCCAATCTCCCACCAGCCTTCTGATATACAAGGGGACACCGAAGTACTCCAGTGCCCCGAGTATCACGCTGTGAGGAAGGCTGTTGAAAGCATTGGCTATGTCGAGCGACACCCCCAACACCACATCCCCTTCGCGTTCCGCCTCCTGCGTCACCGACCGTAGGTACCGCATTGCGTCAACGGTAGACCGACCAGTCCGGAAACCGTACTGATGACTGGACAGTTTCGGTCCCGGGCCCCTCTCCAAGTGCTGAACGAGTCGTGAAGCCACAATACGTTCCAGTGCCTTCCCGACTTCGTTCAACAACACTATCGGCCGTACCGCCGACGCCTGGTCCGGTGGCCGACCTCCTTTAGGCAAAAGGACGAGTCGGCCCCTCTTCCAATCCTTCGGGAACTGCCCAGATTGAAGACACTGGTCAAACAGTTCCCGAAGGGTATCCTCGAGGTGCACGAGTGCCAATGACAGCACCTTCCCATGCACCCCATCCGGACCCGGCGCCCTCTTCTTGTCACGGAGACGGGACAAGACCATCTCCATCTCCTGGTCGGTGACGGGTGGCGGAACACCCTCCTCCAAGGCCAAGTCCGGCGTTGGCCGAGCCATTTGAGGCGGAGAAAATTCGGCTGGGGGGGCAGGGAACAGTTCCCTGACGATGCTCCCCAGCAGCTCCGGTTGGAGCGATTCCGTCAACGGGGTCGACTGAGCGCGGAGTTTATCCCGCGCCCTTTTATACGGTCGACCCCAAGGGTCATTATTAAGACCCTCTACCAGCTCCAACCATGCTGCCTCCTTGGCTCGGCTCATGGCCAGCTTCAGGGCCTCCCTTTTTTCTACGTAGACCCTGTGCAGCCGGCCATCTCGTTCTATGTCCTGGGGTCGGCGCCGCCTGCTGCGTCCATAAGCGCGACGCGCCGCATTGCAGGCAGCGCGAAGGTCCATCAGCTCACTCGACCACCAGTAAACCGCTCGACGTGGAGGGGGTGGACCATTCAACCTCGGCATGGCTGCCCGGCAGACATTTTTGAGTACGTCTCCGAAACAGCCAGCCATTCCATCAACCCCTTGACCTTGCCACGTCGACGGAAGACACCAGCGGCCGACGATCGCGGCCTCCTCCGCCAGTTCCCGATCGAGCTTAGACAAAGCCCAACGCGGGAACCTGCTACAACCCCTGGACAACGCTGGACTTGACCTGGAGGGCGGAGACACCTCGAATCGAATATAACGGTGGTCCGAGAGTGTCTCCAACTCCGTGATCACCCTCCATCCTCCAATCCTACGTGCGATGTCTGGCGTGGCGAAGGTCAGATCTACCACTGACTCTCCGTTCCATCGCACACAGGTCGGGACCGTCCCTTGATTAATGAGTGACAGTCCCGTAGCCACCGCCCATTCCTCCACCTCCCTCCCTTTTGGGTTCGTGACTGGGGACCCCCACGCCGAGGACTTGGCGTTGAAGTCCCCCGCCACGACCACTGGGAGAGGAGCCAGCCTTCTTATGAGCGGCCCCAGCACATCCAGGAACCGCTCCAAAGCCGCCAAATTTTGGTTCGGGGAGAAATAAACACCTACTAAGGCAATCTCTCCCCGGACCACCACCACGTATCCCGGCCCCCTCATTTTAGGTATGAGAGGAGGGCCGACACCTTGCCTAGACACAACGGCAACGGATCCATCCTCATCTCCTGCCCAATGTGGCAGGGGAGGCACAAAATACGGCTCCGCTACCACCACCACATCAACAAGCCACTCCGCCATTGACTGCAGGAGGAGATCCTGAGCCGCAGCGGAGTGGTTTACATTCGCCTGTAAGAAGCCGAGATGTCCTGGCATTACTCTGACATCTCGGCCTCAGGCGCCTCCTGCTCTCTTCCCGACGGTCTTGGGGGGAGAGCTTTACCACGAGTGGATGGGGGGTTACACGACTTCCCCCCCATCACGTGGTCTGACTTACGGCCGGCATCTGCACATGCAGCGCAATGAGGCTCCGATGTGCAGGTGCTTACTTTATGTCCGGGCTTACTGCAGCGGCGACAGAGTTCGCTGCGGTTCGTCTTTGAGGGGCACATGATGGAGGAGTGCCCCATCTCGTAACATCTGAAGCAGTGCCTGGGTCGCATGCCCTCATGCTCGACCCTAACACGGCTCCAGCCGACACAGAAACCGCCCTTGCGCAGCAGTTCCTTACCCGCAACAATCGGGCAGGACATCCTCGCGAATCCGATTCCGCGCGGACTGCGGAAAATGTCCCCCACCCAAACCCGCTCAGGGTCACAGCCACCCTCTTTCGCCACCATCGCCTTAATATTGGCAGCATTTGCTGTTTCATCCAGACCCGTCAATTTAAAGGAGGTAGTCAGAACGGGTCTGGAAACCTCCGCCACTTCCGCCAGCACAGAAGCCAGCTTGTTGGCCAGCTGATCCGCCTTGTCACGGCTCGTCCTACCAGGAACCTCGATCAGGCGAGCCCCAGTCGCCGAGTTCCTGACCCTCAACGGTCCCAGCCCAAACTCTTGCGGATCTACCTGCAGCCTGGCTTTCGTGAGAGCCTCGCAATATGACACTCCCGATTGTTGAGCCTCCGGACGCAATTTAACAATTATCGCCTCGGATTTCGGGAGTGTCAACTTCTTGCCCTTGGGCGCACTTTTCGGTGCTTCCTTGGCCTTCGCTTTGGGCTTCTTCACCCCCTTGCGACGGACGACCTCGGACCACCCTTCAGCCGACTCCGACTGCTGTTGCGGTGCAACCACTACCTGCAGCCCTTGCTGCGAAGGAGGCTGCTGCGTAGTCTTCGCAAGAGTTTGTCTACCCTGTGAATCTCCATTGGAGACAGAAGGGCCAAAACTGGTCCACTCTGTCTCCTTAGTCCTCTTGCCCTTGCCCTTGCCTTTGCCCTTCTTAGTAGGGGCCTGGGCGGGGGCAGGGCGCGTCTCAGGACGGACTGGAAGTGGAGGAAACTCCTCCCGACTACATGAGGGCACCTCCATAGGTACCGATTTTCTGGGCACCGCTGGGGCTCCGATAATCGGTGACTTCTCCCTCACCACTGGCGCCGGTGCCGTAGAGGCACCACTAGCTACACGTGCTGCGTTTTTTCGGTCCGCCGCCAGTGGCGGGCGAACAATCGGAGGAGGCGGCAGCCTATCCTTGATGGCAGCTAGCCGGCCGTCGATCATATTACCGACCATCCTAGCTATGCTGCCCTCAAGAGTGCTCAACTGCTCATCGCTCAGCATAGAGTTACGTTGAGCTGCTGCCGCCTTCTTCGCTTCCTCGAAGTCGCGCCGGTAAGCACGAACCTCCTCCTTTAAATTTGCCACCTCTCTCTGCAGCCGATTGTTATCGGCCCGAAGGCGGCGTGTTTCCTCCACTTCCGTCCTTGTCGCCAGAGTTTCCAGGACCGACCTGATCACTCCGGTAGCTCGACGAATCGTGCTAGCATATCCACCTTTAAGATTGGTGGATCTGCCAGCGATGTAAAGAATGTCGTCGAGTCTCCCAACAGCCGTGGTCATCAGGTCGTCAGCCGCCATTTGATCCACATCCAGATCCAGAGGACCCGGTCTCTCACAAGTCACATCCTTCGTCGGAGATTTCCTGAAGGACTGACGCTCCAACGAATTTACGAACTCATCCGCTTTCTGGGACTCCTTCTCTGTGAGGGTCTGTCTAGCAGCCGCCAGCAGCTTGGACGTCCCTCTACCACGCCTAGAAATAGGCACCTTCTTCGCCCTGCCAGAGGCGAAATCAGTTCCCTCAGTATCGGAGCCGGAACGCTCCGAAAAAAGACGTTTACGGGGCCTCGGTTCCGTCTCAGACACCGAGACCGACGGTGATGGCATCGCCCAATCCTCACCCAAGATCTCATCAAGGCTGATTCCTGCTCTGACTTCCACACGACTCTTCGAGGGGCCAGCTACAACTCCATCAGAAATGGGTAAACCCCTCCGACCGGTATTCCTGTCAGAGTCCGTTTCAGCCCCACTCCTGCTCCTACTTCTACTCCTAACACCCCCCCCTTTCTTCTTGGGCCCCCCGCCCTGACTCCGTCCATCCCCTTTTGTCATGTTGACGCAAAGTCAACCAACAAAAGCACCAAAACCCACAAATCGAACCAACAATACTTCAAGGCACAATATATACCCTGGTGTACTGCAAGGCACGAACTTAAAACTACAAAATAAGAATAAAAGAAATATCCCAAGCACCAAATAATAACCAAAAAAGTATCCTAACACAAAATAACAACTATTAAAAATATAAAAAGTATATACAAAAGTTGAAAAAATTTCAAAGTTGAATTTCTCCGCCACCAGATGGCGTGGATGAGAAATTCGACCGTGGAAAAATTGGCAAAGGAAGCCTCTTTCCAATGACACCAAGAACTTGAAAATCGCTTGAAGGACATAGGCTCCGCCCAAGGAAAATCAAGCTCAACCTAACCTAACCTAACCTAACCTAACCTAACCTAACCTAACCTAACCTAACCTAACCAGAAGTATATCTTAGCCAAATTTTGGCAAAATTGGTTCAGCGGTTTAGGCGTGAAGAAACAATCGCTTGCACAAAGTACATTTTTATTTCACTTTTAAAACTAGCGAACGCAACATGAATAAGCACTTTGGTGACACTGCGGCTATAAAAAGCACATCCATTACAAAACATGGTGTTTTCATGGCCTGTGTCATAATAAAAAAATTAAATAACTTATCTACTCAGCTAAGCGGAAAAGCCTCGCCGTTATTCGCTGGCTCACCTTTAAAAAATATTGCGCGAATAAAATTCGCAGTCATTAAAAAGCAGCAACTTTCCATATTTTGTTTCCCAAAATCTACGAACAGTTTGTCCGTAGATTTTGGGTTTTGATTTGACAATTGTACTATCAGGGAAGTTGATTCCTATGCAGATGGCGGACCTAAGTCGGTCGGCTTATGTCAATTCAATGTCAGCTGTGATCGGTCGGCTGGGTTTGACATAACGCGACCAAATTACTTAGGTCCGCCATCTGCATAGGAATCAACTTCCCTGATAGTACAAAAAAGTATTTGGAAATAACTTGTTGTTCAATTATTTTTTAATTGGTGTTCGGTTTTGACATAGATAGGTACATATAAAACAATTGCAATAGTTTCAATATACGCTCTTAGTGCATTTTTAAAACGCTTGCACTTTAAATGTATAGTAATTCAAAGATTCAAAGACTTTATTAGCATCCAAGTAGGCGGTTGCTTATAAAAATAGTAACAAATAATGTGGATTGTAATTTCTTAATTGTAATTATGTATTATTCATTTCTTAATTTCTTACATTTTATATAATTACTATTTCATTACTTATAATAAACACAATAGAAAATAGTTGCCTTTGCCTAAGGCAACTTTTTTCTATTATTATTAACGTAGGTTTAGAGGTCTTTGATTATTAATTAATGTGTGGCTATATTCTAATAAGGCAAATATAGAAAATTAATATAATGTAAAATCACAGTAATAACTAAATATTTATCTAATATATAAAATTCTCGTGTCACAGTTTTCGTTGCCATACTCCTCCGAAACGGCTTGACCGATTCTCATGAAATTTTGTGAGCATATTGAGTAGGTCTGAGAATCGGCCAACATCCATTTTTCATACCAAAAATTATTTATATGGAAAAACAACGTTTGCCGGGACAGCTAGTTATTTATATATGCATTAAATTTTACATGCTACTAAGACAGAATGTTTGATACTGTATAAATTATAATATAACTTACTATAAGATCTTTGTAAACAACATTCTTTGCAAATATATGATTATGATTATGATTAGGAACTTATGATTATGCTTAAGTATTAAATTCTTACACGTTCCACTTATTCAGATTCGATAAGCAAGCGGCTGTTTCGTCAGGCTTAAGATAAGAAAATCTTCTATAATCAAACGTTATCCAACGACGTCATTCCGGATTCCATAAAACAGAATACCTTGCCGCAATTTCCTTAAGCTGATGCACGGAACCCGTGTAAAAGATTACGACAAAACCTCTTTTGTCGTATTAATACTATGTTAGCTTAGCACAGATTAAAAATTATTGCTGCATTAGACTACGAAGAAGCCAAGTATGTTAATATATTATTGTACTACGTATGTTTAATAATTGTAATACTAAGGGCTGGTTTACACGTATTAAGTAGATAAGTAGTAACTAAATTCTAATTGTCATCTAGTTTAGGACTTACTAAATTTTAACTTGCTACTTGCTACTAAATTTTGTGTTTACATGCAATCAACAACTTAAAATTAGGTTAAAATTTAGTTAACCACTTATCTACTTAAGTATTACTGATATCGATTATACCACATTATTATGGTTGCAGGTTCCCAGATTTCTGGTTTCTACACCAAACTACTGATTTAGTCAATACGTTCGTTTCTGGTTAAGGGTATAAAATAATAATATAAGGGTACAAAAGTGTAGTTTAAATGATCTACTAGTTAAAACTTTTAACTGTTGATTATTTTTGGTTCCACGAACATAGAATTTCAACTAAAACAACAGTGACTAGATATCATAATAGAATCAGTCAAAGTTTTGTCTAAACAAAAGATAGATGATGCATCCAAAAAATGTGACATTCGATTTAAAATCCATTCGAAGCGCTACGGTTACGTGCAGTGAGATTTGCATCGGATTTGAAAATCCAGTAAACAACAACATTAAACGTGAATATCGTCCTGTTGAGGCACTGAACTGTATTTCAACGGTAAATAAAGGAGAATAGGTGAGTTACGTACACTTTTTTGTCACTTGAATATTGGACTAATATGTTAAAAAGCTGTGAAAACAGGTGTATAAGTATCTACCAAAAGTTTCGTAAAATATAGGTTTATAAAATTAAATGTCTTGTAATTTGAACAAACTTACTTACATGCTTTATGCACTCCACTCACGTCTTCAAATATTAAATATTATATGCTTCAATCGAAAAAGTTTTGTATTGTAATATATAATCAATTTCTAGATAACGACTGCAATATTTCCACAAAACCTTTTTTATAATAGGGTACTACATCCATCCACGAATACGCTCAAATTCTCTTGATGTTTATTTAAAACTCTATGTAAAAGTCTGAAAAAAGATTGGGTCTCTAGGTACTAAGAATATTGGAACAGTTAAATTAGAAAATAGATCAATAAAATAAAAAAACTTGATCATCATTCATAATTTTACAAAACGTGTAAAATCAAATGTCCAACATTCATTACGCATCGGTACAGAACCCACCGGGAAGGGAGCCCACTATCTTACATTCTCTAACAATTCACTCACGCCCCATCAAGTTTGTATATCACCGCGTCTCCCCATTTGTGTCTAAAAATGCTTTTTACTGGGAAACATTAATTTTAAGAACTCCTCATTTCATTCTCGAGGGTTCATCTCAATTATTTTCGGGACGCATCAGCTTTTTGTGAGGGCTTCCCACGAAAGAATTTTATAAAATGTTCTATTTTTAGTGTAGGCTACTTATTACATTGGTAAATCCTAAATAATATTCAAATCGAAGCATAGCTAACTAAGACATTAGTTAAAACTTTAAGAAATGGAGGTAGAAATTAAAATAAATAATTAATAGATTAATTATATTTAACAAAGCTTATTAGACAAAGAATTTTTAAGCTGCAGGGCAAAGAGTTAATTATTCAAAAGTTTCTGTAATAAAAAGGATCCTGCGAACATGACGTTCTTTGAAAAGTAAAAATTATTTCCTCGCGAAACTCCTGAATTCATAATTTTTTTACTAACGTTTAAATTAGTCTTACTTAACTTTTAAGCTTTGAAAATCCTTGAGATTCTACTTTAACTCCTTCAAAGAAACCGGCTGTAGAAATAGGTGCTTTATTGTAAACTGTTGATCGTATAATTGTGTTGATGAAGTAATCAGTAGTTATGACATTAACCAGCCTTTCCCAAAGTGGGCGATAACGCCCCCTTGTGGGCGCTGAAGGCCCAAAGGTGTGGGACCCAGAAAAAATTGGTTAGATGTGTAGTAGAGGCTTGGGAAGTGATTTGTAATTTTATTTCATCTGGACGCATTTTAAATTAAATGCATCTATTTCCTCACATTAGTTTTAATTTTAGCTAGCAAGTTTTGGAGGCAACTTCTTAGAATATAATATTTTGTTAAACAAAAATCCGAGAATTCCGGGATTGGAGAAAATTGGGGAATGCAAATTAAGTCGGTGGTAATGATAAAAATATGGTTTGAAATCGAATAATTTAGCATTTTGTATTTATTTTTATAAAATTTTCTGCAAAACCCTCTTAATTTAAATAAAGATAAGAAAGTATAAAATAATATTTTGTTCTCAAACTGGGCAGTAGACAAAATAAGTTTGGGAACCCCTGACATACACGAAATAAAATATACAGGGTGTAACAAAACAAAATGATAACACTTTAAGGTGTGAGTTCATGAGTGATGAGGCAAAATTTATGACACTAGGGCGCTTGCTCGAAATCACAAAAAAAAACACTTACATCGCTGCCACTTTCACCGTTAACTCTATATACCCATTACCCATGTATTATAGAGTTCACGACACATAACCCTAAAGTATTATCTTTGTTTTGTTACCCCTGTATCCTTCCAATCCATACTTCCATTTCATCGTAGTCGGATAAATACGTCGAACAAAAACACGACCATTTAACAAATACATCGAACAGAGCAATTTTAAATTACATTTGCCAACGCGGAGTGTGGGCTCAATTTTGTTGAGCAAAACCCGCGCAGTTGCTCAGCTGTCGCCGGCAAGCCATCGGATACATAACAGGCTTTTTGTGCGAGGCCTGACAGAGCATTAGAGATTTACTCCCAAATCAAATCTAACCGCAACCGAATTCGTGGATTGGATTGTACCTAATGCTATATTTATTTGGGAACTAATTTTTTGATCAGTTATTTAAATATTTGAGATGTTATTATGATCAGTTGAAAAAAATATTGAGCAGTTATTTAATTTTCTGGCGGTTGATTAATTATTGTGACTGTAAAACATGGACAGTAATAAAAAAATATTGAGCGGTAAAAAATGCAGTTCGATAAATGAATGAGCCGTAAAAATGATGGAACGAGCGTAGGGATTGCAATCCCGCACCTTATTCAATCCCGCGGGATTGATTTGCGGGATTGGCTAATCCCGCGGGATCCCGCGGGATCCCGCAAGTTTGAATTTTGTGTTATAAAATTGAATAAATTGAAACTATACGTTTATGTTTTATTAAAAATCAACTTAGTCCCCTCATTGTATTTACTGTAGGGTTACAGAAGACCTAATGCACTTGTTGGTGGATTGTGGACAAAATCGTGATCTCAGAAGCCAGTTATTCCCAGGAAATTTATTTGGGGGGCAAATTAATATTATTTTGGCGTCGCCTCTTTCGATTTTATTTATTATCAATGAAGGGTCGCATAGCTTAAAACAACTTTACTAATAGAAAATGTCTCATATTATGCCATAAAAATATTTGTTTTGTAACAAAATAACAATGAAATTATGTGATCACTCTAGTCTTATTAGATCTTAAAATTAAAATGCCTTTGATGCCTCAGCAATTTTGAAGTCAGGCACCTCTCAACATTATGGCTCCGCATTGATTGCGACGACCACCCTCGCGTTTTTGCGTGCCTATATAGGTCCCATAGTGGTGACCCCGAGACGGACTGACTCTTTGAACAATTGTAAGCAGCTTCAGATTTAGTGCAGCAGCAGATCCCATCCGCAGAGATCATTATACTTGGCGACTTTAACGCCCCCACGCCGACTGGCTCAATAGGCTTGATGACTAATTTTTTTCTTATTGGTAATTGAAAGACCCTTAAAAAAAAGAAACATCACTGAAAGAATGACTCTGATAGCTTAAAAATTCACCAAGATATGACAATTCAAACATCTCATAAAATAGACCTGCCCGAAACGCTCCATACAAAGTGCTACGAAAGACTGACGTCACTCTTTCGTAGTTTGTATGGATCGGGAGAGAACTTTGTTCGATAGGTATATTAAATATTGCGTTTATGAAAGTGGTTTCATAACAAAAGTTGCTTTAAATTGCATAATATATCGAATGGTATACAGATATTAAGAAATTTAATTGAAAAAAAATCGACTTGATTATCCATCTTTGAAGGCGCATAACAAAAAAAGTACAAATGCTATCGAGCTGAAATTTTGAGAACACTTATATTTTACCTTGATTTCTTTATTTTATTAACAAAATTCGCTAATCTTTGACCTTGTCATCATCCCTATTAAACTGATCATGCGGGAAGATGTTCTGTCTGCGACTTTGCTCTTGCGAACGACTTAATACAACTGGTTGCTACGCCTTCGCGAATCCCAGATGTAGACGGTCAGAATCCTTCCCTGTTGGACCTTCTGCTGTCTTCAAATCCTGATGGCTACCAAGCATCCATGACCGCACCACTTGGTTAATCGGATCATTGCCTTGCCACTTACGACGGCATTGCGATAGCGTATTGTTAAATACCGTCGTGTGTGGCTCATTTTTTGCATCCTATCCTTGGGGGCACTTGTGCTTCTCGCCGGATGATCCCGAAAACACTGTCAATTCTGTTTCCAATGTGGTGATGCAAGGTATGAAGTTTTTCATTCCGTCCTCTGTAGTGCCAACTTGCGGCAGATTTCGTCCCTGGTTTGGTTCATCCTCTAAAAAGGCTTCTCGCCGGAATCAGAAGGCTTACCATTGCAGTGGCTGCTCGGGATTTAAATACCAGCACGTCAATAGAATTAGTGAGAGACTCGAGCGCCTCCCTTCGAGAACCCGTGCATTCTGGTCTCTGGCCAAAGCTATTGAAGGGAATTTCTGCAAGCCAACCCTACCATACCTACACGTCGAAAATGGATCGTTGTCCCATGATCCAAAAGACAAAGCCGATCTTCTGGGTTACCAGCCGGGTAGCCGAGTTCTTTGCGTCAAGCTTGACCTGAAATAACGGGGAACAGAAACCGCCGACCGTGGCGCGAAGCACGAGCGTCATGTCGGATAATATTTGGTTTCATCAGCGCTCAGTGCAAATAGCCCTCCGTTCCCTTGATATCCAATTAAAGTTGAATGGGCCTGACGAAATGCCTCCTATAAAGGATTCCCTCCTAAAAAGTGTGCTCCAGCCTCCAGAGCTGGCTTTGATCTTAACGCGTCTTTTTCGGCTCTTCTGTTCTTCTGGCATTGTTCGGGGTTGGGATAGATTTAAAACAAGAGATGAAAGAATATTCCTGTATTGTATAGATCAGACTATCACTAAAATGGGATATGAGATCGAGTCACGCGTTCTATATGAGATATCGTCGTGGACTGAACTTTAATACATTATTCGAAAAGTTATTCAAAGATGCAGAGTTGCATTATTACCTAAGTTGCATAGCAGGTAATAAGGCAACACACGCTGTACGGGCATTGACCCGTACATGCTCCCGGGGGAGAAAAAAGGGGTTAGTAGAGGTCTAAGATAATGAAAGATGAGGTTACAAGATGATAAACAATTTTGCTTATAACTAATTAATAAACTAGGGTTAGTGTAACAAGTTGTACAAAGTAGTAATTTAAAATTAAACATAACTAGTTGAATTAAGGTCTCTAAGTGAAAAGACACGAAAGATCGGGGACGAAGCCCTGTCCTGTTTATGTAAGCGCTCACTAGATTTAACTTTAGGATCATTAATTGCCACAGATTTGCCCTTAACACTAAGATCACTCACACTTACACTTTTTATTTTAGCTAAAGATTGCCCATTTTCCCTAACCACACAACACTCACTTAACTCAGTTCCTTCGGGGGGCGTAGAGGAAGTTGCTTTAGCCGGCTGCGCCTCCAGAGGTCTCAAAGACTCCCGACGCTGAAGCCTCTGCCGCCATCTCCAGTACATCACTACAGCAGCAAATACTAATCCAATGACCAGGACGTAGATGACAGTGTAGTGATGCACGTCATGGTAGGATATTTCATCGCTTAACGGTTTACTCTTCTTTAGAGCATCAATACTTTCAGCAACAGAGTCAAACTGTCCTAAGATTTTAGAGTTGTTATTGGGATCAATCTCAGCGGGCAAATCAGTAAGAGAAATATTCAACATGTGATTTATGGAAGGTATTTCGGGCGCGTCTATCCTGGCGCCAGTCATCATAGTACTAGATAAAAGTTTGGTGGGATTGATCAAAAAGTCTTCTGTTTTTATCATGCAGTCTTCCCCAATGTTCAAAAGACCTGCGTTCGTTAATTTTGTTGTCGCACCTTGGCCTTCACAAAGAATTTTAAGATTGCATTCGTTGCAGCAAAAATAAAAATATCTGTTGATTGACTTTAATTCCTTCCAAACATTTTTACAAGGATTTTTCACAGTTTTACATGTTCTTGTATTAGGGATGGTCTCGCAGAGGTTGTGATCATCTTTCAGGTGATAAATAGGATTTCTGATATGGCATAGGATCATTTCTAGATTTCGCCGTATGCCGTATTGAAGATCGTTCTCGGAGATTGTTACATATGAATCCTTTTTCAAATTAATAGCGGCAAACTCGGATATAATTTGTGCATTTATCATGACGTTGTTTACAGATCTCGGAACTGGAATGAGATTAAATAGTTCATAGACGTCTCTTTCTATTAGGGGTATACGGATTTCTATGATGAAATATTTTGAGCTGTACTTGGCTCTCACTTGTAATAAATTATAGAGATCTTTGAGATGGAGATTATCAACAGGGATCGCCAAATCCTTAGGAATTTGCGCCGAAATTACACTTAGTTCGTTTCTGAGCTGGCTCGGAGAGATCAAATGAAGGTCCAGTTTTCCATTAAAAATGTTTGTCACCGTGTCCAAAATCGAGTCCTATATTTTTCTAAGACTAAACATAAGATTTGTAGCAGTTATTGAGGACGTCAAAAAGTCTGTAACAAAACTCATATTTTGAACGTAGAGTTGTAGATTTACATAGGTAAGCCATTCTGACTTCATTCATCTTCTGATTAATAGATTTGTTATGTGCTCTCATAGTACTCTCCATTCTTTTCATGAGATTAAATTCAGCTTCCACCACTGAGGTTTGATTTTTCCTGAGATCAAACAAATGTTTGTCATTTTTTCTCATAAGATCGATGTCCTTTTCATATTTGTCAGCAAATCGCTGGTCAAGTACACCGAACAAGCTATTTGCAACGTAGCCTACTCCGTCAATTAAGCCTAGGCGCCGGCGTTTATGCGCATTTCCAATTACAAATGATTCATTCATCATTATAATATTATTATAATGTTTTAATTCTTCGAACTCGTGCCCGAGTTGTAATGTGATATCTTCGCACGGTGTCTTATGCTTTATTTCTAAACATATTATCTCGAGGTAATTAATATATTTTTGAAGTGCCGACATACCTTCTTTATAAGGATAAATATCATAATAGACAATTAGTCGCCAGTCGTCTCGAATAATGTGCATATTTTAAATTTTGTCAAAATAAATGCTATTATTGACTGGGGTAAAATTATAGGATGCTTGAGATGAGGTAATTAAAGATAGCAAAAATAGCGTTAGAGATAGAGCTATTTTAGAAAACGAGATACGATTGGATCTCACTTGAGTTTTCGATTTCCTCTTACTTGAGTTTTCCTCTTTTAGTTCCTTATCCGAGGAAGGATTAGAGGTTTCATTCACTGGCAATAACGCGAGCTTAACAATGGGTCGTTTTAATAAACCGTTCTTAGTTTTCAGGGTGACGACTCTGACTAGGCCGTCTGTTCCGGGATGAAGTTCGACTACTCGACCTAGAGCCCATTTTCCGGGAGGGAGATTTCCATCCTTTATGATGACGATATCATTGAGGTTAAGATTCCTTTGAGATTTTCTCCATTTTGCTCTGGTAGACAGCTGCGTGAGATATTCATTTTTCCATTGAGTCCAAATATCATTGTAGATTTTTTGTACTAAGTACCAACGGGTTCTGAGATCGCTTTCCGTGTCATATAAGGTCAAATTGGGTCCGCTTGCCAAAAAGTGAGCCGGGGTTAAAAAATGTATGTCCTCAGGATCTTCTGATAAGGGGCAGAGTGGTCGCGAGTTTAAACAGGCTTCAAGTTGGGATAACAGGGTACTGTACTCTTCGTATGTCAATTTCTGCTCTCCGACGACCCTCTTTAAATGATGTTTTAAGCTCTTGACAGCGGCTTCCCACAGCCCGCCTGCAGATGGCCATGACGGAGCGTTGAAATGCCACTCGATGTTCATTTCAGAGATAGAGGCGAGGTTGTCTTGGCTTTATAAGATTCTGGAGATTTCTGAGTACTCTTCTCTAAGGATTTTATTAGCTCCTATAAAGTTCGTTCCTTGATCACTGTAGAGGTGACCAGGAAGGCCTTTTCTAGCCGACATACGTCTGAGCGCTGCAATAAATGCTGACGCAGTAAGGTCGGACACTAACTCCAGGTGTATGGCCTTAGTAACCATACAGACAAATACTGCGACATATCCTTTGGTTGTCTTTATGCATCGACCCTTATTAGCTTACATTATATTATATTATTACAACACCAGAAATACACAATTTGTGAAAATTGCAACTATCTAGCTATTGCGGTTCTCGAGATCCAGCCGTGACATACGGATGGACGACGGACGTCGGACAGACAGCGATGACTTATTAATAATAGGATCCCGTTTACATTATTTCGCCAGGAAAATGTGCTATGTGCCACGGACCACATTTTTTGGTTGATATCTCTTTTGAGATTTTTGTAATATTTTTCATAGGATGTAAATTGTTCCTCATATTGGGTGTTTGAGCCGTTGAGCTCATTGTCCAGCTCCCAGTGCAAGGAATCAATGGCAGACCAACGGTTTTTAAGGTTTACTAAGATATCCTCAAACTCCCATTTTTCCGTGATAAGATTGAGGTCAATAGCTTGAGCTTCTCGTGAAAATGCTCTAAAATTAGTTGATTGTTTTCTCAGCAAGTCTTCAACATTGCTCGCGTTGGAGCTGACCTTCTGAGTTGGATTTGGAGATGAAAAGCCTGCAGCCGTTGAAGGCGTGGGATGAAACGCAGGTGGCTTTAAAACTGGGGTTTGCGGCCTATATATTTTAGGATTGTAGTTTTGTAAAGCCGCTTTTATTTTATTATATTTAATTTTTAATTGGTCGTACTGATTAGAAGTAAAATACGCATGAGATTGATCACCGAAAGACAGCAAAGACATTGCGAAGGCCTTTGATCGGGTTTGGCACAAAGCGCTGCTATCAAAACTTTCACTGTATCATACGGGCTCCCCGAGAAATTATGCAAATGGGTCATGCGGAATCCGCGGATCCGCGTTTTGTAGGTGCGGGATCCAGCAGATAAAAAATTGGCGCGGGATCCCGCGGGATTGCGGGATTGCAATCCCTAAACGAGCGGTTCGATAACGACTTAACAGAAGGCCTACTTAACCACGGATACCGAAGCGGGGGACGGGGGGGCGCAGCCCCCCGCCAAAACAAAAACAAACACAATCCAGAAAGTCCAAGAGTAGGTTAGGTTAGGTTAGAACTTAGATCACAACGGTAGAGGGAGCCGAGCGAGCGCAGCGAACGTGCTGCGGCAGCAGCCGGCGACCGTCTTATACTTTCGATTTATAACGGCACGGAACCCTTCATGGGTGAGCTCGACTCGCACTTGGCCGATTTTATTATATTTTACCGCCTCATTGTTTAAAGAACTTCTTAGAATGAGATTTCTTACTGACAAATTCCGATTTGTTACTGCCCACACGTAACCGCTCATTCATTAATTTTTACTGACCATTTAATTATTTTACTGTTCAATAATGTTTTCAATTATCCATTTCATTATTTTTTACTACTCATTTTTGTTTACTTTACTGCTTAGTTTTAACTGCTAAACTATTAAACGTGTCATTTATAATTTTTAACTTACCAAAACTGCAATTTACAACTGCTCCTTTAAATCAGTGCCTATTTATTTTAGAGGTAGCTAAAGCTAAGAGCTAAATGTAATAATAATATATTTTAGCACATTTTTCAATTTTAAAACACATACAGTATATTATACATATTCCATAATATTATGTCGTTCTGTATGTTTGTGTTAGGTATATATGTCGCAGTCATCTGGTTTACACTGCGATTCGATTGAATGACTAGCGCATTCATTGAATGACACCATTCAATCGAATGACTAAAGGACAACTCGTCAAGACGTTGACTGTGACGTTTAACGAGTCTTATAGTGAAGTCGTTAAATGGGATGCTAATTTTTTTTAAGTAGCCGTTAACGGGTACTTATGGATAAATCCACGCTGTCATATTTTATCACAAATAAAGCACTTTAAACTTTAAAGTAAATTTAATCGACAAAATATCAACACAGTGCTATCAGCTGTGCGACCTGTTTGACGCCATATTTGTTCTAGTGACTGTTAGCGCCGCAGTGGGATAGAAATTAAATACGTTCAATTACCTGACTGACTACAACTCGCTAACTAGTTGGACGTTGAGTGACGATCGTTCAATCGACGTTCGGCCGAGTCATTCAATTGAATGGAGTCATTCAATGAATGCACTAGTCATTCAATCGAATCGCAGATTGAACCAGATGACTGCAACATAATATACACTGATCTCTATTATACAGCGTACTTGTATAAAGGAGGTCAGTGGGTATATAATATAATTACGTGTTTTAGATTGCAAAACTAAGAAATGCCTGTTAAATCAACAAAATTATTGCCAATTAAAAACGTTATAAGTTTTAAAACAACCATGTTATTATTTGTATTGTAATTTGGCTTCGTAAATTCAGTGATGAATACTGAAATCAGCGTTGTGGTGTTGGCTTAAAATATTAAGGCTGCGTTTCCACTGACGCGGAACTGGGCGGAAAGGAGCTTAGCGGTGCCCGAATTGACCAATCACTATGCTTGAAATCTCCGCTCCGCCTCAATGGAAACAGCACGAGCGGGGTGGAGCAGAGAGCGGATATTATAAAAATACAGCGAGGCGATGCGGTGCGGAACGGGGCGGTGCGTGACTCGCACGCAGTGCCTCAGTTTACTCTTCATCATTCAATCAATTTCAAAAGCATGCTCCGCTCCATTCCACTCCGCTCCGCTTCAGTGGGAACACTGTCACAACCTTTTCACCGCTCGCGCTCCTCTCCGCCCAGCTCCGCGTCAGTGGAAACGCGGTCTAACGCGGAAAAATCAACTCGACGCCATTTTGATTATTAATTTAAAAAATATTGGAACATGCTCGTTTTTGGGTAAACAAGGTGGTTGAAAGTACATAAATAATTATAATTGATTTCAACACTTTTGCGCCGAGATGTTATGTTGAACGTGCTGCTAAAATGCGAGAAGCTGTACAATCTGGGATCAATCCTGGGATAGGTATATCCCATCCCAGGATTCAAAACACTTTAACGCCAAATTTAATTTAAATCCTTTCAGCGTAGATTTAACAAACTGAAATATAAATACACTTTCGTATTTACAAATTACTTAGAACTTAATGTGATTGTAAAATTAGTAATGTGATTTGCTTGAAAACAAAATCCTTACGTAGGTAATATCTTAGTATGAAACTATTATATCAACAAGTATATAATAAATATTAATCCATTAGATAAAGCATCATAATGTCGGTAATAATTAATATCATGAGCGGTAGATATTATGAAAGTCCATAATCGGACACACAAAATAAATTAAGTGTATCAACACTAGTCCAGCTTATCTCTAATATAGCTGTAAATACTCGTAGCTATTAGCCGATTATTTACCAAGTTTAATTATAACCGGCATTACCTAAACCAATTAATTTAACCGCTTAATTTAGATTTGTTAGCTATCATTGGATTTTGTGTTTATTAATTTACCGGTGTTTTAGTGACGTGTTAACTGAGTAGTGGTTATTTTCTAAAACTATTTTTTCACTACCTTTACTTTACCTTCCTGATTCCTGAAGTTACTTGCTTCCAAGGCATAAGAGTTTATTATTTAATATTTTTTGGGTAGTATTTTATATTACAAAAATACATATTTAATAGAAATAAATCCGACTTACAATCATCTATGTTTAACGTTGTTAGTGGCGGCCGAAAAGGAAGATCTTCCGACCGAGAGAGATAGCATGCTCGGTCAGGCCGAAGCCCAAGTGATACATTTCAGTTATCGTATATATACCGACGCGCTCAGAAAACTTCGATAGCGCGATGCAGGAATGTTAGGCGAATTGTGGGTACCGCCACATCACTCCCCCCTGAAGACCGGTGGTCGAATCTTGAAGTCTTGTCGCTTGAGTCGCCAGTGCCAGTGAGTTCCAGTGAGTCGGAACTGTTGCAGTGAGTCCCAGTGAGTCGGAACTGTGAAGCTGCTGCACGGGATCCAGTGAGTCGGATAGCTGCCGTGCGGGGCCGATGCTACGTGCTGACCAGGAGAGATGTGCTCTGCTTGCTGACCGGTCGGCGTAGTGAGAAAGCCCGATGATGCCGATGCGGAGTCGCTCAGGCCGCGGTACATTGCGGCTAGTGGACGAGGTACCCGATGAGGCGATGCTGGCTGGCGCGGTGCGGAGGGGCGGGGAGTGATGATGATGAAGGAGGCGTGTTCTGTCGAGGGTCACCAATGTGGGAAATATGTGGCGACGATAAAGGAAGATCTTCCGACCGAGCGAGGTGGTATGCTCGGTCAGGCCGGAGCCCACGTGATACATTTCAGCTATCGTATATATACCGACGTGCTCAGAAAACTTCGATAGTGCGATGCGGGAATGTTAGGCGAATTGTGGGTACCGCCACATATGTAATAGTAGACTCTCCTTAGTGATGTCAAAAATGTTTGTCGTAGAGCCTACGTAGATGCACGTCGTAGCCGCGTAGCAGTGTCACCTGCGTCGCAGCCGCGTAGCAGTGTCACCTGCGTCGTAGCCGCGTAGCAGTGTCACCTGCGTCGTAGCCGCGTAGCTCTGTCACCTGCGTCGTTGCCGCGTAGCACTGTCACCTGCGTCGTAGGCGCGTAGCACTGTCACCTGCGTCGTAGCCGCGTAACACTGTCACCTGCGTCGTAGCCGCGTAGCAGTGTCACCTGCGTCGTAGCCGCGTAGCACTGTCACCTGCGTCGTAGCCGCGTAGCAGTGTCACCTGCGTCGTAGGCGCGTAGCAGTGTCACTTGCGTCGTAGACGCGTAGCAATGCCACAATAGACATAACTACCAGTAGTTCGACTCAGGGCTCGGAAACCTGGTTAATCTTAGCGATCCTGTTCGTTAGAAACGCCATACATTTCCAAAAGAGCGTTTTCATTTCGATTCCGCTCTGAACGGACCGAAATTATTTCTGGTTTTGTTCTAAGAGCAAAATTAAATTGCTCACTGCTCAAAATACCAGTTACAACCGTTCGCGGTTATGTTCGCCCCGCCCACTCCCACACACCACGACCATCACCCATTGTCCACACATAAACAAGTTATGGCCTATTGGCTATTAGATGGTGCACTAGAAAGGGATAAAAGATATCACTCCATTAGTTACTTTCCGCAAGAAATTAACCTGTTTAAAAAAATACCGGTTCCGAGAGTTACTTTCCGCGAGAAATTAACCAGATTAATTTCAGAAGCAATACCGCTCGCATCTCTATTTCACTCTGAATGAGCACTTATCCGAAAATCTGGTTATAGAGCGTTTTAACCTGGTTAAAAAAGTACCGGTTCCGAGCTCTGGACTTCGACTGCAAAGAGACGGACAAGTTTCAATATATTATGCCAAATTCGTCGGGTTTAACTAAGATTATGAATGAAATGTGCCTCGCGCTGGCTGATATAATTTAATTTTAAATACTTATAGATTTCAAAATTAGATTCTGACAATTTTAATCACATGTGCCAAAACATAAACAAATCCGTGAATACGACCAAAAAGAGAAACACGTCCAGTGATCCAAGTACTATCTTTCCCGTCGAGTCTTTTCCGTTTATTTTTGAAGTTATTTTTATCCGAATGAGAACTTTTCTATCTATATCTATAAAATCTTTCAGAACTGCTCGCAATAGACGCAAAATGCACTCGGTTTTAATTTTATTAATATACAACTTGTTATTTGAAATACCTAAGTTGTTTAAAATATAAATTATTTCAAATTGACGTATTTCACAACCCGTTTTTAACGTGTTTAACATGTTTAACATCCCAGAGAAATACAGTAATAGGAAACCCTAATGCCTGTAATATGTTAAGTTCGTAGTTTTAGTTCGTAGTGACAAGTTAACAACCGTAGCGATTTTCGTCATATATGTCTTTAAAAATTTCTAACTTCTAAGTCGGCATACTCTATAATAACTCTGTCTACTCTGTCCGGGCGTTCTCTACTGTTTATAATATTATACAATTGTATGCGTTGCGTCATCGTAGTCAAGACAGTTTTGACTTGGTGTGCGCCACATGATAGACACAACTGTTTTAATTGTGTCGTAAGACTGACTTGTCTATGTGAAACAAGACTGTCTAACTACAGTCGTGTCTCCGATGTGCGGTCGCACTTATTATATTCTATATCTATAATCTATAGTACTTATTATAAAACAAAGTCGCTTTTTTCCCTCATGTTCCTTTGTTCCCTTTAATCTTTAAAATTACGCAACGGATTTTGATGATTCTTTCAGTGTTAGATAGCCCATTTATCGAGGAAGGCTATAGGCTATATTTTATCACGCTATGACTAATAGGAGAATGTGGAAAAAAAGGGGGGAAATTATTTGAAAGGGCTTATCTCGCGAACTACTGGAGCAATTTTTATGTTATTCGGCACAGATAAGAAGTATGGTCTACTATCATGAAGGATCTAAGCTATCGATTTTAATCATTTTTTATACCCGTGCGACGCCGGGGCGGGTTGCTAGTTTGATAAAAAAACGCAGTTTTTTGTTGCTTCATGGTTTTTATTTATCACCGTTCTTCTCGAACATAAATATTTTTTCACTTAAAATATCTATCTAGATTCTAGAATATCAAAGTCAAATTGCTTTTGATACTAAATATTATAATATTGATATTTATATTCTCTAGGATGCGAGTGCTATCGGTATCATACATAGATAAAGTAATATAGTATAGATGTAACCTTAGCCCGTCATCGCGTGGCCATTTTGTGCTTATTTTCATACAAGTAGTGTGCGTTATTTTTTTGATTATTTCTATTTGTCGATCATTTCGAAGCACATTATAATACAGAAAAGAAAGTCATTTAGTTCATGATATCGATAAACTATAGTTCAAGTAATGAGAATCCGTAAACACACGTAAAAAGCTATGCAATATTTGTAGACAAATTATTAATTAATGTGACACTTTTAACACTAATGCCTTATATAGCACGAATAAGGGATTATTAAACTTATTAATTATCTTTTTAGCTTACAAAAATACCGATTGAAAAGCCCAAAAAACGTTGTTCAAAACTTACGTATTTTATGTTAAATCCACGTGTTTGAGGCATTCTTTGGCCATTCGTATGGTTTATTATTCAGCGGAACCACAAAACTCAACAATATCTAGCATAAAATGTTCACTAAAAACCTTTACACTTTTATTACATGAAATATGCAGACCGACTCCTTTGTTATGTCCTAGTAAGTAGGACATAAGATTACACGCTTTTGACGCTTATACACCGATATAAGGCTCTCTCCTGGTATATAGTATCTCAATGGTATCATATTTTTCATCAACGCGATATCGTATCTGCATTTTGTAATATTTCCGCTGGAATCGTAATATGAATTCCACTAAGCTGTGTCATCAAAAAATGTTATAAATTTATTTATCACTAGATATTCCTCCAAATTTGTTACTCAGCGATTCCCTTATCCGCGAAAAAACTGTCAATGTTTATGAGTCCTTGCTATATTATGTAAACAGATTTTTACACAAAAAATTTCTAAACTTATCTCGTACAATTTGAAAAACGAAAGTATATTGTTTTTTGTATGTGTCTGTCTGCCTGTTTCCTCTTCACGCCAAAACCGTTGAACCGATTTTGCTGAAATTATATATGCAGATACTTTAAGTCTCGAAAAAAGACAATGGATACTTCTTATCCTGGAAAAATGTGCGGTTTCCTTATACTTATTCGCTCGCGATAACCGAATTTTGGTGCAACGGAGTTGCGGGCATCATGTAGTTTCTAATACAGAGATCAACTACGATAACATGGCGCGCCCCTCCAAAATTCAAAACGTTTGAAGTGCGTTGTCAAAACGTTTGAAATGCGTTGTCTTGCGCGGTAGGCTAGTTATGATTAGTTGACCAACAAATCTTGGTAATAAGTGACATTAACTGAAATATTACGTGTACTATGATTGGTTGAATACTTACTACATACAAACTTTTTCATAAGGATGTGACAACACACATTGAAACAGTCATTTGGAGGGGCGCGCCATGTTAGCGTAGTTGATCTCTACATAAATGGCATTGTACGAAAATGCCATATTTTCATACTGAAATAAATAGAAGATACTATGCTTAGTGATTTGTATGCCAAAATATTATAGCCATTGGTTGTGGTTACATAAAACAACCACTCAATTTGTCTTTCCAATGAGTTGAATAAACAAAGATCGTTTTTAAAGCTTGACCCACTTCTTATTGTTGTGCGCGTACATTATTTTTCTTAGTCGAAAGAAAACCTTTTGTAATTTATTTTTTGTGGCCAAGAAAATATTTTTCGTTGCAAAAAACTTGAAGTAACTGATTGCCTCAATGCTAGATAGGGGGAGGCTATTGTCCTTTCAGAACAGTTTCATAAACCATCATGTCTTTTCTCTTCATTTAACTCCCTAACATAGATATCTCTTAGGTATATAAAAATATCCATATTGTAGGACTGCATAGAAAATAACTATTTCGCCATCTTGGATGGTCCGCCACATTGGATTTAGAGTGATGTCACATACCATATCGTGCATGGTCATCCAAACTAAACGTGTATGCAAAATTTCAGCTCAATCGGTTAAATATATCTACTTCAAAATTGAGTTCCAAAATTCCACCGCAACATACATACTTACATACATACAGAGTGAGTTAAATAAAGCTTTTTAACCGACTTCCAAAAAACGAGGGGGTTATATGTTCGGCTGTGGATATTTATTTATTTTTTGTATGTTCAACGATTACTCCGCCGTTTGTGAACCGATTTTCGAAATTTTTGTTTTGTTGTATTAGGTTTCACTCCAATTTGGTACCATGTTCACAAAAGTCACCTGATGATGGGATCCAGGAGTAATCGAGGGAGCTCCTCGAAATTTATATGGAAACATAGGGTGATTTTGGTTTTATGTGAAGTGTACTAAGAATATGCTACCAAAAAGTCAAATATTGGGTCAAGGTATACCATGGTTTCGAAGATGCTGAGAGAACTCCTGACTCTTTATAGATACACGATTGGGAGTTTCGGCGTTGTTTTAAGAACAGAAAGCATATGCTACCATGCAATTCAAATTCATCATCATCATCATCGTCATCATCATCATTACCACGTCGTGTTAAGGTCACCAATGTATCATGGCACAAAATAGATAATAGTACAAGGCATAGGTATGGATACAATAATAATAATTATGTACATAACAACACCAATTATTATTATAGGCTGTACTATTTAATATACACGGCGGTCGGCGCCGCAGAGGCAACGGCGTCGCCGCGCGCCACGGCGCGCCGCGCGGCGCGTGCGTAAACATCGTATTCAAGTTCTAACCGGAATGTCAGAGCATGCGGCATGCCGTGCTGCGAGCTTTTGGCACTGCAAAATTTGCAGCACGTGTTCACTTAGATTTTAATGTATTGTTTAAATTTATCTATCTACCTGATATTTGGGCCTTGGGGTATGCCGTATGACTCTTAACAGTCTTAACAAATTGTAATAAGATACGTAGAATATACGCAGTACCACCGACGACCACTTATAAATTCGCGGACTATGACGGAGGTCAACTTAATAACAATTATACGAGATCAATTACCACTCAATAATGATTTATGTTGTCAATTCAATGCTCACTGCTCACACAGTGTTGTCACATCTACCAACTTTATGGTAGATCTACCTATTTTTCATCATAATATATAATATTGTTCACGTACTTGAAATAATAAACGTTACAGGCTACTCGGATAGCATTTTGGTACATTGAGTCGTCTTGGTACAACACTTCCTTCAGCAATTAACGAGCTGCAGCTGTTCTGAGCCGTTCACTCACTTTCGAAACGCAGATTTGTCTGTGAACGGTCCGAAACGTTACAAGAGTGGTAACAAAAAATTTAAAAGACTGATCCTGAGCCCGAAGTCTTTTGGAAACATGTTGCAACAATAAAAAAGAGACCAGTCCCCAATGTTTCCCCTGCTTTGTGAGACAAGTACTTGCACTTCCACATAGCAGTGCAAAATATGTTGAGAGACTGTTCTCCTCAACAATTTAAAGACTTGTCAGAGAAACTCACTCAGCAGTCAGCACTGACACAAATGAACCTCTTCGTATGAAGCAAACCTTCCAATCGGAAGGTTTGCTTCATACGAAGAGGTTCATTTCAAAGAACGAAGAGCTGAGTGCTGAACATTTAAAAATTATACTAATATTATAAAGTGGAAGAGTTTGTTAGTTTGTTTGTTTGTTTTAACGCGCTAATCTCAGGAACCGGAAAGAAAGGAAAGGTCCGATTTGAAAAATCATTTCAGTGTTAGATAGACCATTTATCTAGGAAGGCTATAGGTTATATTTTATCACGCTAAGACTAATAGGAGCGAAGAAATAGAGGAAAAATTGGAAAAAAACGGAGGAAATTATTTAAAATTGCTTATTATCTTAAGAAACTACTGGAGCAATTTTTATGTTATTTGGCACACATGAAGAATGGACCACGTGAAGGGACACATAGGTTTCATTTTTGCGGAAAATGTACAGTTTCCGTGGCATTCTTAAATTAGGCGGGCGAAGCTGCGTGAAACATCTAGTTATTCAACAAAAATATGTATAAACACTATCAACAAAACTCTCTCTATGGATAAACTAGCATTTTTATTCTAAAAAATTTGCTGATATGAGGGTGGTAGATCTACCAACTTTTGGTTCTAACATCTACCTAATTCTACAAATTTTTGGCATGACGTCTACTGATTTTCGAAAATTCGGTGTGACAACACTGTGCTCACACCAAGTTCACGGTTGAGTTGTCAGTTGCTTACAAACTTTCAACAACACAACAGAAATCTGTTACAAGTTACAACTACCTATATAAAATTTCTACGTACAAGCGATAGAGCGACACAAGAGCGCCTCGGTGACATCTAATGAAGACAATATGAAACTATTTTTTATACAATTTGAATTGGCACTAACAGTTTACCTACTAGGTAACTAAAAAGAGTGAAATTATTATTTTTAATAAAAAATTAAAACCGACTTCCAAGGTAAAAACAATATTAATAGCATCCTTATAATATGAACTAAAAAGTATTAAATAATTTTTCCTATCTAATATGTAGTGCCTTTTCCCGAATTCGGCTAAACCTCAACTATTTCTGTACTCAATCTTCATAATTTTGAAGTCGGCGCCAGTTCCAAAAGTTTCAAATTTTTTGTCAAAGAAATAAAGATTCAGCTATATCTGGTACCGACTTCAAAATGATGAAGATTGAGTACAGAAATAGTTGAGGTTTAGCCGAATTCGGGAAAAGGCGCTACATATTAGATAGGAAAAATTATTTAATACTTTTTAGTTCATATTATAAGGATGCTATTAATATTGTTTTTACCTTGGAAGTCGGTTTTAATTTTTTGTTAATAATTAAAAAAATCAAACTAACTGCCGCACTCAGAGACGAATTGATACTAATTACTTGATTCTAATTAAAAAAAAATAATTATATGTAAGCCCCGTAGTCGCCGATTACAGGGTCAAATTTTCATCAATCTGATCCATCAATCCGGTAAAGATTGACGAAAAGATCGTCTAACCCACGGATTGATGGATTGATCGTATTTTTATTAAATGAACTTTTTAAGCCCATCAATATTCCGTCAATCAGATTGATGAAAATTTGACCGTGTAGCCTGTGAGTGATGTGACTATACTCTATCTATCAAACTCTTCATTAAAATTAATATCTCTGAGTACGGCCGTATGTAATGGAGGCACCTCACATGGCTGGTTGTATTTGCTATTGGCTAAAGCTAGAAACAAACTATCGGACGCATCCATAAGTTGCGGCTGATGGATGCGACTTAACAATGTGCACGGTTCATCCGCGGACGCAAAGACCTAACCTATATGTCAAAGACAAACATCCGCGGATGAAAAAACATCCGGCCAGCCAGATTCTGTTCGGACGTCCGAACGCTCAATGTCGCGTCCGCGACTTATGTCAGGCAATGTGCATAGTTTAGTGTATTTTGTATTGATCAGATAGAAACAAGCCGCATCCGATGAAAATGTCCGCGGACGTTCGTCCGATAATTTGTTTCCAGCTTATTTGTTGTATTTGGCAAAATTATTGACGTATACACAAACAAGCAAATAAAGACAAATACGGTCTTCCACACATGGACGTCAAATACTAAAATTTTACTTTACTTGCCCTTTTCACTCTTTTGATGTGCGTCAAAAACCGACAAAGGTACGGATACGTGTATTTTGTATTGGTTATATATTTTGTCAAATAGGCAAATGAGGCCATTACTTTGTCAAACATACTGTCTACACATGGTGATTGTTTGGCGAATACATTAAATACGCAAATACAAATAGCCATGAGAAGTGCCTCCATAAACTGTATTATAAACTAATGATAATATGGAATTTAAAGTCGATTAAGGTACCTAAATATAAGAAATTAACTACGTTGTATTTTACTATCGTTATAAAGATATAATATTTATACCTATTACCTATACTACTACTTAAAGCAAAGTCAGTTATATTTAGAAATTGCTCTCTTAGTTCCCTGTGGGAATTTTAGGGATGAAAAATACACTGAACTTCAAAAAGCTCAAGTGGGAGGCTCCGGGGAAATCAGATAATATTGAGTTTAACAACTGCAGTCTTTCAATAATATTTTTCACGTTAAATACTCGAAAGTTTTAGTCCCCAGTCCCTAGACGAGTTATTAGGCACTATTAAAATAAGTTTTATTAACTTATAAATACTTAGTCTTGACTTGCATAATATTTTACTAGAACCTTTGATTTCAAATTTTCAATTAATATTATTAATAATAATTAATAATATGAAGACGCTAATGAAGGGAGATTTGCCAATCTCCCTGAAACGCAGACTCGTCGACATGTGCATTCTGCCCATCCTAACCTACGATGCTCAGACCTGGTCATTGACTGAGTCGCAAAGGTCCCAGCTCGGGGTTTGCCAAAGAGCAATGGAGCGCAGCATATTAGGTGTAAAACTAGCAGACCGAATAAAAAATAGCACGCTGCGCTCCGAAACAGGTGTTAAAGACGTCGGCATGACAGCTGCAAAATTAAAGTGGGACTGGGCGGGTCATACCAGCCGCATGCATCCTGACCGTTGGGCAAAGGTTACCACAGAGTGGGTACCAGTGGACGGACGACGCCGCCGTGGGCAGCCTCCAAAAAAATGGCGGGATGAACTGGATGCCTATAAGCGGTGGTGTTGGAGCGAGATAGATGGAAGACCTTGGGGGAGGCCTTTGCCCAGCAGTGGGATAGTATAGACTATAGACTCATAAAAAAAAAAAATTTTGCTGCATAAAATACTGCTTTTTTCCACAGCTTCATCAATCGTCTGCCTAATTAAAGTACCAAGATAAAAAAGTTGCCTGTGTCCCGTTGTCTAACTCTATTTTCATCAAAATAGGTCCAGTTTGGGTCCAGTAGTTTTTCAAATTGCAGCATAATACTAAAATATTAACTGCCAAGCAATATGCAATAATAAATTACACATAAGCATTAATTTATATTGAAACAGGAGTCAGGTCAGCCGCAACAGTAGCAGCAGCAGAATTTAAAAATACACTTTCAGAATTATCGCCTTTATTGTTCAGCTTCCACAAGCAGAGAGAGACCCCTTTTTCCGTTACAACCCTTTTTATACATTCCATGATTATTCATTATTAACAATGGCTTATTTTTTAACAATTACCTTCTTACATTTTTAAACATTAAATATTGTAAATATATTCTGATTATTATTATTATAAGTATGACATTATTTTAAATTATATTTTATGATTCTAATTAAATGATTTTATAATTATTAATTATTGTTATAGATTTGAACAAAACCGGAAGCTAGCTTAAATAGACAGGAACCAATCATTAATAGGAAAATAATATTATAGGTGTCATTACAGGAAGTCAGTTTTGTAACAATATTGTTAATTACACTCATAAATTTACGAACTTGATAATTTTTATAATAATATAATTATTATAATATTTAATGCTAAATTTTTTATAATATTTATTTTTACTTGTGCTGCCATCTATATTTAGAACATAAAACATTCTGAAGAACTTGACTTCTAATAACTTTATCCAGTTGCTAATAGATGGCAGCACACAAAGTATTTATTGTGCAAATTAATAATTATTATAAATTATAATTATTATGTTAATTGAATTCCTGATGTATCTACTTAATATAAGTAGGTACTAACTTGATACTTAAATGTAAATGGATTTCCCCTTTAGAGCTTCTACAGATGGCGCGAACCCGGTCTGCAGACCGCGTCCGTGAGCCGTGAGGGACGCCGTCCGTCCGTGAGAGACAAATTTGACAGTTTTGACGGTTCGTCGTCCCGCTACACACTACACGAACCTCGTACCGTCAAACCGGAATGACATTTGTAAAATTGTTTTCGGATTTTAAACTCTATAAATTTGGTATAGAGTTTCAAATGCCCTAAGAGCTTCATTTTCGTAAAGTGTTACCAATTCTGAAAGAAATATTTTCCCCACACTGTGTTTGTCAAGTATATTTTGTTAACTCTGGCGTGATACAAAAATCACAGATCATCAGATGGACAATTTTTTTTTTGTGAAGAAGTACCGTACATAGTAGGTACAACTACATAACAACTAACAATACGTACCTAGTACCTATCCCCTTAGAAGTCTGATACTGCATTTACACATTCGCGTTCGCCATTCGCCGCGTCATCGACAAAGCATTCGACGAAGCATTCGTACACGAATGCTGTCGCGGACTACCGTTCACAATTTCGTGGGGTGATTCATTTTGACATTCGCACATGAACATGGAGGACGTGTTAATATGATAGCGACGTTGAATGAAAAATATTATGAAATTTATGATAGCGATATTTTGGGTTCCAAATGAGCTCTTCCTTTTTGTAAAATTCTTGGAATTCTAAAATTCGCCCTTCACTCCACTCCATTTTTATTACATAATAATAATAATACTAAATACTAATAATTAATCTGTATTGAAAACCAAAATATATTTCCTTAATATAATATTAGCCCGCCAAACTGCATAGTAGTTTGTCGGCGGCGATATAATATTTTTGTATGAGTAATAAGTATGTATATATTGTTATATCTTAAATTATGACTTAAGTTTACACAATGATACACATATGTGGCATTAGTAAGAAAAAAAGAAACGACTGTAATAACTAATAACATTATTATAATAATAACATGATAACATTATAATAATATACTATTCACCTAGCCTATTTAGTACAGTGTATATATAATATACACTGTACTAAATAGGCTAATTTTCAGTACAGTGTACTTTAGTCAAATATGTATGTTCAGCTTTGTACACGTCCTGTAGGGTCGGACGCTAGCTGTCAACTGAATGCAGGCGAATGTGAAACAGTAAATTCGTATTCGCTATTCGTGCCCTTTGATTCGCGTCCGAAAAACCGCTCCCAACGCGAATGCCACGAATCGCGAGGCGAAGTGCGAGGCGAAGGCGAGGTGAGCGCCTGTTTCCACATTCGTGTTCGTTATTCGCTTCGTGATTCGCCTCGCTATTCGTGCGAATGTATAAATGCGGTATGAGGAGAAGTAGTCTAGTAGAAAGGATTCTGCGGGGTGATGCACTAAGCGATTCCGCGTGGAATCTTCCCGCTGGCGGAAACTATTTCACTTTCAAGCAAATGACAAGTGAATACTTTCCGATTTTGCTGTCATTTTGACAGTAGTGACATTTCTTTTGTATGAGTGAAATAGTTTCCGCCACGGATTCGAAAAGATCTCACCGCGGATGGGAGTTTGACATCCGACGACGGGAAATTATCCGAGGATTGGAGTCGTTTTCGCGGAATGTTCCCGCCACCTCCGAGACTCGTGAAATCTTTTCACTTCGAGAACCGTGTCATGGCGGATATTGTTAGATGAAATTATTTAATGATAAGAATAAAACAAAGCAATTATTAATACTTAGTTAGTCGTGTCTTATTTAAAATATTAAATAAATGTCGTACTGTAATAATTATGTGTTAAATCTTTAGGAAGTGTTCATTGAACAATAAATATTTTTATTCATAAACGCAGTAGGTAAATGTATTAATATTCGGTACTTAAAGATTTAGAAATACGTATGATAATTTTTAAATTTTGTATTAATCCTTCAATCGGGGATTCTTGGAAATGATATTGTATTCAATTGTTGTCGCGGTCACCGGTGTCTTATTGGGCTTGAAGGATTAATACTTATGTACTTATTATGTTAAACCATTATTGTGCTTTTACAATAATTTTAAATAGTTATTTAAGTATATAATATCATTATAATTCCAAGGTCATACTCACCACACTGGAACTTCCATAGTATATCTAATAAAAACTAATATTAAATGAAAGACAAATTTAAAACAAAAGAAACTTATATAAAATTTAAAGTAAATTAATAAGTTTGTTTTACACATAAAGGTATTCTCATACAACAAGATTTACCGATTTATTAATTTATTAAAGTACTCTGTGATTTATCGGAACTCAACACACGATTTACAGATTTGACAAATTGTCATTGCCACTCGGCAGTCGGCACATAAACAATATTTTTTGTTTTAATTCCACTCAAGCCCCAAGCGGCAGTCGGCAGCCGCGCTATTTGTACTTTGTACTGCGCGGTACGCCATTCACTTAAGACTCAAGCCCCAAGCGGCAGCCGGTTACCGCGCTCTTTTATTCAATTATGTAACATATTTCGCTGACTTACAGACTACTTTTGTATAATCCTTCCATCGGGGATTCTTGGAAATGCTATTGTATACTATTGTTGTCGCGGTCACCTGTGTCCTTATGGGGCTTGACGGAATAAAGAACATAGATAATACAGTATAATTATATACTGAGAATAAAGAAGTTTCATTAGACGTACGATCCTTGATATATTGGCTACATTCTGAATGAAAAATACTACAATATAGACTATGGGCGATTAGTATATTTTCGGCTATTGTGCGTTATTTAGTGTGTGTTGCTATAACGTGTACTTTTTTCGAAGTTTTTTTAACTGGATTTCACGAATGTAAGTAGTGTTTTGTATTTTTTTAATGAGTAGCTATATATGCCGTAGCACTTATTGTCAAAAAAAAAACTAATGTCAATTATTCTCTTTGGTTTCGGATTCATTCCCGCGGCGGAAAGTTTGTGAATCGCTGTAATACTGACAGAATATGAGATCTTTTCACGTGAAAACTTTCCGACGATCGTGAATCAGGCAGCTGATGCAGGGCTTCATAACGTTATCGAATAACAGAAAAAACATCGTTACGTACCGTTATTTTCATAATGATAGCCAGATAACGTTATTTTTTTAACGATATTTAGTAAAATAACGTTATATTTACCGTTATTATTAAAACGATATTTTTTCGTTATGTATAAACGAACAAATATCGTTATAATAATAACGGTAAATATAACGTTATTTTCTGGTATCAGATATGCGATCGTGCACGGTGTACTAAATCTCACTCGCAGCCCACTTTTTTGCGAGATTTGTGTGAAAATACAAAGAAAAAATACACCTATTAAGCGTGATTACGTTTAGAAAATTTTCCCGCCTGTCATGACTTTCTTGACAGACTATAAAGTTCTCAAAGAACATATATTTACCGTTATAAATCCTATATGACGTTATAACATTAACCGTTATTAATATCAATTTTTAACATTATTTTTAATATCGGGTAAATTTTCATAACGTTATCTATGCCCTTGAAGCAGTAACGTTATGAAAAAATAACGTTATTTGAAGCCCTGTTTTGATGTTGTCAAATGTCAATTAAATAGGTAGGTATTATTTTTAATTTCATCAAAACTAATAAATTACGGTAATTACGGTACGGGAATAAATTATATCGGTCGCATGGTCGCAACTTCTATTTAAAAGTGGTTTTTTAACTAGTTCGTGGAAAATATCCTTAGTTTGCAATTAAAATTTTGGTCGCATTAGAGCCGGATCGAAAATATCAATGAATTATTCTATAAAGTATAATGAACTAGAATTAAAAGCACAGCTTTTAAAACTAAAAACAAATTTCGAAAAATGTCCAAAAGAAAAAATCACAAAGTCGTACCTTTGGAGACAAGAGCGCAAGCATAGAGATAAAATGGAAGAAATTCAATGAAAATCATTTGCAAATTTAATAGCAGGTGGCAAGTATCAAAAATTAGCATATTACTTATTTTACAAAAGATACTTATATACAGAGATTGAGGAATTCTTTTTGGAATAGTCGCAGCTACAGTTAACAGTATTACCTGGAATTAGTGCACCGAAATGTGTTAAGTTACCGGAAATCAGTATTCCCACGTATTCAGGTGCATATACTGAATGGCTCAATTTCCGTGAGTTGTTTTTATCATTGGACAATGTTCACTGTTCAAAAGCTCCAGTAACCCAAGGCCCAGCTCATCGTCCATATACCTTTAACTAGTTATAATTACGACTAGAGATGTGCCGAGTGGCAAATTCCCCACTGCCGGCAATATTCCCAATCTTGCCATTGCCAGCAAATTTCCATTTTGCCGGGAAAATAGGCAATGTTGCCGATCCATTTATATAGCTTTATTATAAAATAATTCAGATTATTTTGTTAACAAAATAAAATACTTAATGATCAAAGCAACCAAATTTGTTTTTGGAACGAAGTTCCTTATCGCTCATTTTTTCAGCGTAAATTTGAAAGCTAGACAACGATATTTGACCTTGATTTGACCTTTTCCCCTTTTTAATAGTACATGCATGTTAGGGGCAGATGGCGTTAGTTCTTCTAAGTAGTCTGTGGATGGCGTTGATAGTAAGTATTCCTGTGAGTCAACTAGATGGCGTTTTTTTAAATTTAATATAATAAAAGTCTCGTTAGTTAATAATTATGTGTATCTCAAGAACCACTATAGCTAGACTTCTGAAATTTTCACAGATTGTGTATATCTGTTGCCGCTATAACAACAAATACTGAAAACAAAATAAAATTAATATTCAATGGGGACTCCCATACAACAAACGTGATTTTTTCGGCCTTTTTCGCTCTATATCAATAATGGAAAGAAGTAGGGACTTGAATATTGCACACATTTTTGTTGTTGTTTGTGTACTTTAATATTTAATAATAATTTTAAAATAAAATAAAAATTTAAGGGGTCTCCCAAACAAAAAACACAATTTAAGCCTATTTTTGATATGTATCGGTACGGATCCCTTCGTGCGCGAGTCCGACTCGCACTTGGCCGATATTTTTCCCTAGCGCAAGTAATATAAGTAACATATATTTGGAAAATATCTATTACTACAGGCAATTTTCTGGCAATTTTCCGGCAACATTGGCAGTTTGTATCAAGGATATTTATTTTTTAAATATTTCTTATATACAACGATAAGATACATTTATTTTATGAGTTTTCTAGACCTATCTGTTCAATATTGCTAATATTTAGCCAATGTTCCCCAAAATTTCCATTTCGGGCAATCTTGCCGGCAGCGTTGCCGGCAATATTCCCACCTTCGGCAATATTGCCGGCAACGGCACATCCGTAATTACGACCACTGCTGGGCTTTGTTGGAAGGTAGGTACAACAACAAATATTTTTGGCTAATGAGAGATTTTCTTATTTTTAATCTCCACCAGACAGCGCGACGATAGACACTTCTAGATTTTCTATTGGTTCCCCACCGATCTGAAATTATCTGCAGGTTGGCATCACGGATACATATTGGTTGTGTTTCTAAAAAATATCAGTGTACTGTCAAGTGTGACATAAGTCAAAATAAATCTTAAACCTAAGCGATCATTGGCCTAAGCGATTAGGCCAGTATACTGATAATAGTTTAGGAACACGCTGAGATGAAAAACTTGTCAAACTGAAAACTGACAAGTGACAACAGTTTTGGCGGCCATGTTGATTTCAAACTTCTTCTACTTTTTATTGTTGGTGTGGTTTTTATTATTTTTTTCCAAATTGTGTTATTTGGGTCTTTGATGTTCATTATTGGTAAAATATTAGCCATGAAATACCCGATAACTTGCACAAGTGCATGTAAAATGTTGTCAAAACCAAAATGTATAATTCCTGTGACATTTGGTGTGAATATCAGTAAATAGGGCTATTTCTTCCGTGAGTTTTAACTAAAACGTCGTTATAATAACTTTGTTATCCTCGTCATTGGAATATTATAGCGTCTTTTTCAAATTGAAATGTATCAAGTTTTACATTCTTTTGCCCAGTTTTGTAGCAATTATTGATGGTATTCCCTGGTATTACCGATAGTTGTCTACCCATACGCCATCTAGTTACTAAAATGGAAACTGTTTGACAATCAAATTAAAAAGTTAAGAAAATCCCTCATTCTGTTCTTAAAGATTTTTTCAATCAAGGAGACCTTCCAACAAGTAGAGCTATGACTATCAAACGATTGTTAAATAACACAAAATATAATATGCTACATTTATTGATAAAAGGTATTGATACAAGTTCGTGGGAAATAATAATTATTAATTATCATTTATGTACTAGACCTAGAGTATGAAGCCGGAGTAGTAAGGAGCCGTAAGTAATGTTAAGTATTGCGTTAAATTTATATAACTACAATAAATATTTTTCCTTATATATAGGTAGATATTTGTTAAATTGGCAGCACTAAGTCCATGTGTCAAATTTGACGGTACGCTGCGAACCGTCAAATTTGACGCCCGTCTGTAGAGGCCATTAGCTAGTAGGTGATGCAGTGTACTGTGTATATCCGATTACAATTTATTACCAGTGTACAAAATTATATTTGGCAACAGCGATTTGGCAACGTTGACATTTGACGTTGGCACTTGGCGCACCATTGGCAACATTTTTTGTCACACTTGAAAATCGTGGATTTGTGAGCGCGCGTGTTCACGTTGGTGTGGTGCTGTGTAACCGTATATTTCGGTCGATAAAACGTAATTATCATATTTTAATTATTTGTAATTAATTAAACAGGTAGGAGATGTACAGTATATTGACGATATAACGTAATTTCGATGTCTGTCATCAATGTAAAAAAAAATTAAATTTTTTGGGAATAACCTTCAATATTTTTATCATATTTTCCATTTGGCTTCGCAATTCAACATTATGAATTCCTTTTTACCTACTAGGAATAATAGATTTTGTGGTTTTTCTTCTTATCTCTTCCGATTCGTAACGCTTACGTAATAATGTCATTATCACAGCTATGCTTTTCCTGGATGACATTGATCCATGTGATCGTGACCTATTTATCGGAATAGCTTTTTGTTACATATCTTCCAGTTAAAGAAAAGGTTAGACAATTGTAACGACCTTACTTATTACGTCATGTTTCATCATAATTGAAAAATGCACTCTTCTAACACGTATTTGTTACATAACTTATTATTACTCATGCTTTCAGTTTTTAAATATTAAATCGTAATTCATTATCGTTACAGAATCATGGGTGTCCCAGCAGGAAACGCTGAAAATGGAAAGAAGATCTTCGTGCAGAGATGCGCTCAATGCCACACTGTAAGTTTATTTCCATATCACCTTTGTACTCTAGAATGTATATTAGATCATTGAAAACATTTATTAAGACATAAAAAATGTAGCCCTTGTAAATTGTAAGTAAGCCCTTGTAAGTTGTAAGTACATATTTCCTTATTTTTCAAGTTCATAAACTTGGATCTTATAACCTTGACATTGAGAATCATTATGTAAATGTTCCATTGTAAATTCATGCAACAGATGGATTTATTATAGTAAGGAAGTATCAGGGCCCCCGCTACCATAATATGTACAATGTGTGCAATGCACACGGGCGCCACCCTTTAGGGGCGCCAAAACCAAGGGCCCATACTAAAATGAATAATGTGATTTTTTGGCAGATTTTGCTTGATATCGATAATGGCAACAGGTAGACACTTGTAATTATATAAAATTCTAAATTATGTGTGTACTATAATAATTAATAATAAAATTAAAATGAAATAATTAAAATTTAAGGTAGCTGCCACACAAAAAAGACAATTTTTGGCCTATTTTTGTACTTTAACGGTATGGAAAACTTCATGCGAAAGTCCGACTCGCACTTGGCCGATTTGCACACAGACGCCAGTAGCCCTTACGCCCCGTAAGGGAAGTATTGTGTCCCATTTTATGCACCCTCTTGTCCTTTTTTCAATTTACTTTCCCAATACCAGGAAGGTTTTAGCGAGGTCAATACTTGTACTTGTTATTGACATGCATTGAATTAATGAATACATTTCCTCATCACATCAGTACAAATCATAGAAGTCTTTGAAATGCTAGTACTAATAATACAGGTATTGTCAATTATTTACAGGTTGAAGCTGGTGGCAAACACAAAGTAGGACCAAATCTACACGGCTTCTTCGGCCGCAAGACTGGTCAAGCCCCCGGATTCTCATACTCAGAGGCCAACAAGGCTAAAGGTGTGTATCCCTTAATAACCGAATAATCTTATAGGACCTAGGTATTTAATTTCAAAAAAAATTTCAACATTTTTTACTCTCCAATAATTACTCTGGCTGTACATGTGGTTACTCTTTTTTTTTTTTGTTAACATCTATAATATATTATAGACTTCTAGGTCATCATGAATCATGATTCAAAGTCAGTCTCCTGACTAGTGATAAGAATTCATGCATAGTTATTACTTATTAGATAAGATACTTTCGTCATTGATTGATTAAGATTTACGCATGAATACTCTAGTGATAAGAAGTGTTTTATCTGGAAGATAAACTAAAATCCTATTAAGGAATATTTTATTTGAAACTCAAATCCTAGGAAGATATTATAAATTTTAATCCGTCGATCACCAATTCCTGGAAATCTTTTATTATCGCGGCCCATATGGGCCTTACGGGGCTTGATGGGTTAAAAACTAATTTATTATGTTATAGTCGTGTGCGTACAAGACAAAAAAACGAGGAATACAGCTTTTGCTGAACCAAAGATTTCCTTTGGTAGGATTGATCTTTATATCCCTAAGATGGGTTTACGATGTGGAGCTGAATATCTCATGCTGGTGGGGTAGGGAGGGGGGGAGGTTTTGCTTTAACAAGGTATGAGGTCAATAACTGCGTTAGATTTAGGTATATAGTCCAGTTTGGTATCATTTTCGGTTGAATCGAATGTTTAAATGCCAATTTTGTAATAGATATAAAACCAAAGATAGTAAAAATAAAATAAAATAAAAAAATCTGAATATATGATTTTCAACCAACGAAAACGCTATTGACAGGGCTTAATTAATATAAGGAGGCTGATAGCCGCATTATTCTGCATGCCAAAGACATGGTGATGAATTATGGAGCAATAAACATATTAATAATACTAGACGTTCCGCGCGGTTTCGTCCGCGTAAATCTGAAATTTCACGGAAACCGTATATTTTTCACAAATTAATTACCCATGCCTCACGTAGTCTACTATATATTCGTGTCAAATAACATAAAAATTGCTCCAGTAGTCTATGAGATATTAGCCCTTTCAAATAATTTTCCCCGTTTTTTTACATTTTCCTCTGTGTCTTTGCTCTTATTGGTCTTAGCATGATAAAATATAGCTTACAGCCTTCCTCGATAAATAGGCTATCAAACACTGAAAGATTTTTTCAAATCGGGCCAGTAGTTCTTGAGATTAGTGCGTTCAAACAAACAAACTAACCAACAAACTCTTCAGCTTTATTTTCACATTTTCCTCTGTATCTTTGCTCCTATTGGTTTTAGCGTGATAAAATATAGGCTATAGCCTTTCTCGATAATTAGGCTATCAAACACTGAAAGATTCTTTCAAATCGGATGAGTAGCTCCTGAGATTAGCGCGTTCAAACAAACTCTTCAGCTTTATAATATTACTAGACATTCCGCGCTGCTTCGCCCGCGTAAATTAGATATTTCACAGACAAATTAGTCCACAATAAATAGCCTATGATCCTTCACGTTTCTACTTTTTATCTGTGCCAAATAACAGAAAAATTACTCCAGTTATAGTTCGTGAAATAAGCCCTTTTAAATAATTTCCCGCGTTTTTTCCACATTTTCCTCTATTTATTCGCTTATATTAGTCTTAGCGTAATAAAATATAGCTTATAGCCTTCCTTGATAAATGGGCTATCTAACACTGAAAGAATTTTTCAAATCGGACGAGTAATTACTGACTCATACTAAGATTAGCGCGTTTAAATAATGCTTCTTCTTCTTCTTCTTTTTACGTTGTTTAACATCTTTATCGTGCAAATATGAGTCCTAAAATGAATTAAGCATTCTTAAGTCATCCGAATATGGTACCGAACTTGGAATATTACCATAATTAATGCCTCTATACAGATTGAGACTCTATTTTCCTCCAGAGCAGAAGCTGCTAAAATTTAAAAAATTTATGGTGGCTCCACATCTTAAATCCATCCTTGGGCCATAAGGACCAATCCTACCAAAGGAAATCTTTGGTTCAGCAATAGCCGTATAATTTACCGTACACACGCAACTATTAAGGAGCATTCCTATTGGAGGAGCTGCCTATTGATATCTTGTCATTGGTTGACCTTGTGATGATCTGATAATTGAAATTATCTTGTGTGAATAATTTTCCACTATACAAAAATATAACAGCCGAAGGTATAACCTCATCCTTTTTGGAAGTCGGTTAAAAACCATTACTAATTTGAGTGTATCTCGACAGGTATCACCTGGGGTGAGGACACTCTCTTCGAGTACCTGGAGAACCCCAAGAAATACATCCCCGGAACCAAGATGGTGTTCGCCGGTCTAAAGAAGGCCAATGAGCGCGCGGATCTTATTGCCTACTTAAAACAAGCCACCAAGTAAAAGCAATAGTTTACCTAGGAAATTTAAACATGAAATGCGTATTCCATGTAATGGAGCGCGCATTTTTAGCCCAATCAGTATCGTTGTAATATTTATTTTATTTTTAGTTTCAAAGAAACACCTGTGTTACTAATCACTACCGTTTTCATAGTTAAGCGATGTATGTTGGTGTGTACATGTTTTAATGTATGACAAAATTATTTGAATGACATTGTTGTGTATAGAAATAAATTAATTAACAGATCCAAGAACTTTTTCATTTTATAAAAATGTACACCTATACACTTTAGGCTGTTTTATAAATTAATCCAATACATTGCTATGTAAGATTGAAAATGTTACCAATAAATATACTTACTTATAATATAAGTATTAAATAGATTTTTTGGATTATTTTGTTTTTTTTTATGTTATCACCAGTTATTTAAAACAATGATCTAATTTTATCGAATATCATAATATTACCCTGGATAAAATTACGAATAAACAATTCCATTGCTGCTGTGTGTATGATGATTGATAATAAGCTACAGCCACACACCAAGTAACTAGGTACTACAGTACCTAGTTACTTGGTGTGGTCGTAATTTAGTGTGCGTCCCCCCAGAAAGCCCAATCGAGCTAGGTGTATTTTCAATATATCAGAATTTGAGCAAAAATGGAGCACCTCTACAGTCAAGTAAATTGGAGCATTAATACGAACGACGCTGCGAGCTAAAAACCGTGGGCTTGCTGGCGTCCTGTACCGTCAGCACGCCCAAGCTAGATCTCGGGAACCGTTGAGAGTACTATCGTGTATTGTGGTTCAAATTTTCGAGCAAAATTGGAGCACTCTGCTCCCGTGAAATCAACTTCGAAACTAGAATGTGAAAGGAGTTAGACGTGATTAACCGGTGGTCTTGCTGGCGTCCTGTCCCGTCAGCAAGCCCACGCAGATCTCTGAAACTGTAATGATTTGGATTATGATTAAAAACTCTACAATAGAGCCCTATTTAGAGCACTCTGCTCCAAAAAAAATATTGATGTAGCTTCAATAGTTCTCGAGTTACAGGCTTTTGAAAACGGGCTTGCTGACGTCGCGTCCCGTCAGCAAGCCCATTTGAGCCTCGAGATGAACAAATCTCGAGGCTGCTCTCCTGGTTTGGATGTGCCTAATAAGATTATAAAGCATAAAAGTGATAAAGGTGGTTTAAATTTCCCGCCGTACATAGTTTACCTTGGGCTAACTTAAGATGGCAGCACCTCCAAACTAAATATCGTTCCTATTTTTTTTTTATATAAAGTTGATCTTCTTCTCCGCCAGGAGTAAATGTGTTCTGTGGCATAGATAATACAGTATATAATGGTCCGATGACCGGCTACTTAGCACGTCACACGTGTTCACTTCAATTTTTTTAAATCTATTGTTTAAAATTATCTGCAAGCTGCAGCTGATATTATAACATTTTGTAAGTGTGACTGTAATAAGATACGTAGAATAATATACAGGTGTCGGTGCCAGTTCCAAAAGTTTCAAATATTCTGTCAGAGAACAGAAGATTCATCTGGTACCGACTTCAAAATGATGAAGATTGAGTACAGAAATAGTTGAGTTTTAGCCGAATTCGGAAAAAGGCACTATTATATAGGAATAATTATTTAATACTTTTTAGTTCATATTATAAGGATGTTATTATTGTTTTACCTTGGAAGTCGGTTTTAATATTTTGTTAAAAATAATAATTGACGTTGTTGGTGGTGACTGGTGACTGGTTTTATTGCTTGGTGTTAAGGACTATTTTCAAAATGCATAAAGAAGTAAGACACTTGAACTCAACATTTTTCACGTAAGTTAATTGCCAGTTTTATGTATGAGGAATTTTCGTGTATCATTTGTAATTTCGATTAATAAGTGACGATTGCGGATAGACAGTTCATCCGCATTGGTTTCGTTTCGTTACTTACGATGAACTTTTTAAGTTTTAACTAGTCTGCCCGTATTTTTGGTCAGTACTTAAGATGCGACCCGGTCTCAAGACGCGGTTCGGCTATGTGATTGGTTCAAATTTTGACAGCCAACCAATCACAGAGCCTGAACCGTGTCTTGAGACCGAGATGCATCTTGAGTACTGACCAAAAATACGGGCCTAATACTCTTAGAAATTTGTCATACTGTTGTAAGTTGTTACACATGCACAGACAGTTGCTTACAGTTTTCTACATGAGCTACCATTAAACTTTTAACACTGCAAGTAGCTTAGATGAATGGTCAGAGGTCAGAACTTAGAGTTCTAAGTTCCTCGTCATGGTGACCTTTATGGGTTGAAAAGACACCACAAAAATTAGGGTTTCTACAGTCTACTTTCTGTAGAACAGAGTGTATCGTCGCATACGACCTTTCGACTAAGCGCGCGTAGGCCACAGCCCACAGCTAACAGCTGATTGTAGTTCATTGTACGAATTACGAACGAACACGAGAACGTTGACCGCGCGCTTATTGGCAAAAAATAATTTAAAAAAAATATATTTTTCTAGGTGGTTTATTATCATGTATAAAAGGTATTAATTATAAAAAAATGAAAAATTAAGATAAAAAAAAGATACGTTTTCGTATTCAGAAAATGTAGTATTTAATCATACCCCAAAGTTATCGGAAGTGGTCTTATTACACCCTGTATATAGGGGTAGTTGAAAGAACTATGGACCAGCAGGGCAATCGCGCTAAATTTTATCAACTGAACCGCAAATGAAACTCGGACGTTGATCGACTTTTGGAACGATTCGGTATCGCGCTAACGTTTTGACAGCCAGTTGAGACGTTACTGAACCTCAGCCGAAACGCAAACGCTGTCAAAACAAAAAGTTGATACAATGCTACTTATACTCGCACGTTTCTGAAACGTTTCTTAATTTCGAGTGTTAAATTGACGAAAATCGATGGAAAAATATAACTTAAGCTATAATCAAATTATAATTTAAGCTTATGTTTTACTTCAAAGCTGTAAAATAACACTACGGACTATTTTAGTTTGATAAAAAGTGATTTGAATTTTGACATTACTAATTACTTCTTTACGTAAATGTTTTCTACTTTTGTCACAAGTCACAACTCACAAGTCACTATTCAACACATATATGGCATTTGTAAAATACATATTATAGTAAAACAATACTATGAATTCAACTACGTAAATTAAAACTCCAAGTAATAATCATCAACACTCATAAGTTCTACCAACACAACTTCATCCGTGTCATATGATAACTCATATTCATCCATATGTAAATAAACAATTTGTCAATTGACCAATTAACACTTCGGAAAAAAATTGTTCATATTTAAGCCAATCAAAACTAAATCAGAAGGGCGCTGATTGGTCCGCTGCAATGTCTGTCTAAAGGTCAAACGTTGCGCTCCGTTCGAGTTCCATCCATCCTGAAATTTGTTCAGACGCAGCGGAACCGAACCGTAACTGAACCACAACCAAAGCAGATGTGAACCTGAATTGAAACGTTTAAAAATAACGCGATTGCCCTGCAGGCCACAACACTGCGTTGCGGCGCGGCGTCGCGTCGCATCGCAAAATATACATTGCTTTTCAAAGCTTGTTTTTGCGGTACGACGTCGCAACGCAGTGTTGTGGCCTGGCCCTATTTCAGTAAAAAAGATTGATCGAGTAGGTACATATTATATGAAGTAGGAGAATTTTACCGAAAAGATAAATTCAAATACTCGGTACATACTAATTAATAAAAAAGCAAAGGGTGGGGAGGAGGTCGCAAATTTATTTTTACCTACCAGAGGGCCGAGGGGTCGCATCATAAAAAAGGTTTAAAAGCACTGGTCTAGAGTCTAGATCAGCCATCCCCAACCCGCGGCCCGCCGGGACTTTATCTGTGGCCCGCGTGATGTTAAACCATTTTGAAATTTACGCCCACCGACAAAATAATGTAAAGTCGTCGTGAAAGACTTGAAATTTTTTCCACTTTTGAATCGTTAATTTTGAAGAACGTTATTTTTAACCCTAAAAAATTTTTGCTGCCCGTGACACCAAGACCAAGACGTCATGTTTGTGGCCCGAATGAAAAAAGGTTGAGGACCACGTTCTGGACTTTAGACCAGCCTTTCCCTAAGTGGGCGATAACGCCCTCTTGTTGGCGCTGAAGGTCTAAACTTCTAAAGAGTGTGGACCCAGAAAAAATGGAGGCGTTCTGTAGAGGTTTGGGGGATGATTATTTGATCATTTTTTCAATGGGGGCGCTAAAACATAATTCGTTCTCAAAGTAGGCAGTAGATAAAATAAATTTGGGAACCCATACTCTAGACGGGTCACCGTAGACCCAGGCCAGACCAAGTGGGCCGTGACCCCACATCTAGACTCAGACCTATAAAGTTTTAAGCCTAGAAGGTACTTAATAATCAATACCGAATACGGCACTAGGCCAAAAAAGAAAGTCGCGACGACAGTTGACACTCGACAGTCGCACGAGTTATTGCTGTTAGGCCAAAAATCTTTTTGTAAAATATAAAAAAAATATTGTCATCAAGCTGACAAATGACAGCTGACGCCAGACGTTTCAATAGTTTGACAGTTGATGCTAAATTGTGCTTGTTGCACATCGCAAAATTTTATTTTTGTAATTGAAATTTAATTATGAATAGAGATTTTTTAAACATAATAAATACCACGTCTTGATGGACACACAAAGTTGAAGGCCCGTGAAATTATTGACTTTGTACTACAGAAATCTAGAGCTAGTTAATATTTCCGAATTCTTACGAGTGTTAAAATATTTTGGTGAACTGGAAAAATTTAAGGATTGATGAATAGCTTCGTGGGCTGGTGAGTTAAAGATTGTGACTTATATAAAATCGTGTTTGTCTGTGTAGTTATGTTATGTGCAGATGTGTTATTCATGATTTTCAGTACGACAGATGGTCAAGCGCTCTGCCAGCCAAAAGATACCAATACCTAACCTGCCAATTAGTAAAATTTCTTTAATGCAACTTGAATAATGGCAAAAACATCAGTTGTATTGAGTTTTCATGAAGTCTTGTTGCATCAGTCTGACGTCGATCTTCTAGATGGGCCCCACTGGTTGAATGATAGCATTATATCATTTTATTTTGAATATTTAGAGAAAATCAAATTTTGCAACGCAAAAGAGCTCCTATTCGTATCGCCCGAAGTAACGCAATGCATAAAAATGGTGGCTGTTGAGGAAATAAAGATATTTTTGGAGCCACTCAATATAGACAAAAAGAGTTTTGTTTTCTTTGCACTAAATGACAACAGTTCGCCAGATAGAGCTGGAGGGTCTCACTGGAGCCTCCTGGTCTATTCCAAAAAGGAATCCTGTTTCTTCCATTTAGACTCTTCATCAGGAAGTAATCATGATGTAGCCTGGGATTTTTCTAGTCATTTAATGTCTTATTTGTCCAAAGGAGGTAAGTTTGTCTGTTCTATTCAGAAATTTACTCATCTAATTTACATTAATTTATATTGCTAAGTTTTCCTTACTATTCTACCCTTTTATTTATTTTATTTCCTAGGAAAACTTAATTTTAAGACAACAGTAAGATAATACATATTACACAGCAATATGCCAATTAGAAGTTTCCACTAGTGTAAATTGTCTTTTAAATAAATAATTCATAGTCACATGATCTTAGCAGTAAAAGTATTAAATAACTTTATGGATAGAAGCCAACAATATTTCTGGTGGTCTGATGACTAGTTCCAAGTTAGCACAGAACTTTTTATTCTCAAATAAGCTACAAAAATATTTATTGGTTATTTGTTTTCAGATTCTATTAATTTTATCAATAAAGAATGTGCACAACAGAGCAATGGTTATGACTGTGGAGTGCATGTCATATGTAACACAGAGCGGCTGGCAGAGCATGCACATCGCCACAACGAAATAAATTCATGCGACTTATCTGTCAAAATTAACCATGTCGCAAAACGAAAAGATATTTTGAGAATCATACAAAACTTGTCTTCAAAATAAATCTAGTGCCCTTGTTAAATTTATTGTTTAGTTATTAAAAATTACATAATTTTTGTACTCTTGCTTTTGGATTTCTTCCTCTTTAGCTATTGAACTAGGTACTAGTGCATATATTAATCACATAAATAATAGATTCTCTTTTACTATTAAGTCTCTTGCTATCTACCTTAATTATACAAATAATAATTCCTAAAGAAGATTGGAAAAATTATATTTTTCCAACCACAAATAAATAAAACATGTTTCTAATAGTATAAAAGAAATATATTTTTAAGTTTAGAACATTGTAAATTGTAATACATAAATATTAAAACCTACTATTCACATTATACCTTAAGGTTCTTTCCATCCTCCAAATGCCTTATCCAACACTTCTGCTACAGCAAGGCACAACCTGTCATTATTATGGTTGGCGACAACTTGGATGCCAATGGGCAGACCATCCCTACTCAACCCCAGAGGAATGTGCGTCGCCGGCAGGCCTAAGCAATTAATTATTGCTGTGTACGAGAAATTCATGGCTTTCAATATGGGTTCATTATGATAGGGAGCGGGCGTTGGGTGCGTAGGATACAAGAACACACCATCATCTCCGAGCATGTCCTTGAATTTCGTTTCCAAATCTTCTCGAACTTTCAAATATCTGTTGTACTTCGGTCCGCCGAATTCCACTCCGCCCCTATCGAATAACGCGGTGAAGAGGGCTATGAGGGTGTTGCCCGAGCATCCGATGATATTTTTAAAGATTTCGACGATAATTCCAAACGTGGAGTAGTTCTTCATGATGTGAGATCCAAATGGAACGTCAGTCTTCATATTGGCAAACCATAGCGCCATTGACTTCTTGAGACGCTCAATCTTTACTTCCTCAGCTTCAATTTTATGTTTTAACTTCAGGTATTCTACGACCTTAGCTATAGCTTCTCTAATGTCGGGATCCACGTCATCCGTCAAGGGGGCCTCGCTGCACGTCTGGTAGAATACCTTCAGTTTGTCTACCTTCACGGGTTTGTCTAGATTCAGCTCACTCTTCTTGTCCCCAGATATGATTTCTAGGATAGGCTTCAAATCTACTGCATGCCTGGTCATTGGCCCCACACCTAAAACACGTTTAATTATAGTATCACTCTTTCAATTGTGTCAACTTGGGGATAGTAATATTTCGAAAGACATTCAAAAATTGGAAATTTCTCTGTGTCTTAAGACTCGCGAGTCGCGATTTATTAATACTTCAGTCGGAATTTCCAGGAGTGGCTATTGTATTCTATTGTTGTCGCGATCACCGGTGCTCGCGCGGGGCCTGAAGGATTAATAAGACGTTAAAATATTACTTGCAATTTGCAAGGACTTGTTTCTAAAACCTCTTTCGTTGCAGTAAGTATACTGAAATTAGACAAGTAAATAACGATTTTAAACTTACCTAAGAACGAGTTAAGTAATTCCGTTTGCGGTATAGGATATTGACCATCATTGGAGACTGTGTACCGGGAGGGCTTGTGCCCAAACACTCCGTTGAAAAATGCTGGCATCCGGATAGATCCACCGATGTCAGAACCTGTAAGCAACGGTGAATTTTTAAAACTGATATGTTAGGGGATATACCCGAAACTAAAGCCAATAACGCTGGGTTGTGTGCTCCGTTTCGATTTTATTTGGAGAGTTATTAAAGTTTGTAAAACATATAAAGTAGGTAACTGGTCGGGATCACGGGATACTCAAAAGTTGTTACTGCTGCTTATCAACACAAATCTGACAATTACCTATTCCGAAGCAGCTGCCGGCCGCTGCTTGCAGACAACCCTCACCGCCCGAGGAACCGCCGACGATTCTTGTGGTGTTGTAAGGGTTCTTGGTTCTGCCGTGAATGTGGTTGTGCGTTTCCCACCTATGAGGAATATTATCAAGATGTAGGTACTTAATAACATTGATTTCAAAGATCATCTAGTTATAGCTATGATCAGGACAATTTAAGGTACCTTTCTAGTATAGGAGCTATGTGAAAAATACTCGCACTGCATTCTGTTAACTAAGAATAAAATTAAATTCTTTAAATAAAGAAACAGACTATTATATTTTCATCGGAAAACGTCATAATTACCTCTTCATATGATAATCTCCAACTATTTATGAGTTTGAAGTGATATAATTCATATTGAGTTCACATCGTGTAGGTATGCAAAATACGATATTACCCTAGACTAGAAACATATGTCACTTCATTGTCAATCGCGGTTTGTATAGAAAATGACAAGTATTTGACGGAGTCAATGACCACTACAGACAGAACTCCGCGATTTGAGTATAGTTAGTAGATTACTGAGGAAATGTTCTATTCATGCACACCCTGTCAGGATAACGCTTTAAATAGCATAATGTTTGACTATTGTTTAAAAGCGAAGTTGTCTGGAAATCTGTATTCTAGTTTTCTCCAAGTCTTTGGTTCTTAGGAAATTTATAGTAAATGAATCACTTGTTGAGACGTTGACTGGTTAAAGGATTACCTTTAATTTTTACAGATTGCAAACTTCAATCTAAATTCTAAATTAAGCAAACTCCTCGTGTTAAGGCCGCGTTTCCACTGACGCGGAGCGGAGCTTAGCGGTGCCGAATTGACCAATCACCATGCTCTAAATCTTCGCGCCGCTTCGCTGTCATTCCGCTGGAATAGCACGATTGGTCAATTCGGGCACCGCTTAGTTCCGCTCCGCTTCAGTGGAAACGCACCCTAAAACGATTATAAAGTAAGCTTACCACATGCATAGCTCGGGAACGCAGGTCAAGCCAATAATGATAGCGCCTTTCTCCCTTAGCAGCTTTATCACGTCTGCATCTTCCTCGCATATCTTATCTTTCCGCATCACCACACCAGCTGTTTGATGTAGACCTGAAAAAGAGATAGAACACAAATTAACAAAACATGAAAACAATACACATCGGTAACCACTTTCAGCAAATTGACAGAGTATCTATACGAGTCCTACAATAGGTAGGTCTAAGACTCATAAGTCATAACTCATAACTAGAGACTAGAGTACTGACTAGTGAGTCGCCATAACTGCGAAACTATTGGAAATCCAGAAAATTGAAAAAGAGAATGAAGTAGTAATTAAAAATCTAACATTAAGGGCGTTCCCTACGGAGATTCCGTAATTTACCGTATTTAGGGGCTTATAAACTCATAATTTGAAAGCTACAAAGTTATAATAAAAATACAGCAATATTCTTCAGCATATCAACATTCCTTTCCACGTTTTTCTATTTTTGTTTATTATACTAATGATAATATCAGCTTCCAAAGTAAAACCGATTTATTAAAATTCAAGCATACATACAGCATCTCCTTAGTATTTACAAATTACTGTTATTTGAAACATGTACGCCAATAGATCGACAATATCATAAACTACATATTCCACGTTTGAAATTTTTTTTAGGTCAATTTTGAAGATAAGTTAAAAATAGGGTTACAGTACCCGGCAATAAATATTGACCTTTGGAAAGTGACAGTCGGCTAATTTCGGTTTTGTAGAGCGTTATCTCTTACGCACAAAATACAAAAAGTCCGGTATATATTAGGAGCTGTTAAAACAATTAAGGTTTGCTTCTCTTGACAATTTTATTATTCTTTGTATAAAATACACCAAATTTTCTATAAGTAATGGCTTTATATTCGGGTTAAATAAAATAAAAAAGGGTGTTCAAATAATGTTTACGTATTTAAAATTCTTTTGGAAAATTACAGCTGTAGCAAATTTAGGGGTGTTAACAACTCTAGATATATATTTTGAACTGGACGCGACTGCACTCTATTGAATTTAAACAACGACTGACATAATGTCAAATAGGTGTGCGCTACAAAGATAACGCTCTATGAAACCGAAATTAGCCGAATGTCTCTTTCCAAAGGTCGATGTGCAATATTTATTGCCGGGTATTGTATATATATAATATTGTATGGTCAAGGTCGCTTGCTCGGGGGATGGCCTTAAGGGCGTTCCTTACGGAGAAACCGTAATTTACCGTCTTTTAAGCCCTATAAAATCATAATTTGAAAGCTACAAAGTTATAATAAAAATACAGCAATAATCTTCAGTATATCGACATTCCTTTCCCCGTTTTAAATTTTCTATTTTTGTTTATTATAGTCATGATATCAGCTTCCAAAGTAAAACCAATTTATTAAAATTCAAGCATACATTCAGCATCTCATTAGTATTTACAAATTACTTTTATTTGAAACACACGCCTATAGATCGACAATATCATAAACTATATATTCCCCGTTTTAAATATTTTTAGGTCAATTTTGAACTAAGATAAAAAATAGGGTTTTGGTGCGCTCTCGGCAACGCGGCAAATGTATGGCCAAAGTAGTTTGCTCGGGGGACGGCCTTAAGTTGTAAGTGAGAAAATTGTCACAACTCATAACCGTTACCAGCAGCGCCAGTAGAGAATTATAGCTTCGGCACAATTAAGCATTCTAACGAGTACACCCACTGTTCTCAATTATTTTTTCATGAAGATACTACCGATAAACCTAGTAGGTATATTGAGCATAATACCTATTTGTATCCGTCATTTTGTTATCAGATACCACAGTCATTTGTAATTGACGATTTCCCACATGTTTTAGAGCGTTTAACGCTTGCATGATAATGGGCGCGATAGTTTAGACTTTAGACTGATAATAATAGCTGCATAGATGGGAATTTATGGAATAATGTTTATATTTTTTATGGAGGACAAATATATTTTACATAACGGTGGAGTGCATGGACTTACCAGAATAATAATCTTATTGTTTAATATTTATTTCAATCTAATTTTCTAGCACTGGCACAGAATATGCATAATAATATATTAGTACTTAGTAGTACCAAGCACTGGAGTCGAAGTATTTTTAGTTGTATAAAAAAGAACTATTTACAGGCTATAGGGCTAAATCACGAAATTGTACAATGTAGATTATCTCTTTTTACTTCGCACACAGAATTTCAAAAATTGAGCAACGATGGTCAGGTCCAAAACTATAATAGATTGCAGAGGTTCTTTAGCTCTTTGCTCTAAACACCCCCAACGTTGTATAACGAGGTTATAAGTTGTGTAATTATGTTCGTTATAACCCGTCAGTTGCACGGACATACAACACGGCCAACCGCAATCAGTTTCCACCGCAAAACAGCGTTCACAACACCGTGGCACGAATCTCATTAGCTTTATCGACTTGACTTAATAACACAGGCATAGATCAAGATAGATACCGCATGTGTATGTACTTCGCGTGCCATATCGCGTTCCCAAACGACGAGCAATGCTCGTCTTTCGAAAGTCTTTTCTTTAGTCTGCTATCGGCATCGGACGTCAATCGGAATTTTAAAAATGCCTAAATGCCTAAAACTGCCGTATTGAGCTGTAGAAATTCAAATAGAAACGTTGGTCTTGATAATGGACAAGTTTCTTATCATTGGTACGTCACAGTAGGTACGTAGTAAAAAAGTGACACGCTCGTTTTCGTACAGATGGAGCGACATGCGTATCTATCTTGATCTATATCTGTGGTTAATAATATTTTACGTGTATCGTCAACGAAACCTATATTTTCATAATAATGTAATAAATGCGAAAGTGTGTCTGTCTTTTACCTCTTCACGCCCAAACATTTTGCTGGGTATGGATACTTTGAGTCCCGAGAAAGGACATAGGATATTTTTGGTCCTGAAATAATGTACGGTTCGCGCGCGATAAACGAATTTTGGCGTAACGGAGTTGCCGGCATGTAGTGCACTATAAAATTTGCAAGTACTTCGAGCCCCTCCTATGCTAACACTTGTAAAAAAATGTAAAGAAACAGGTACGTCTTCATAAGGGAGGTTCATATTTATTTATTTATTTATTTATTTATTTAATTTATTTAGCACACCAACAGTACATATACAATAGCACATTTGGGAAACATATCATATACAATAATATTTTAAGCAATATATGCACAAATTATAGGTATGCATGACGTTTATCAAATTAAGCTTTATCAAACATTCGAGACAACAAAATATTTTATTTATATTTTAACTTATTTACTTAATATTTAAAAGGTAGTGTCTGTATGACGAAAGTTTCATATTAAAGATATCAAAATTATTATCATTTACAGTGGAAAGTTTTTCATTATAAAGTCGTGCCATGCGTGTTAGTGGACTGTTGTACGTGGTATTCAAAGTTGATGTCGGAATTTCGAATAATCGTTGTTTGCGCCTAATATGATTACTGACTCTAAAATTAAAGTGGTTTATCAATTCCGCATCAATGTTGCCATTTATAATTTTATGTAACATGAGTAAATCAGAGTTATTTCGTCTTTCTTTTAAAGAAATCATCTTGAAGTGTGACAATCTATCTGTGTAGATAGGTATGTCTTTTCGGAGTCCGTTTCTTACACAAAGATGTCTTATGAAGCGAGCCTGAATGGATTCAATGCTATCTATGTATTTCGAGTAGTAGGGAGACCATACACTAGAACAGTATTCCAGGCCGCTACGTATTAAGGCATTGTAAAGAAGAATAAGACTGCAATTGTTACTAAATGGCTTTGTCATTCGTATAAGAAAGCCTAGCATTTTTTTAGCTTTCGTTACTATATTATCAATATGCGGTTGAAAAGATAGCGAACTGTCAAAAAGAATCCCTAAGTCACGAATCACGGGGACTCTGTCCAGACGAGATCCATTAATATGGTAAACATAATTAACATAATTTTTTTTATTAGTGAACGTGATACACTGACATTTTTTTATGTTTAAAGACATTCGGTTTTCAATGCACCATTTGTGTAGTGTATCAAGATTGTGTTGAAGTTTTATGCAGTCGTTTAAATTCTTTATAGCGTAATATATTTTTAAATCATCGGCATATGCTAAACAATAGCATGTTATGAGACCCAAAAGATCGTTGATAAAAATCAAAAAAAGTAAAGGCCCTAATTTGGATCCCTGAGGTACACCAGATCGTGGAAAAATTGGTATCGACTCATATCCCGAGAGTGTAACCAACTGTGAACGATTGTGTAAATAGTTTTCAAACCAACGTAACAGACTCCCATGAATACCGGCATGCTCTAATTTTGTAAATAGAATTGAATGATCGACACGATCGAAAGCTTTGGCAAAATCTGTGTAGATGGCATCAACTTGACCCCTAGCTTCGAGGGTGTTTGTTATAAAATTTGTGTAAAGTAATAAGTTTGTTCCGGTTGATCGGTTAGATACAAAGCCGTGTTGTTTGGGATTAATAATGTGACGCAAATGAGAGTAAACAACATTATAAACGAGTCCTTCAAATATCTTTGCAAATTGTGACAAAATGGATATTGGTCTATAGTTTGTGACATCATTTAAATAACCAGCCTTGTGAATCGGGACAATATGTGCGATTTTCCATAAATCTGGGAATAATCCCTCTTTAATGGACTTATTATATATAATATGAAGTGGCTTTACGAGACCATCTACACAGAGTCGAATGAAGATCGGTGGTATTCCATCCGGACCTGCCCCCTTATTTAATTGTAATTTCTTTATACTCTTCCGAATTTCATCCTCAGTAATTTCTATGAGAGCAATAGAGTAATTAGATTTCATCGAGCAAGAATATGGACTTTGTTTTTGAGGGTCATCATAATAAACAGACGCAAAATACTCAGCGAATAGATTAACAACATCCTGACCTCCTACTCCCACACGGTCACCATAGCAAACTTGATTTGGGACATTAATACGAGCATGTGTTGATTTTGTATATCGCCAGAAAGATTTAATGTTAGAATTCAATTCGCTTTCTATTCTGTGTATGTACTGTCTAAAACAGATATCCATAGCATTCTTTGCTTTAGTTCTTAAGAAAACAAATGTGTCGTAGTCACGGGGATTATTGTACTTTTTAAATCTAATTCTATACTTGTGTTTTTCTTTTAAAATTTTTATAAGTGAAAGTGAGAACCAACATGGGTAGCATTGTTTTTTGGGCTTACACTTAGGGGTGTATAATTCAATTTTATCCCATAATATGTTATAAAATTTGTGAAGGAAGTCATTACAATTTAAGTAACTAAGTTCTGCCCAGTTTACAGATTGAAGGTCACGGAGGCATGCCTCATAGTCCGTTTTCCTAAATGCGTAATTATCTTTTGAATTATTGTAGTTTAATTTAGAATATGAAGTTTTTTTAATAGTGAATTCTAATGGTGGATGGTGAATATCAGTTTTACTCAAGGGAAAGGCTTTGCTAACAACAGTATTTGTGTTTTCGTCTACAATAATAAGATCTAGGATATTAGCGTTGTCATTATAGATGTTATTTACTTGTTTACAAGCGGTGATGCAAAGGAAATCTCTTAATACTAACGCTTTAGGGTCAATAATGTTTAAAAACGGATCATCAGATTGGTGCCAATTGATATTCGGAAGGTTAAAATCGCCAATAATTAAAGTAGTCCTATCATTATATTGTAAACATATTTCTTCAGCCCCAGCAAAGAAATGGGACACAATGTGAAAGGGAATATAGGATGGCAGATAGACTAAGCATAGATTTATACAGACACTACCTATACTAATACATAACCATATATCTTCAACAGATGTTTGCCATGCAATTTTATTAACAAAAGTAAACTTATTGCTAACAGCTATTAAAATCCCACCACCATGCGCTTTGGAATACAATTCTTTGAATTGAGAACTACGATCGCGTCGTACTACTGTATACCTTTGATCAAAATACTCAGAAGATAAGAAGCAGTCATCTAACCAAGTTTCTGTTAAGCAAATTATGTCGTAATCAGAATTTAAGAGAGACATTTTAAATTCATGTGACTTTGTTTTGATTCCTCTTACATTTTGATAGAAGATAGAAACAGCCATTTAGAAAACAAAAATTAATAAACATGAAAATTAATTATAACTTACATTAGATAATTTTATCTAAGCTAGTTTCATCTTTAATTAGGATACTTCCCGAGTTCTCATTCTTACAAACAAATATCTTTCCATAGCGAACCCAGACGAATTTGTATGATTTTTCTTTGGCCCTCAATCTTGCAGCTGCATGCAGTGATTTGTATGTTGGAGAGAGATGTTCGGATACAAAAATTGGTCGTCTATCACCGGCGTAGCCCAAAACTGATGTATTTAATTTGTCGTCGCTATGGGATTTGTTGTACCGCGTAATCGCTGAGTACAATTCATCACGGCATCTTGGGCTGCGTAGTTTTACAACCACAGCTCGAGGACGGGATTTGTTTTTGTTAATGCTAGCCACTCTAGTAGTTTTCATTATATCAAAATCTTTTAGATCATACGATACAACTTTGGCTATCTGAGTAATGATATTAGGTAACACTTCATCCTTATTTTCCGGCAAACCATTAATTTCCAGGTTATTCTCTCTCAAATTCTGGTCTAAAGCATTTATTTGAGATTTTAGTTGGGCAATAGTACTCCTCATGGTAGAATTTTGAGAGCGAAGATCGGAATTTTCCTGTTGAATTTTTGCGAAGTCCTTTTTTAGATCGTTCACTTGAGAGATATCAAAAGATCCGGACGATTTTAATTCTTCGATTTGCTTTCGTAAATCGTCCATTTCTGATCTGATTTCACGAATCATATGTTTCACTTCCGAACGCATCGTGTTTCTGATTTCATTGCTTATTATACGTCGTATACGGCTGTCCTTATCGTCCTCGCCGTCAGAACTTTCCTGCGAGACATCATCATCGGATATTGTGGATTTATTTGGTTTATGTGTATTCAAGCAGCAACGGGGACAGTTCCATGTTGAGCGCGCTGCTTTACTCAACCTTTTAAATCCTGTCGCAGTTAAATTCACACAACGATAGTGGTATATAAGATTGCAATTAGAACAAGTTATTTTATCAGTTTTGTTTACTATTACACCACAGCTGATACATTCAGACATTATGTATGCAGAAATGTAGAAATAGATATGAAAAAGTCCGATGTCAACACCAAGATTTGATCCCAGGCCTTTTGGATGATCGTGCCTTACTTATCGTGCAAGGCTACTAACGCTCGAGTCAATGACGGCGAATTTTTTATCTATATCAATGTTTGACGTTGACACTTATAAAAACACGTAGGTAGGTAGTTGTAAAAATATTGCGTTCGTCGTTTTGCCTATGTCACTTGTCAATAAAAAGTTCACTTATGTTTACCGTCACTAATCACTTTTGTCTGTAGATTTAACCTTTTTAAACAGTACCAAACACCGAGATAATTTAATTACTGGAAACTCCAATAACTGAATTACAATATTCACTATAGTGCACGTTTGAACATTTGATATTTACTTCAAATTCTAATAAAAACTTCGGAGCGTAACGTATCATGTAGTGTAAGTGTTGCCAAGATGTAGTGTAAGTATTACTCGCCATGATCCGCTGGTCATTTCTGGTCAGCAATTTTTTGGTTGATCATAAAAGTGGACAATAGAAACGATGATTACCGAATCAATAAAGTAACTAAAATTTTTTGATTGATGAGCTGTTAAATCTATTGTTAACTGGCTGTAGGTATAGGCTCATTAATTTCTGCTTTACAAAATATGTACATATGTATTATGTATGTAATAACAAACATACAATCCTTTAAAGGCTATAAAAGAACGTATCAAGAAAAATATGCGAGGTACATCATAAGTCGATGAACTCCGTACACCGTAACTACATCGTAACCTTATTTTACGTTTTTAGTATCTATTTTTAGGATTCAGTTACCGCTTATCCAACAGAGCGAAAGCGATAAGATCACGTATGCCACGGAAGTTGGTTCCATTAGTTATGATGATAGTGGATTAAAAATAGCTTTAGCTCATGAATAATTTTTATCAAGCTATTTACCAAACACTTAGGAACTTGTGTTAGGTGTATCAAACGACAAAATGAATAACCTACTTTGGTATAAAAAAGTGTTACTTTAATCGGTCGATGTGTAGGGATGTATCATAATATTGTAATAGTCTTTATTCTATAAAAGGTACTCCAGGACTAAACATCCAAAGAAATGGTTGTAAGTGCTTACAGACATCAATTTTTCGGACCGATGTGTCGAAAGTCGAAACCCCTAAGTCGTACAAACGAAATTTCATACTCGATCAAACATCTATAACGTACCTTTTACACCTATACAGTCTTTTGTTGTGAATGGGACGCCCAGCAAGGGTTTTTCTTTTTGTATCTTGTCTTCAGATAAAGTGCCACTTCGAATCAACTCGTCGGCCGCCTTTGCCTCTTTCAATGCCAACTCGAAGCGATCTTCCACAAAGCAATTGAGTATTGAGTTGACGTCTTTTATTCTTCTTATACACGTTTCTAACACCTCCACACTTGTTATCTGAAAAGAGATACATATTAATGAGGATTTCTTTTGTTGTATTTAAATGTTTTATTCTTGGTAATGTTTTGTGTGAATACTAAGTTCAGGCCAAATTATAATTTATATCGCAGGCTCTACAAATACTACTTTGTCTTCTCTTTAATGCCTCGATCGTTGGAATCGCAGACACAATAGATTTTCAATTGCTATGCGACAGCCGGGTGCCGCTTGGGGATTGATGGGTTAAGGTTAAGGTTAAGCTAGTCTTTAAGACTTGACGCAACGGGCATTATTTCAATCGATTCATAATTTTCTATTTAAATATGGAGTGTTAAAATTAGTTAAATAAGTAAAACCACTTTCAATCAAAATTTGATTGTTGTCAAGATGTATCATGTAGGTATCTATGTAACTAAGCTCGGTAACATGATATTTTTCATTCGTGCAAATGTGTTACCAATATAGAGATACTTCCTCTGACCCTTTGTACGGATCTTGTTTCATACAAAAGGATAAATTGAGCGTGATTTGTAGCTTTGAATTTGCATCCTGCTTGTGTTGAGTATGTTTTTATTGGATCTCCTAGCCGAATAATCTATTGTGATCAAAGACAGGAAGGAAAAGATGCAAAGTTTGTACAACTTGAATTTAACGTTGATACTGAGAAGATTCGCTCAATTGAACGATATTGTTTATTTTTTAATACATTGGAAACTAATGCTAATGGTGCCGAATATATTCAAACAAAAAAAAAAAAAAAACAAAAATTGCTAATAATTAATTTTTTGTCCCTTTCGAAAAGTTTTCAAGCAAAATTTAATATTGCCATCTGCAGAGCGATGAGCAAATTCACGGCACATTATATTGCAATTTCCATATAACTGTGTCTACGACTGCAAGATGCCATTTATGCCATGATGTATAGGGATAGCCCACAACTTAAACACTGATCATGATGACTTATAACGACTAAAATAATTTTAGTTGCTTTGAGCTCAGGCATAAAATAAAATGATAATTATTTTAGTTACTAATTACATTATTAGTACCTATTCTTTCAATTAAATGCAAATTTTATATCGCCCATTCAAAGTCCACGAGTGTGACGCACAAAAGAAATCTCATTCTGGGGTCATTTTTTGTCTGATTTGCGTAGGTGGGGTTTTTAGACTTATCCCAATGTCGCATAATAATGGTGGCCTTAATAACTGCCATGTCATGAGAAACTTAAGGTTTCTCTTGAAAATCCATACTAATGTTAATATAAATGCGAAAGTGTGTGTGTCTGTTACCTTTTCACACCGAAACCACTGAACCAATGTTGCTGAAATCTATACGTATTATAAAACAAAGTCCTTTTTTCCCTCATGTCCCTTTGTTCCCTTTAATCTTTAAAACTACGCAACGGATTTTGATGATTCTTTCAGTGTTAGATACTTAGCGGTTAGCCCATTTATCGAGGAAGGCTATAGGCTATATTTTATGACGCTAAGACTAATAGGAGCGAAGAAATAGAGGAAAATGTAGAAAAAACGGGGAAAATTATTTGAAAGGGCTAACTTGAACGCGCTAATCTCAGGGACTACTGGTCCGATTTGAAAAATTATTTCAGTGTTAGATAGCACATTTATTGAGAAAGGCCTTTGTCAATAAATGGGCTATCTAACACTGAAAGAATTTTTCTAATCGGACCAGTAATTCCTGAGATTAGCGCGTTCAAGTTAGCTATATAGGCTATATTTTATCACGCTAAGACTAATAGGAGAATGTGAAAAAAACGGGGGAAATTATTTGAAAGGGCTTATCTCGCGAATTACTAGAGCAATTTTTATGTTATTATTGATTAAGAAGTAGACCACGTGCAGGATCATAGGCTATCGATTTTTGTCATTTTTTCATGTGACGTTATCAGCGTGAAGGGACCTTATTGTCGGTATTGAGTTATTAGTATCTCCATAATCTGCATTTAATAGGCTATCGAACCATGTAAATAATATGCGTGTAGGTCTGGAAAATATTTTTTAAAAAAATGTTTAAACTCGAAAGTCGTAAAAGGTGATATTGAGAAAATCGCATTCAAACTTCGACATCCTAAAAAAGTATGTTATTGTAGGAAGTTACATAGATATAATGTTTTTTGAGAAGTACGTTATATGGTCTTTTAGAATTTAACTTCAATTATATAATTTTATAACTCTATTCCTGTTGTTTACCACACCAAAGTGCATAATGTAATGAAAATGCAAAAGATGGTTTTTACTAAATATTTCACTTATAGTATGTTTTCTATTGGATTTTATAAAAGAATAATATAAAACGGATCAGTTTTTACTAAATAGAGACGTCTTCGATATTAAACAACATTGTTTATTGTATTTTAAAAAAATTGAACAAACAAACATTGTGCTTCTACTAATCTTATTAATCAGTCAAAATCAACAAAAATATATATTTACTACACTTAAATATAGTCAAATGAGATCAAATATATAAACTCCTATTTAAAAAGTAACTTTTTTCTGTCTTAAAATTCAAGGTAAAGTTTAGTAAAAAGCTGGTACAAACACTTAACACTTTTCAAAAGGGACCTTATTGTCGGTGATTAAAAGTTTAGTGATATCACATAAAAATAAATATACATTTTTATTAACATTGAAGTTCTTATTTTTTAAATAACTTTAATTATCCTTTAGTAACAAGACGTGTACCAAAAACATGTAATTTCTCATACAAAAATACTATTAATTTCGTAGTTGTAACATTATTTTTTATTTTTATTTTATTTTTTATTTTATTTACTTAAATATTTATTTAATTATATTTTTCATTATTTAATTATATTTCTAAGATTTCTTTATAAAAATAAAGGAACCTCAGACTTGGTACGACTTTGTCTAGATTTCATTACTTTTTAGGATTCCGTAGTCAACAAGGAACCCTTATTAGAGATAAACAAGCAGCTCCATCGAGATTCGAGACTTGGCTAGTTTTTTTACATAATGTTTTTGGTGGATTTCACTTCTTTTTATAGAAACATGGGCATATTGATTTTTTAAGCTGAGCCGTAAGTAGTGGGTCTCATCATATAGCTCGTGTAGGATTGCTCGCTCGTGTAAACGTCACCATCAGCATCAAACGTGTTACATACGCCTCCGTGGTCTATTGGTTTATTTCCATGTTTGGTTAGGACATTGCAGGTTGATCACCTTTGATCAGGATTAAATTGAAATTAAAATTTAAGGGGGAGCCAAAATACCTAATTTCGAGTCGGACGGACGGACGGACGGACGGACAGACGGACGGACGGACGGACGGACGGACGGACGGACGGACGGACGGACAGACAGACGGACAGACAGACAGACAGACAGACAGACAGACAGACAGACAGACACACTTTCGCATTTATAATATTTTACTTTTATCCCGCAAAAAGTTACCATTCTCCCGCAATAAGCGAATTTTGGCGTTTCCAACTTCCCTTCTAAGCAATTAAGTACTTCGGCCCACTTGCACAGATTGGGGTTAAAGTTAGTAAGTATTTTGTCAAATATCATGCCATCTCTATCGTTCTTCGTATTTATGGTTGAGATAAAATGATATTTAATCCGGTTTATTTGAATGATTAACAAAATGAATTGAAATGAATTTGAATGATTAACATAATTATTGTTAGTCACAGAGTATATTATGTAGATACAAAAAAAATAGTTGCTAACTAAATTAGTAATTTAAAATGTTTTATTAAACTCCAATCGATCTACAATGTTTTGAACCGAACTCGTGTTTCTAAATAATAATTATGACGGCATATTACAATGTGTTGTAATTTATAAAATAGAGTTCTCTATGCAACCCTAAAAGTGTCCCTTTTTGTGTATTACTACTGCAACTATGATGTAAGTTACTGTAAAACTTTTACCATCCCAAGATCCAACCTATAAAATTAATTTTAGGCATTAAACACCATTATTTTTTTACAAACTTATTAACACAAATACCCGTATTTGCAAGAAACTTTCCCTTCATGTGGGTAAACTTTACGCTACGCCTTTCTACTTTCTAACTACAATTATAATTAACTGCAAGTAACGTTAGTAAATAATTATCACCCGAAATAAATCTCGGTAGAGAAAATAAGGGGGCGTCCACAAATTACGTGAGGTGTTTAGGGGGGGGGGGAGGGGGTCGAGTCAAATCTCATCTAATCTCACGTTGGGGAGAGGAGGGGGTCGCAGCAAATCTCACGTAATTTTTTTTCTCAACAAAATAATACTATTTTGGTCCATGTCATCCAGATTGTATGTATGCTTAAGACTTAATCGTAAACGTAATCGTTATACTAATAAGATCATTCACAAATTCGTTCCAAAGAAAATCTACTGACTGTCAAACCAAACGTTCACGTAAGAAACCCACATTTTGAAAAATCTCACGTGAGATTTGTGGGGGGGGGGTTGAATAAAATCTCACCAGAGGGGGAGGAGGGGTCAAAAAATTCAAAAAAACACCTCACGTAATTTGTGGACGCCCCCTAAACACACAAGGAAAAAATACCACACATAATATTTTGTGCTTGATCCTTCGATCGGGGATTCTTGGAAATGCTATTGTATTCTATTGCTGTCGCGATCACCGGTGCTCGTACAGGGCTTGATGGGTTAATAATTTAGCATGCCATTTGTACTTGAAATTTTCTGTAACCCAATTCTCGTATCTATCTATATCTATCAGACTTAGGTATAATAATGATGGAGGTACAAAATTTAGGGCTGGTTTAACAATTAAAATTGTTTTTGACATGAGAGCAAGCATAAGGGTGCGTCCACATTTGTATCATTTGCGCGATCAGATCCCCGATCAGATCTCCGTCGCGTATCATCGAAGCGTGTCAAAATGATACGCGTATCATGAATCATGATACGCCCCGATCGCTATTAACCGCGTATCTGATACGTGTCGTATCAAATACACGCATGATCGGCAGAATGATCTAATAGGCGTCCACACTATGATACGCATACTTGATACGGAGCGATGATCGCGACGGTGATCTGATCGCGCAAATTATACAAATGTGGACGCACCCTACGATGACCTTCACTCCTTAGATAATGTATTATCAGAGGAGTTGATTCATAGGCAGATGGCTGACCTACGTATTTTGGTCGCGTTATGTCAAACCTAGCCGACGGATGACGACTTATATTATTAAGTTGACATAGGTAGTTGACCCAAATGTCATAGGTCCAATTTCTTCGATAGTCCAATTTTAGAATATCATGAAACACACAGAAATGTGCCGGGAAATGTAATTTTCCAGGTTAAGCCTGCATTTTCAGGTGTCCACAATTTACCGCAAGCTAAACTGTTAAAGCTTTAATCCATGTGAGGACAATGTTTACTAACTACTAACTAGTCCAAACACAGTGAGGTCGGACAACTATTTATAAAGTAATTACTCAGTAAAATGATCGATGGCTTGTGTCACGCGATTGCCATATCCATGGGTCATGGCAGGATAAATAATATATGACCACTAGAATTTTTTTTTTTCAAAAACAACAAGACCGATTGATGAAGGAAGTTTATATCTTTTCTTTACAATCTGTCAATATTTCTTTGATCCAATGCTTCGACCTGATCTCGAAAAATTCTCTTTTTCCCTTTGTAAAGCTCAGCACCTTTACTCGTAGTTTACAGTTTACATAAATTTCTTCTTCTGCGGTTTTTGGCAACCCTATCTGAAATAACCCTACCTATGTAGCGATCAAAAAAAATCTCACCTATGAGGATGAGGAGGAAATCTCTAGGGATGTCTCTACTGTTTAATAGCGCTGTATTTAACGACAATTGCCACAATTACGTCATGATGAGGAGTAAACAACTAATACTTCGGCAGCCGGTATTCACAGGACAATAACCAAGGTCGTTGCTCGACCCAATTTTCTTGATCAAGGTTTTTTAGACTCGAGGAATATTATGAATAGCTGTGCTGAACTCTTGAAATATTATGCCAAGCATGATATCATTGCCTGATGATCAAAGTCTATTTACATATTGATATTTTAAAATATATGCGGAACTACTGCAAATGCAATTTTTCTTTACCTTTGGCCTCTTATACCGATTTCAATTAAATTCGGTACTTTTAATTTTCAGTTCCCATTACATTTGCAGTTCCCATCTGATCAACGAGTTTTCTGAGCTAATGATGGTATCCATCTAGTGGTATCGGTCTAGTGGCAAACAACTTATACTCATTTCAAAGCACATAAAATGATATTCATTGTAACGTCGTATGAAATTCATGAATCTCCTTAAATTTCATACGGTGAAAATTGTGAATGTCATTACTTCTTTATCTGAAAGTATTAATAATGCTAGATCAATTCTATAATTTACTATTAAAATACCTATGTATTTCTTGTACTCTCGTTATAATATTTTGTAAGCACTCTCGACCATATTAACAAGGATTGAGACAGGACTAGATAGACCAGTTGGTCTATCATCGGCTATGACTGGGTCCTGCGATGCTGCCTCCTCCCCGGGATTGGTGTCTCCGCTTATGCGGATGACACTTTTATCACAGCCCGGGGGAGGACTTATCAAGAGGCGGCGCGGCTGGCCGAATCGGCAGTATCACTGGTGGTCAGCCGCATAAGACGGTTAGGGCTTCGGGTCCGATTTGAGAAGACCGAAGCCATTATGTTTCGCGGACCCGGCAAAAGGGGGCCACCCCCAGGTGAACGACTTCGTGTCGGAGACGAGGAGATCAGGGTGAGCCCCACCATCAAGTATCTTGGGCTCATCCTGGATGGAAGGTGGACCTTAAGTCCCCATTTTCAGCAGCTGGGACCGAAGGTCATAAGCCTGTCGGCAGCTGTACTCCGGGGTGTGCCGGAGTATGGCTCTGTACGGTGCTCCAGTATGGGTGGATGCTCTCACCGTGCGTAATAGGTCCCTGCTGCACAAAATGCAGCGGGTCATTGCGGTGAGAGTCATCAGAGGCTACCGTACAATCTCTTGGGCGGCAGCAACTGCTCTGGCGGGGGTGCTCGCCGAGTTGAATCTCCTCATCACTGAGGGGAGGTCGAATGGCGAAGCCCCTTCGTGGGAAGAGCTCAGGCGGTTCCGGAGACTCAGAGAGCAGTGGCTGCTGAGAAGGTGAGAAGAGGATCTAGCGCAGACCCGGTACGGTAAACGTACCGCTGAGGCACTGCGCCCAGTTCTTGTGGCGTGGATGCGCCGCAAGAAGAAACCCCTCACCTTCCGCCTTACGCAGGTACTCACCGGGCACGGATGCTTCGGTGAGTACCTGTGTAAGGTCGCCAGGAGAGAGCCAACGCCAGCCTGCCATGAGTGCGGCGCTGCGGAGGACACGGCCCAGCATACCCTTGAGGTGTGCGATCGTTGGGCCGTGCAGCGCCACGATCTTGTGGCAGTGCTAGGCGGGGACCTCTCGCTCCCAAGCATGGTGCGCTGCATGCTCGAGAGCGATGAGGCCTGGCAGGCGGCGGTCTCTTTCTGCGAAATTGTTATGTCGCAGAAAGAGGCCTCGGAGCGGGACAGAGAGGAAGATCCTACCTCTCTGCCGCTCCGCCGGCGTAGGACGGGAGTGCGGAGGCGACGCTATGCGAACCTCCTAACTCTCGTCTAACGGGGCTCCGGGAGAGGATGGGAACCTCCCCGGCGTAGCCAGTCCCGGCGCCGAGGGGAACGCTTATTGCCTAAGCGTTCCCTTAGTTTGGTGGAAGTCCGGTCCGAAGTAGACCGGCCAGTCGTGGAGGGAGTCCTGTGCTTGTTAGATCCGGGATCCCTCCTCTATACGGCTGAAGGAAAAAAAAAAGTACTAACTGGTCTATCTTGCTATCTTTGTCTATAAATACGTTGAAATAGAGCCTATTTGACAGGCAAGGATAGCTATATGAAGACTTGTATTATTCTTTGCTTATTTACAAGCCCGTCTAAATAACTTCTCTTATCTTTCCTTCTTCTTAAATGTGGTATATATACAAAATTGAAACAACGTTTTAAGATTTGAAATCTTAACTAATTTAGGATTGTTTAGATTAGTCCTCCCCTAGTTTATGTTATCGTTAAGGGACGTACTTAATTATAATAATTTGTGTTTTAGCAATTCTGACTTTGTAATCAAGTTAGTGGTATCTCTGATAAATTGAACCAAATTATCTAAGAGAATATTCGAAGCTCTTTGATTTCTTATCTTTCTTTCCAACGCAAGCCATACTATGCATTTTTCCTGGATAAAAGGTATCATATTGTCCTTTCCAGTGATTCAAAGTATCTCCATACCGGAATCGTGGTTGAGCGGTTTGGGCGTGAAGAGGTAACAGACAGACCCACATTCGCATTTATACGCATAAACATTTACCCCATTTATTAATAAAAACAATTACACAGCCAATAACTACACAAGGTGTGCTCGCAGCGAACCGTGAGTAGTAGTAATAAACTGCGTAAATATTTTTATAAGTAAGGGGGCTAGAGCAAGAAACTTGTGCCAGGGTGAATTAGCAAAATATCTGTGACAGGCACTATTGAATTTTTTTTATAAGAAAATGCTTTACGCATCCTCGGCCGATTGTGGATATCGGATGGGGTACGTAGAACTTTCCTGCGTAAGGTCTACCCAGTACCCACTAAAACCCTATGGTGAAACTCTACCTTTGCTTAAGGCGCTATATTAAAAAAAAACTGTCCTTTTTGAAGTAATACTATAGAACCCTCAGAAATGTTACAAATCTGGTGATGAGATATACATATCTTCATAGCCTTATCTTGGTTTGAGAAGAACTAGAAACACGATTAATCTATTTTGCCTCGATACATTTAATTTAATATGAATTTTGAAGATTATTTTTAAACGAAAATAGATGTATTGTAGGAAATTAGTCTAATTGATAGACACCTTTGCAACTCAAAATCGTATAGAAGCGTTTTGCTTAAATGCTCCTAGTTATTTTTTAAATGATTATAATTCCGTTTTTTCGCATGTTTTCTGAGCGAGCCGATAGCTTCTGGCCGCAGCGTATTCACGACTTTTAAATAGTCATACAAATTAAGTATAAAATTGCCCTTGCGGTAAAATTTCTTTCGATATAGCGCCTTAAGGCTGAGTTGCGGTACAATAGACCCTACCGCAACTCTACCAGCGATTATTTACATCGTGCAGACCCGTCACGGCTACACAAGGGGTCGTGTTGCGCAGGAACACCTTGCGTATCACGGCTCTCTCTAGGAAGACACTTTTCAATCCTCACTTTTTGTAATTTATGTGGACGCTTAAGCCGGATGAATTTTTATCAACTATTTAAAAAGATCACCACAGAGTGGGTACCAGTGGACGGACAACGCCGCCGTGGACGGCCTCCAAAAAGATGGCGAGATGAACTGGATGCCTACAAGCCAGGCTGGCCTGCGGTGGCGTTGGAGCGAGAACGATGGAAGACCTTGGAAAAGGCCTTTGCCCAGCAGTGGGATAGTATAGGCTCATAAAAAAATTATTAAAAAGATCAATAAATAGTAACCTATCAAGCCCCATAAGATCACCAGTGATCGCGACAACAATAGAATAACAATAGATTTCCAAGAATCCGCGATCGAAGGATTAAACAAACATGAAACGGTGAACAGAGATAAGATAAACCCATGGCCATAGCTATTGTAGCAAAAAAAAGAATTTTCAACTTAATTGATTTGTGAATTCTCTGATGCGGAACTATCGGAGCATGGTTAATAGTAAAACTATGTATATTACCTTTATGAGTAAAACATAAACCATTGATAATGTAATCGAATATTAATAATCTAATATAGATAATCGAATATTGATAATCTAATATTATTAAATATCAAAGAAATTATAAAATGCTTCAAACTAGAAACTTTGACCTAAACCCTAAAATTTGTCTAAAATTTTGTGATTAACCTCTTACTTTTGGACCATTGCTGTAGGTAATAAAAATTTACTTCGCACATTTGATTTGTCATTTTTGCGATTACACTAGTCACTGTAAAATTATCAAGGTACCCAATAAGAGACAATTCACAATGGCTATATCTTAATATCTTTAGCTTTATCTACTGTATTATCAAACATAGTATTATGTACGAACATGTGTACGAAGAAATTGGAAAATATACATATACCTACTAGCTGTTGCCCGCGACTTCGTCCGCGTTGGCATATATAGTAATTAATAATGGAGATGGGTTTCATGTTCCTAACTTAAGAAATGACGGACTTTCATTCAAACTTTCAACCCCTATTTCACCCCCTTCGGGGTAAAATTTTCTAAATTCCTTCCTTAGTGGGTGTCTACTTAATAAGACAACCCTACTCACCAAATTTCATGGCTGTAACTTTAACAGTTTTTGCTCAGCGATGATGAATCAGTCAGTCAGTCAGTCAGTCAGGACATGTAATTTTATAAGTATAGATATTAAACTCTTCGAATAATAAAAACTATTTAATCCTTCAGGCCCCGCGCGAGCACCGGTGATCGCGACAACAATAGAATACAATAGCAATTCCTGGAAATTCCGACTGAAGTATATTCGTAGATTAAACTATGTGAATTTCAACGACTATCGTGGTTATTTTCGTGAATATTTCTTAAATAATTAGTATGGATTATGGTACTGTCACTGTGCCCATGATACTGTCATTGAACCATGCAGATTAACGGTGCTCCTGCCGCATAGTGGTTAAAATATGGAAGTTCATTGCTTCTTTCAAAATAATTGTTTCCAAAAATGGATTGCGTGACGAACGATTGTAACAGTGCTTTTGAAAATACACTTGTATGATTAATATTACAGATTATGTAATAATTCTGCCGTTGTAAAAGATAACTTACCTATATTTATTTTGAGGTACTTAATTATGCATGTTTTGCATTAGGTATTTGTACGATACAAAGTTATAACGCAGACGCTAACCACAGAAAAAATCGTCACGCAGGATGCTAATTTCTAGGTTCAAACTTTAAAGGTTGATTAGCTAAAGCCACTTAGTGCTAGTCATGAGTTATTACTAATCGCTTGCCAAAATATCACAATCTTTCTTTACTTATTAACGAGGCACTGTGAATTGTGATATTTTACTATCAATTAGTCCAGTACGAGTAGGTCTAATATATTTTAGGCATCTTCGACTAATTGAACCAAGTATTAAAATAATCACGCTTCTTTTATCAAAATCACATACAGAGCCAATTTAAAAATATTATTACACATCAGTAAAACTATGACTAACTCAATGTAAACGGAATTTTATGATGCCATACTAATACGTTATCGTATGCGTATAAAAATATATTATAGTGCGTATGAAATTTTGCAGAGATGTATTTTTTGATTCATCTTGTTTTAGTGATGACACCATGACTAAAGTTACATCAGATTTGTAAAAAACTGCATGTTTAAATGCCTTTATTTCTTATAAAAGTAGGGTCAGTTCTCAATCTCTTCTTTGCTCATTTAAGCAGTTCTTTAAGTTATAAGTACTTTTAACTAGTATCAATCAGAGGCATTATAGCAATTATTATCATGTCAAGTTTTATTTAAAACATGAGATGTACATGGTATAGATTTATAACTAAATCTCTCTGTCAGGGCTCAGTAGAGGTACTGAGCCTTAAAATAGCCTCTTCTATTTGTATAATGCACAAGAGGAAGACCCTAAACGGATACTGATAAGTGAATAACAGGAAACAACTGTTTACTAAACTCGGTGATATCCACTTTATTACCGAGCAAAGTTAACGCGAAAATCACTTTTTCACTGACCTCTTTAGTTCTAATTTTCCTTGCAACCTCCACGGCTGGCTGTTTGAGAATTTCATCCGTGATCGGCGGCAACTTTTCCGTCGGGCTCCCATAGTATATCGTGAAGAAGAATCTCCCAACTGCGGCTACCACCAACCTCAACACATGCAGCACTTTCAGCTTAATACTTATCGGCGACTGCATTATTTCTGTCATTTTTACTCGATGATTCACTATTCGATAAGACGCGCCGGTGCTCGCGGTTCTAAGGCAACTGACTGGCCTGCTATACTCACGCAATTGGTAAATAAATAATCCACACACACTGCTTCTGTCTCTTTCCCGCGCGTACTCGCCGGCGCGACGCCATGCTAGTCTGAAGCCGGTTCTCATGAGGTTCTATTTGTTTTTTTTTATTGTATCGAAGTTAAGTGGCCCAAAATGCGACTGATATTGACAATTATTGACAAGTTATTCCAGAAGTAGTAGGTAAGAAATTTAACCTTCTATTTATAATATCAACCACTGCTGCAGAAAAATATCAAGAAATGTAATCAGTGAGGAAAAACAATAAAGTATATCTAGTAGGTACGAACTTTGACTCTGATTAGTCATTGATTGAACGCACATTTATGAATATTTAAGTAGGTGCGTTAGATTACATTTGATAGAAGTGATTGTATGCCAATTGCCAACAATATTCTGTATAAGGCCGTGTTCACACCAAACCGACTGTGGGCCGCCGAATGTGAGCACGCTCACTGTGAGCCCCAGTGTAAACGTGAAAATATACGGTATCGAATGTCCGCGCCTACGCCAAGCGTAATAGCATATTGTCGGTTAGGTGTGAATGAAAAAGCGAATATGTATGGAGAAATACAATAAACTACGTGTAAAGTTCGCTCACATTCGGCGGCTCACAGTCGGTTAACGGTTTGGTGTGAACACGGCTTATATTTTTAACCGACTTCCAAAAGAATGAGGTTATGTGTTCGTCTATAGTCTATACAGACGAACTCGTGTAAAACTTTAAACACTCAAGGAAAATGAATATTTTCCTTGACTGTTTAAAGTTTTACACGAGTTAATGTACATGTCACTTGACAAACCGTACGAAGGTAAAATTTATAACCAAAGATGTCCTAGGGTGAAGAAATGAAACGGCGAACTACAGACGTAAAACAGCCGTTAGTAGTGACCTTGACCGAAAACTTTAGACCGTGCCGTGTTATTTGACGTTCCCTTTACCTCTACAAAGAACCCTCTTAGAAACTTGCAAGTAGCACACAAGTAAATAATTCAATTCAAGTCAATTCATTTATTTCAGATTTTCATCTATAGTGTTAGTTTCAACAATAGGTCCTTATTCTAGTGTTAGTAAATATTAGAATAACATTTTTTATTAATTTAATTATAACAATGGGAATTCATTTATTTATATATATGGGAACCGCGCTATCGGAGCATGGAGCTGCACCCAATGCTTCAACATGGAATCCCACCTGCTGCCCAATACATTCAGGAGTCTGTTTGGACTGTTTTGCACATGCGACCAGAGTCAGGCTCTCTCTTTCAAATAACTGTCTGAAAACAGTCTGTACTCTGTATGTGCCTCAGCGAACATAGATGAGGCGTTACAGTAGCGCGATGCTTCAACACGGAATCCCACCTGCTACCCAACACATTCAGGAGTCTGTTTGGACTGTTTTGCACACGCGACTAGAGCGAGGCACATCTCTTTCTAATAATTGTCTGAAAACAGTCTGTACTCTGTATGTGCCTCAGCGAACATAGATGAGGCGTTACAGTAGCACGATGCTTCAACACGGAATCCCACCTGCTGCCCAACACATTCAGGAGTCTGTTTGGACTGTTTTGCACACGCGACTAGAGCGAGGCACATCTCTTTCTAATAATTGTCTGAAAACAGTCTGTACTCTGTATGTGCCTCAGCGAACATAGATGAGGCGTTACAGTAGCACGATGCTTCAACACGGAATCCCACCTGCTGCCCAACACATTCAGGAGTCTGTTTGGACTGTTTTGCACACGCGACTAGAGCGAGGCACATCTCTTTCTAATAATTGTCTGAAAACAGTCTGTACTCTGTATGTGCCTCAGCGAACATAGATGAGGCGTTACAGTAGCACGATGCTTCAACACGGAATCCCACCTGCTGCCCAACACATTCAGGAGTCTGTTTGGACTGTTTTGCACACGCGACTAGAGCGAGGCACATCTCTTTCTAATAATTGTCTGAAAACAGTCTGTACTCTGTATGTGCCTCAGCGAACATAGATGAGGCGCTACAGTAGCGCGACAGACCAAACAGCATCCTGAATATGTTGTTATAGCAGTTATACTGGACTTTGAGCGTGCTATAAATATGAGCGCTGCGTATATCTGACCCTTTTAAACGAAATTTAGATAGCATGTAAGTACTTATATACCTTTGTTGCCTCAAATCTGTCTAAAGTGCGGTAACAGAATATTTTTCCGGGGAAAAATTATCTGATGCCTTTTACGGTAACAGACAGACAGACACACATTCGTGTTTATAATATTAGTATGGATTTTAAGCTATAAATCATTTTAGTGTGTGGGATAATAATCTCTTTTAGTAGAATTAATTGAATACTCCCATTAATTTAAGCGATATTTAAACAGTTGTACCTATAACACAATAATTATGTGGGTATCTTAATTACAAAGGTACAAAGAAGATTTCTTTGAAGTTTTAATTGACATGATACACGCAACTAGCAAAGTACTAATAGTAGGGGAGGTCGCGCTCAGTTTAAAAAGTCATTTCATACCGAGCGAAAATCGTTACAATAATAGTATTCCATTAATACATAACAGCTTTGATCGTCAGCCACTTCATAATGGGTGGAATAAAAATTAAGAGCATCTCAAGGTTGTTGTTGGGCAAGTATTGAATTGACATTAAAAAGATCCCAATTCGCACCTAATAAAGGTTCATATCTAGATTATACACGTTTAGGTTCGGTAGGTGTTATTTTTGTTTTAGTATATAACAACAGATGGCGCTTTAAAAGTAAAATGTATATAATTCTTCTTCACAAATATCATAACTTTAATCGCTGACTGACGGTTTTTCCACCATCGTATTAGCGACTGACGGTTTTCTTTATTTTTTACAAAGTAAAAATATTCACCTGTATAAATTTTGTACGGTATAAAATGTCCTTATATTAAAAAAAATTACATGTTCAGTAACGCGACTGACGTTGAATCCCCCGTCTGCAATACGGCTGACGGTGATTTTTTGGTTAAACATAACCTCAATAATCATCCATCAAAGTTTCATTCGGTATAAAATCACTTTTCGCAACTATTTTTTTACAACTTTGAAATACTCTCAGTTAACATTCCACCACAGGTGCGGCGACTGACGCTGATTATATTGATTGATAAATATTAAGCTACCGCTGGATAAAAATTTGGTCGGTATGAAATGACTTAGCGAACGCTAGCACTACCTCCCCTACTATAAGAATGTTCCTCGTGACACAATTCGTCACGCTCTAGAAGTCACTCCTCAATGTCATAGTAATAAAACCCTACAGTTTGTAATAACGTCTTCGAATTTCGAATTTGAATACCTGACAACTTATCGAGAGTAGAGACAGATAATCCACTAATATAGAGTATGTATACTATATCTGTCAGATAGTTCGTGGATAGCCTATCCGGCAATTATGGTGAAACAGCCCCTTAGGTTCTAATAATTATGCATTTATTCATTCATCGTCATAAAGTGACAATTTACTTGAAGTTTTGTCGCTCGCGGTTTGCGGGCAAATATATCGGAAAGTCAATTTAGTAGGTACTTAATTATTATTGCATGTTAGCGATTGCCTTAATACTTGCTTCCTCTTGACTATCAAACATCTATCTAGTTCTAAAGCATGTACAGCACATCTAAGATACTTAATTCAGTCACGTAGTTACGTAAGTACGAACTGAGGAACGTGACAAAGTAAACTATAAGGTTAGTTATGTCAAGAGAGGCAGAGGCTAGAGATACGACGTTTTGGATTTTCGTATTCGTCATAGTCAGGGAGCCCTAGAACACTTTTTTTAGGGTTCCGTAGCCAAAATGGCAAAAAACGGAACCCTTATAGATTCGTCATGTCTGTCTGTCTGTCTGTCTCTCCGTCCGTAAGTCACAGCCACTTTTCTCCGAAACTATAAGAGCTATACTATTGAAACTTTGTAAGTAGATGTAGTCTGTGAACCGCATTAAGATTTTGATACAAAAATGGAAATGTTTTCCGAGCGAGCCGATAGCTTCTGGCCGCAGCGAATTCACGACTTTATACTCATACAAATTAAGTATAAAATTGCCCTTGCGGTAAAATTACTTTCAATATAGTTACATCACAGTCAACTTCCTACGAATTCTTGGATGGTACATATTAAGTACCCCGCAAACGATCAAATAGTTTGTCAAATTTTACGTGTTTGTCAAACAGTTTGATAGTATACAGCTTTGTTTGAAGCGTTTGTCAAACAAACTACGTGTTTGACCTGTTTGAAGACAATTTAGATTTGCGTAGCGTTTGACAAACGTGTTTGAACGTGTTCCGCTGTATTTGTCAAACAAGATCTCATGATCTCAAACCGATTCTAGCTAATTGTTTGACAAACTTGTTTGATGCACGTTTGATCGTCTGCACTGCTGTTTGATGAAAACGTAAATTACATCATACATGTTTGTCAAACAAATTTGATCGTTTGCGGGGTACTTTAAAATGAACAGTAACCATGGGATAACAGTTTAGTTATAGATCGTGGAAAACTTAAAGAATGCTTGGCAAATTCGGAAGGGTAGTTATCAACTTTAGTTGTCTTTGGTGGGGTGAAGAGTGAGCGGGCGCGAAAGCATTACATTAACAAGGATTAGCAGACAAGGAATGAAACGGTTCCTTATACTTCAGTCGGAATTTCCAGGAATTGCTATTGTATTCTATTGTTGTCGCGATCACCGGTGCTCGCGCGGGGCCTGAAGGATTAAGGTTGATCATCAGGTTTAATATGTTGAGTTGTAGACTTCAGTCCACATTCTATACCCCTTATGTAACTATAAGGATCAATTCCACTGATCACCATTATACAAGTACGCTGGACCGATGATACCCTTTCAAATGACAGCTATTTCTTGTGCCTATTTGAAGCGAAATCAGCGCCCCCATTATGGGGGCTGAGAACTAATTAATCTGACGTAAAAATGACGTTTGAAAGCCGCCATATTGGCGCTGATAGCAGTAGTGAGAGTACTTAGAACTAATACTAGTGATGACAACTGTTGTTATTGGTTGTGGTGACGTCAAATTTAGTTCTCTTCCCCCGATTTTGGGGGCGCTGATTCCGCTTCAAATAGGCACAAAAAGCAGGTGGATATCATCGATCCAGCTTACTTGTATAATAGAGATCAGTGATCAATTCAGATCGCAACGCGACGCGCAGATATGTTTTTAAATTTGTATGGATTTCACAGATTTGCAAGACGTCTCACGCAATTAAAATCTGTCAATTCAGTACGAAATGCATCTACGCGTCGCGTTGCGGTCTGAATTGACCTGAAAATTGTAATCATGTTTTTTGTTGGAATTTGTCGAAAGTGATCTCCAGTAAAAACAAAAACAATTAGTCGTAAAAAGGTTTTCAATTTAATTAAATGACCTAAAATGTAACAAATTAAATTATACAAAGGATTTTGTTTCCTTATCCCAAATAGATTAATTTCACCTTTCCACTCAGACATTTTTTGTAATTTTAAAAACACGTTTTTACCATTCTAAAAACAATTCCTAAACTATCTACTAATATGAAAATTGGATAAAGTTATTTACGTTCTTGTTAAATAAAATATACTTAACTTCGTTTACGTAACTGGAATATGTCCTCAACAAATAAACAATAGGTACCTAAGTCAGGCAGTTTGAAATCGATCTATTAAGCCGGGTCCGCAGCGAAAATTTTCTAACAAAACATGTTATCGAAACATGTTACCAAAACATGTTTGCAAAACCGCTCGTCCGCTGCGCCTATTTTTGTTATTGTTTTTATTTCATTTCAAAAATGAGTTCCGACGAAGAAGACGTGGAAGTTGTTTTAGCAATAGTTGATTTAGTTCTCCAAAGAAATAATAAAAATAGGTTCCGAGTCCGACCCTACTTGCAACCTCGTTCCTTCAATATTTATCAAGAACAAAAAATTGATGATAGCTTCGGTATAAAAAAATTTTTTAGATGTTCAGAAAGCGATTTTCAAGAGCTATTTGACTATGATTTTACCAGATATAGAGAAGAAAACAACGTGGAGGAACGATGTGATTCCTCCTGATATGAGATTAGGTGCGACTTTAGGCTTTTTAGCGACGGGAGACAGCTACACCAGCATAATGTATCACTTAATGCATATAATGGCGGACGTCAAAGAGAATATAGGCGGACGGACCATAGATAGATTAGGACGGACGTCTTCTTCTCGTGAGTGCGAACATAAAATGCGTTCCTTCCTCTCCCCGCAGGCGAACGCGGGGGATGTTATCCATTCGTCTCGGCAAACATGTTATTGTGATTTTGCTAACAAAACTGTTAGGCCACGCCCCTATTCTGTTTTGCAAACATGTTATGATGTTTGCAAACACGAAAACACGGCGCAGCGGCCACGTCAGATGAAAATAGCTTATTCTCGTAGCTCTCCCCAATATTGCCCGATTATAATGTCACACGTGTGACTTTAGGAGAGGGGGCCAGGCCCCCTCATTGTTTATCTCCAAACCAACTAGCAACATACTAGTTATAGCCACGATTAAACTACCATGGTCTTAACCAGACCAGTAGCTTAGACCCTTTCGAAAAAAAAAAAAAAAAAAAAAAAAAAAAAAAAAAAACGGCGCAGCGGACCCGGCTTTAGTTTAGCGCCCCAACAAATAAACGACCTATGCCGTAAATAGTTAAGGGGGTCTAGTTCGAGAAACGGACGATTTTCAAGATTTAAAAATGAAAGAAGACATACAAATATAGTAATTTAAATTCTGAAAAAAATATATGTGTTAGTTAAGGATCTAACACAGTGGAATGTATATTCCATTACACAATATCATGAACTTCACTCGATAGAAAAAAAACCCCAAAGTTACCTCTTCTTTGAACGAAATTGCCATACTATGTCCAAATTACTTGCAATTTTCAGGTAATTTTTGTACTGAACGAAAGACAAATAATATATCTAGGGAGTCTCCATTTTTTTAATCCGATTGAATTATGTATAAAATAACGACGATCAAAAATCTATAAAATTGCAGGCGCAAAGGCCTCGGCTCGTGGTTTAGTCGCGCTGAGGCGCTCGTGGCGGACGGACCGTACAACTTTTTTCGCAACATTTTGAATACATATTTTTATAATTTGAGAAATAAGATCACCATATGTTTCCATATAAATTTCGAGGAGTTCCCTCGATTACTCCTGGATCCCATCATCAGGTCACCACTTTTGTGAACATGGTACCAAATTGGAGTGAAACCTAATACAACAAAACAAAAATTTCGAAAATCGGTTCACAAACGGCGGAGTAATCGTTGAACATACAAAAAATAAAAATAAAAAAAAAACCACAGCCGAACATATAACCTCCGTTTTTTGGAAGTCGGTTAAAAAGTCGCAGCTATCGTCATGTAAAGACATTTTCCTTCTACTACACACTTAGATCCATCAAACTTATGGCCACAAACCCGGCGGCGAGTTGATCGCGCCGCAATTGTGGCAGTGAGATCTCACTGTTTGTAAACTTTGGTTGTCGAGGCTACAATTGCGATTTCCGCACCCTGAAAAACTTTAGTTTTTAGTTACATATAACCTATATCTATCTCAATTTTTTTTGCAGGGCATTATCGTATAGGGATCTATGTGTGGTACTAATAAAAGAAAATCTACTTATGCCTCGATTTACGTTAAAATATTGGTAATGTTCCTAGGAAGGCCGGTGGTTCCTTATAAGGCCCAACCAAAGATTTGATAGTTAGCCTTGCTAGGGAACATAAACTTTACAAGGAACATCTAAACATCATTAACATATAAACAGTTATTTTTAGTTATAAATGCGTACCGTAACAATTAAAACAATGCTGTTTTTTTATAACATCTTTACTTATTAGGATTATTAAACTTATACACGCTTATTGAACATTTTGGCCTTATATAGAACGGGCCCATAAGAAGGCCATTTTAGACTTAAAAATTTTTGATTGTATTATAAAACGCATTGTCATTTAGTTATAAAGTGTCAATGTGATACTCATTGCTACTATTTAAAGAATTTCCATTTATATATTCTTAGTTATAATGTGATATAATGTGATGATGTTCAAGCAATGTTCGTTATAGTTTTTTTAGATAATATAAATATATTGAGCATTTAATGTGTTGCTTAGTTGAAAGAAATTATAATGTCGTTTTAGTAAAAGCAAATAAATAAATACTTGTAACTCTATTTTCAAGTTAAACGACTGATGTATAACATTGGCCTTGTTTGGAGCTGTGTTCCTTGCAAGGCCATTTGGAAGAGCTTAGCAAAACTTAAGTTTATTGAATGGCTATTGAAGCTAGGTTAAAAAGAGATTTATAATATGATACCTTATGAAACAGAGCATTACTTGATAATTTGTTTTCTTAATTTATTTAGTTAATAAACGAATAACAAGCATTTTCCCGTTAGATTGGCCTTACATGGCTCAGGGTCCTTATCTATAAACAGCAAGACTACCGACAACTTCTTTGTGCTCTCGCCAGTCCTTTTGTGGAACTCAAAGTATATCTTCATCAAAATCTATACATATTATAAAACAAAGTCGCTTTTTTTCCCTCATGTCCCTTTGTTCCCTTTAATCTTTAAAACTACGCAACGGATTTTGATAATTCTTTCAGTGTTAGATAGCCGATTTATTGAGGATGGTTATAGGCTATATTTTATCACGCTAAGAGTAATAGTAGCGAAGAAATAGAGGAAAATGTGGAAAAAACGGGGAAAATTATTAGAAAGGGCTAACTTGAACGCGCTAATCTCAGGAACTTCTGGTCTGAATTGAAAAATTCTTTCAGTTTTAGATAGCCCATTTATTGAGGACGGCTATATTTTATCACGCTAAGACTGATAGAAGAATGTGGAAAAAAACGGGGGATATTATTTGAAAGGGCTTATCTCGCGAACTACTGGAGCAATTTTTATGTTATTCGGCACAGATAAGAAGTAGACCACCTGAAGGATCATAGGCTATCGATTTTAATCATTTTCTCAGTGGCTATATTATATTTTATACCCGTGCGACGCCGGGGCGGGTCGCTAGTCTCATTGTAAGATCTAAACTTGAAGGGGTCTCAGACAGACAGACACTTTAGCATTTATTATAGTATTATTTTCGAGGGAGTCATTTTTTTTTGTTATAGGTCACAATGTCGGACGCAAGCGAAGACAAGAAGCGCGTTAAACCCAACATAACGCTGCCTGAAGTCCTGTGTACGGACCACACAGACTACACGGAGACCATTCAAACGAACACCATCCCGTCTTCGGACTCCAAGCTATCCCTGCCATCTAAACTTGGCACACCCACTTCCCCCTTGAAAATATCGTCTCCTTTGTCTTTGCCGACCTCTCCCACTCCCTTTATAAAGACGTCTCTAAATACGCGATCCAACAGGTCTCTAGATGAGCCCACTCAACCTTCAGATGAAAAGAAGCTCTCCGGCTCGGCTACAGGTAAGTGATTTAAATATAGATTTTATTACAAGAATTTGGATGTTCGCTGGATTGCGAACTAAAATTTAGACAGTATTGAGAACGCGCGCAACGAATCGCCACAACAGTGCTGCCATCCAAAACATAAAACTATTATTTCTTTGACATGTTCTGCCACCTTATTTTCCGTAACTATATTATGTTTATTAAGTTTTAGTTTTTGCGCGTAAACTCTTTGCGACATAAATCCATGAGTATGTAAGTATATTAATATTAAATATTTAATTAACTGTAGTTTCTGCACGGTCCCTACAGGCAGTGAGAGATTTTTGATGTTATGTTTTATTTTGTCTGCCGAGATTCCAGATATTTTCATACTGGCACTTCACTTAAATTGAAACTGAAACGATACAATGGTACGATAAGATGAAGATCAGAGTCTGTACTGATTCTGCTATTTAAATGCAACATTGCAATAATGCAGCTTTGTTACTGTGGACCCAGCGTCAAACGGTTAGCAAAACCGTTAACGCTGGTTAGGGCGAAGCCAAACGAGCGTAATTTGTGAGTTGTGAGTCGCAGAATTTTTGCCGGGCAGAATTCTGCTGCATTCAGTTTCATACAAAAGTCCTGTTTGATTCACACGAGCGTAATTTTGTGAGTCGTGATTTGTATGAAAAAAATTCTGCCCGGCAGAAATTCTGCGGCTCATGACTCACAAATTACGCTCGTTTGGCTTCGCCCTTAATCAGGGTATATCATAATTTTAACAAAAAAAAACACTCCAACTAGTATTTACTTGATATGGGACCATCAGCTGTCCGAAATATCCTCTTTCCAACAAATAAATATACATACATCAAAAACGGTTCACAAACGGGGAAGTTATCGGCGAACAAACAAAAAAACAAAATACGGTCGAATTGAGACACCTCCTCATTTCTTAGAGTCGTTTAAAAATGATTTTGTTACACGCTTGTCAAACTTAAATGAGAATACTATTTTGCTGTCTGATTATTCAAAGCAATTCGGGGTTCTCTTGTAAATAATCGCTTACTATCTGCACCGTGCAGCATTGTCTGACACGTGTATCTCATCATTACGGAATTAGTGTCGCCTCCAACGACATTGAAATAATAATAATAATAATAAAACATTTATTCAACACACATTCACACCACACTACAGTCTACACTGAAATACATAATATATATGAAACATTAAAAACAAAGTAAAGTTCTACAAACAATAAAAGGCAAAAAAAAGAAAAGAAATGATAATAATAATGAGGACATAAAGAACTTAAAACTTAGAACTTAAAATGAACATCGTAGTAGTGTAAGGCAGTGCGATGCGAATATACCGTCGAAAAGGATTCCACTCAGGCTATGATCACGGTATAGGTTATCCTGTACCGTGAACCCTGCTATTCTGTGGATCCTGAGCAGTTGTCAAGCGACTGACAGACAACAAGCAGTCATCAGAAATAAATATTAATATTAATGATAAAATGCTTCTGTAACGCTGGAAGTGTGAATTTATTGTTTTAGTTAAATAACTTTTTTCTGTCATAGTAGAAAGTAATAACCGTGTTAAGTATAAATAGTAATAACCATGAAACTTTGTAATATCACGATTAGTGAAAGTCGTGGGTTGTGCTGGTTTAGGGTCTGATTTCAATAATAATATTCTGTAAATAGTGAGTTTTGTTCAAAATTTAAGAGGTGCTGTGTGAGTGTAGATAGTGGAGTAGAAAACTGCATAATGTGATACTTTGTTATAGTTGAATGTATATGACGGACAACTTGACAGTTGGTTTTTCGTCAAAGATGTAGCGGTAGTGTGCAGAGGTTTAGTAAGTGAGAGATATGTTAGTAGTAATACTTTGTAAGCTGTTAGAAGCGAGGAAAGGTTTATATAGGAATGACAGGTACAAAGTTGAATAATGTAATACAGCAATATAGATTTAAACATTGTTTATCATTAAGTGGTTTCAGAATTAGTTTATGATGGTGTGAATGTTTTTTTTTTTTTTTTTTTTTAATTCTCTTTTTATTTAGGGATTTTAGCACACATAGTGGCTATGTCAATCCCATCTAATCAACTTAAAACTAACTTCTTATAATAAAGGAGTACAATAATTTTGCATAATCAGAATCCGGTTCAGCCAATATAACATTAAAGATACCCATATTCATTAGAGGCACTTTAATTAAGTTGAATAACTCATTTCTTTTATGAGTATATCGGACACATTCCATCAAAACGTGTTGCACATCTTCTGGTCTTCCACACATTTCGCAATCAGGAGAATCAGCTTTACGCATTAGATGTGCAAATTTATTTAATGGTATGTGTCCTGAACGAAGTCTATGTGCAGCAACAATCTGGCTCCGACTCAAGCCTGACCTATGAAACCAGGGTATATGAGGAGGCTCGCTTTGTATACTTTTGTACCAAATACCTTTGTACTGCGATCGTTCATTAAAATACTCCTTCCATAATTCATATACATGTCTTTTATATTTAATTAGGATTTCCGAATAATGAGGTAATAAATTTTGAATTTCTTCTAAATTAATAGCATCTTTGGCTAATCGGTCGGCCTCCTCATTACCACGTAGACCGACATGAGACGGCACCCACTGCAAGACTATATCTTTACATAATAATTTAAACTGCATTAATAATTTTATACATAAATATGCAACAGACAAACAATTGGAACCACTATACACACATTTAATTAGGTGCTGCAAAGCACTCTTGCTATCAGTACAAATCACAATTCGTGTAGCATTTAGGGTGAGCGCATATTTTAACGCCTCGGATATAGCAAATAATTCTGCTGTCATGATATTTATATGCCGGTTCATTTTAAACACTCCATGTCTTTTATTTAACGAGTCATAAAAAGATGCGCCAACCCCATCTACTGTTTTAGATCCATCTGAATATAAAAAATACCACTCAGGATAATTTTCCCTTAGGTTTTTAAGTGCATTATATTTTAAAAAATTCCGATCATAATGTGATTTAGGGGCATAAACATTGGCCAAGTCTAATTTAACATAATATTTAATATTTACATCAGACAACCATGTATCTAAACAAAACATTTCAAGAGGTTGTGACGAGGATACCTTCTCCTGCTTCAACATATTGTGTACATTGCTTAATAAAGGTTTCTTTTTCCTTATCCAGTAACTGTTTTGAGATAATTCGGTAAGTTCTGAAATTTTAATTAAGGAGGCGTCATTGATCCTAGATTTAAGTTTAAAATAAAATTTTTGCGAAAGGTAAAGTCTTCTAATATATAACGGTGGTATGGCCAACTCAGATTCCATAACGTGTATTGGAGTGGTTTTAATAAAACCTCCGATAATTCTTAAGGCCTGATTTTGTATTTTATCAAATTTATTTGTGTGACTAATAGCAGCATTATCGTACAAGAAACAACCGTAATCTATTTTACTTCTTATGAGAGACATATACAATCTACGCATGTAAGTGGGATGCACACCCCAAGATGATCCAGCCAAAATTTTTAGCAACTGCATTTTTTTAAAAGAACTGTCGTGTATCTCGCCTATATGTTTCCCCCATCTCAGACATTTGTCGAGCCACATACCTAAGTATTTATAATGATCAACCAAATCCAAAATTCTATTATCAACTTTAATATTAGCAATTAAACGTTTATGGCCCCGACTAAAGATGCATACTTTTGATTTTTCGCTAGAAAGTTTTAATCCCAGTGATTCTATGAAGGAGACAAAAACATCCACAGCCCTTTGCAATATCTCGACGCTTTCAACGAATTTATTATTAGTACAATAAATTGTAAAGTCGTCAGCGTACTGCTCAAAAAAAACATTTAGAATATAGTGACGTACGTTTGCTGACGTAATGTTAAAAATAAGGGGGGATAAGGGGTCACCTTGGGCTATGCCAATCCTAGTCCACCTAATAAAATACAAACTATCACATTCTTCGGCCTTTATAACGAGATGCCTTTCAGTCAAAAAATACCAAATATAGTTACATATATTTTTGCCTGCTTTAATACTATCAAGTACACTTACAATGCGGTCAACAAGAATATAATTATAAGCAGCTTCTATATCTAAAAAAACAGCTAAGGTAGGAATATTTTTACTAAAGCCAATTTGGATGTTAGTTACTATACGCGTTAGGCTATCTAGGCACGAGTGCGCCCTTCTGAAACCGGTTGTATGTTGTGATAAATAATTATCATGTTCGACGAGCCACTCTAAACGTTTTAATATCATTAAATGAAAAATTTTACACATACATGAGATTAACGAAATGGGCCGGAGATTATTATCTGAATTATTAATTGACTTAGGTATAGGTACAATATGAATATCTCGCCATTGTGAGGGAATATGAGATGTTTTAAATATCAAATTGTAAATTTTTAAGAGTAATTGTTTACCCTCTATAGGCAAATTAAATATCATGCTATAAGTAATTTCATCCATTCCGGGAGCCGTATCTTTAGTTTTAAGGCAAGATTCTAATTCATGTATAGAAAAATCGCGATTTAAAGAAGATTCATGATGGATAAGATCGGGAATTTGAGTTATGACAAAATCAGGTGCAAGCGATGCAAGTAACTCCTGTTTCTTAAAATCCGGTGATGAAAATTTTGCCTGTCTGTGACCCTTTAGCCAACGCATCTTTTTCCACATGACCGCTGAAGATGTGGCCTCGTCTATACTGTCACAAAATTCACGAAAACATGTAACTTTTGCTTGCCTAATCAACTTACGTGTCTTTGAAATTTGATACTTTAATGCATTTAAATTTTGGGGTATCGGGTTTTTCCTAAATTTACGTAATGCAAGACGTCGTTGTGCTATTGATTTTGATAGTTCCTGACTCCAATAAGGCTTAGGTACAAATTTTTGATCTGAATTGTTTATATCATTAGGTATAAATGGAATAGCTATATCAGCTGATAAATTAATTTGAGTAACTAAAAAATTATAAAGGATCTGAACTTCCTCTGAGGTAGGACAATGTTCTATCAAAGATGACGTAATTAATTGTTTATACCTAAGCCAATCCGCTTTTTTAAAATTTCGTCGTCGTGTGGAGTTTGTCTGTGGAATGTAAACCGGAATTTCAAAACTTATTTTAATTATCAAGTGATCGCTGCCTAAACTTTCGTTTAAAACCACCCATGTACTGTTAGTAACAATATCGGTAGTCGAGAAGGTAACATCGGGCGATGACTTTTGTAAACGGCCATTCACTAACCTTAGTCGGGTATAATGTCCTGTATTCAAACAAACATAATTATTTTCGATTGCAGATTCAAATAACTGATTACCGCGAGAATCACTCCGATCGGACCAGCAAGGGTGATGTCCATTAAAGTCCCCTGCGATTAATGACTTATTGCAAACTTTTGAAAATATATTTTCCCAATCCATTTGAGACGACGAAACAGAAGATGGACAATAAACCGATATAATATTTTTAATATAATTGTTGTTAATTATTTTAATATGCAGTAATTCTATACCTGTATTAGTCACACAACTTGGGACAATATATGTTTTTAAAGTGTTACGTGAAACTATAGCCACGCCCCCGTATGAGTCGTGCCTATCCTTTCTGTATATATTGTAACCAGATATATTAATTCTATCGCTAGGATCCAACCACGTCTCACTTAAAATTGCTAAATGAATGTTTTCCCTATTTAACAATAATTCGAAATCAATAAGTTTCGGCTTTAAACTCTGAGCGTTCCACTGAACTATATTAATATTGGCTGAACTGGTGTTACTATCCATTTGTGATTAAATCTAATATGTTACTAATTACCTCATTTTCACCAAAACATAATGAACCAACATACCTTATAATTTCTTTAAAAAATAAACTAAATAATTTTTGGCTTTTCTCACTCGTGGACAAATCAGATAAAAATATATCTTTACTTTCATTAAAAATTCTTTCAAAAATTCTACTATTTTTCTTCTTTTTTCTGTCAACATTTTCTATTTTTTCTTCACTATCAGACTTCATATCTTGATCTTCGCATTCATTTTCGTTTATTATACTACAGTCTCGTTGCTTAGAAGATGATTTTTGGTGCTGTTTTTTACCTTCCTTGCCTCCTCTTCCCTTTGACTGATTATTTACCAAAGAATCATTTTGATGAGAATTATGGACATCATTTATTTCTTCACATAACGGAGTCGGCTCGCAGTTCATAGACTCATCGTTATAATATGTTAAGTCCGAATATTTGTTACTAGTCGATGCTACGACATCCCTATAGCTTCTTTGTTCACTCACTAATGTATGAGAAATACCTAATCCTGGATTTGAAACGTTCTGTAATTTTTTTGATTGCTTGTCCTCCAAATATACTTCCAGTGCCTTTTTATAAGTACAACAATTTTGACTCATTATTTCTCTTATCAATTTCTCCTTAGTAAATATAGGGCATGACCGGTTTAGAGCCATATGAGGACCTTTACAGTTAATGCAAGTATAATCAGTAGTATCACAATTAACATGATCTTGTCCGCATTTTGGGCATCGGATTTTTTGTGTTGGACAAAAACTTTTTATATGACCAAATTTCCAGCAACCAGAGCATTGAGTGACTGGAAATTTATATAGCTCCACTTTAAAACGACAGCCATAGCCGGATATATACGGTGGAAGGGTTGTACCTTTGAATGCAATACGTACTACTTCACTGGGTACCCACTGACCCTCCGACGAGAATCTATTTAATCTTTTAACATTAAGTATTTCTAAGTCGCTCTGAAAAATACTCATCAGTTCTGTTTCAGTTAATTCCAAATCAACATTTTTAACTACTCCATAAGTCGCATTCAATTGGTCTGTGCGTTGACATCTATAATCTAATTCCTTAAATTTCTGACACTCAATCAGTAGATCGGCATCTTGTAAACTTTCAAACAAAAAATGAATTTTAAATTGGCTTTTATATGTAATCTTAACAATATTTTTAATATTCTGCGATTTAAGTAACTTCGCCATAGCTATCATTTTAGGAAGTACAGTTTTAGATGTTAAACTGACCTCGTAGTATTCCGTCTCCTGTGCGTTTCGATATAATAAACGGGACTCATTGTTATCATCGTTATTAGGAATCAAGCTGCTGCGAATCAGTCGCTTTGATCTTCTAGACACAGTAATAAATCCATCGTCATCTTCAATACTATCATCACTACTTTTCTCTCTTAACCTTTTCTCCGCCTTTCTCTGTTCTCCAGCTTCAATAGTCGCAATCGTACTCATCTCCATAATATTACTATCCTGCTCGCCGCTGTTTATCTCCAACATTCTTTCACTAATCTCCTCTGAATTACTTGAACAAATACTTAAAGATTTGCCTAAACTATCCATCGTCACATTTTGATATAATAATTAAACAAAAAAAAGTTCGTATACACAAATTAATAATCACTACTGACACTAGCGCGCACCTCAATGATCGAAGCGTGACTGGTGTGAATGTTGATTGATGAGAGTATTTTTGAATAGTTTTCTCAAGGTCGGCCGGACTGGTAATTGTGATAGCGGGACAACCTTCTGCTCGACGGACGAGAATTCTCCCATTGTTGACCCAGCAAAATCGTATTTCACTTTCCTTGGCGCGAGTCCTGGCTTCACGAAATAAAATACGCTTCTGTTTCGTCAGGTGCTCGTTTATATAGATTTTCTTACTGGGCCCCTGTATATCTATATCATTGGAAGATAATGCACGGCGAGTCTTGACACCTTTAATCAGTTCATCTCTCTTACTTTTGCGAATTAATCTGACAATCACTGGTCTAGGAGGAGAAGCGGTCATCACTTGCATATGCTGCGTGTTTGAGTTGGGCTTAGATTTTTGGGGTCCAACGCGAATCGCCCAGTCAATGTCTGTATCCTGTAAATTAACTCCTAGTTTTGTTCCTATGACAATAGTTATGTGTGACAGGTTTTCGTTTTGGCTTTCTTGTAGTCCTAAAATTTCAATTTCAATTTTCAAAGCAGACTGTGATTGTTGTCCGAGTTGTTCTTTTAGGCTTTCTATTTTTGCCTGCAGAGTCGGCATAGTTAAAATTTGCTTTTCAATTTCTTTAATTCTGCGGTCAAATACATCAATTTTTTTCTAAGCATTTTGATAATCCGTCTGATAAACAAGACTTATTACATACATTTCTTGGCGAAAAATCCGAAGCTCGGCTACGATGTCCGATTCCTTATCAGTAGGTAAACATTCAGCGGCGATCGGGGAGCTCGAAGCGGCACGTTTGCTAGCCCGTGATGTAGTAGCAGTTGCAATCCCGTTGTAGGGGGAGGCGCACGCGTCGGAGGCTGCGCCCGATTCCGCGCCACTAGTTGATAATTTAATTCCAATTCTCCTGGTGCATCAGTGAGGCGAAATAATCCCACAAACTCAGGCTCCGGTATTTCGAAAGCTATATCCATTTCCCTAAATATGGTGCTTTGCCTACGATATAAAAGACTCTCCGTAATACGGGCATGCTCCAAAAAGTTTTCATATAAGCCTAAATCAGCCATAACTATTTTTATTAATTAAAAAGAACAAAATACGAATTACGAGATGTACCACTGCAGTAACTTTTTATGAATCTGCTAATTGACACATGATTGAGACTAAAAGAATTCATAATATTTAGGGGCCATTTTAGGAACTCTCATAGAAAAGTGTCAAATGGATGAATTGCCGAAAAAGAATTGTATCCGAATCAAAATATGAATTGTCGCTTATGCGGCCATTTTGTGGTTTATGATTCAATTCCTAGTAAGACTGTAATAAGAATTGCCAAATGTGGCCTTTTTAGGCCTCCTGGGTCTCCCATAGTTTTGTTGACGCAGATGTGGTGAAATGTTTTATCGCATTGGTAATGGGGAGTGCTAATTGTTTGTGAGCATTTAAAACTGTTTTTATTCATATTGTCTGGAGGATTTTAGTAATCCTTATTAAAGGTGAAGGTGTAAGAATTCCTCAGTCTAATTCCTTAGTTATTTCAAGAAACAGAATAGAGAAATTGTGTATTCGTTATTGTGTTTAAACTGTGTGGAGATGCCACATATGATATTCCACGGGAGCGAGCGAGATGGATGCGCCGGTCCGTGCGGAAGGTAGGTGATCAGCTGAGCTTACAGTTTTAAACGCTTATTTCTTGGTAAATAGTGATGGATAGTAAAATAAAATTATCGTACCACAATGTTTATGTCCTTTGGCACTAGGGAAATACACTTTTCGGCGGTATTCTATCAATTTAACTTTAACACATCATTTAACACAATAGCTGTTGCGCGCCCAAATGTCCAACATACTGTATGTTGACTTTACTACTACTACTACTATAGCTAAATTGCTTCAAATCTCGTCTGGGAAGAAGGTGATTTCAGAAAAACATACGTTTTTTTTAAATGAAATAAGGGGGCAAACGAGCAAAGGGGTCACCTAATGGGAAGCAACTTCCGTCGCCCATGGACACTCGCAGCATCAGAAGAGCTGCAGGTGCGTTGCCGGCCTTTTAAGAGAGAATAGGGTAATAGGGGAGGGTAGGGATGGGAAGGGAAGGGAATAGGGTAGGGGATTGGGCCTCCGGTAAACTCACTCTCTCGGCGAAACACAGCGCAAGCGCTGTTTCACGCCGGTTTTCTGTGAGAACGTGGTATTTCTCCGGTCGACCCGGCACATTCGTGCCAAAGCATGACTCTCCCACGTATTCGTACTTTTAAACAAAAGCCTAATTTGCTAAACTGCTCCGAAATGGTTGGATTGATTTTGATGTTATTTTGGTCATCAGATAAGTCGGTAAAAATCAATATTTTGATACCGAAATAACGTATAATATTATTATGCCAAATCAACATTTGCCGGTTCAACTAATCTATACTAATATTATAAAGAGGTAAACTTTGTTTGTATAATTGTAATGAATAGGCTCAAAAACTACTGGACCGATTTTAAAAAAATCTTTCACTATTCGAAAGCTACATTATCCACGAGTAACATAGGCTACATTTTATTTTGGTTGGTTTTCGTAAGATATTTGAGTTTTTCGGAATTTTTTTTATTAAAAAGTTACTTACTTTGCGTACGCTGCCTTAACTATAAAAGATAGAACCATAAAATGTTACAATAGTTGTAGATCTTATAAATATCTACAAAAAAGTCTGCGACACACTATACCTATCTATGTCGAGTGAGGCACACCAACCATTTTTTTATTTAAAAATCTTGAATTTTTTCGGAGTACATTTAAACGCGTTTATTTTACTCATGCTATTAATCCTTATCAAAATAAATTATTTTGTCAATAAGTACAGTTTATGTAGATAATATTTGAGGGGAGTTTAGATCTATATAGCTATGTCCAGTGTCCACACTCCAAACTGTGCACTTTCATTTTCAATTTTCGTCATCTTCTTTCATTCAACTGCCGTATTGGCGCATTCAATTATTTTCTTAAATATTTGAAAATGCCTAAGAGAGCCAGGTCGGACGACTATGGACACCATAGTCCATACTTATATTTTAGTCAATTCAATAAAATAATATGGGCAAAACAACGTTTGCCGGGACAGCTAGTAAAATATAAAAGCGTGTTTTGGAGTCTCTTCATATACAATACATGCCCGTTACATATTTAACTCTCTGTCAATATGTTTTCGGTCTGTTTCATCCGTTTATATGAACTATTTGCTAGTAAATTCCTCTTTTTTATATATCCTTTCTATCTTTTAGTGTACGCCCGTATCATGTCAAATCATTTTCCACTTAAAAAAGTATGTGATATAATTCGGCTTAACTAGAACTATTGTTTAGGGATAAAAAGTAGCAGCTGTGATGTGTGTCTGCGGAATGTATTTACAATGTTATAGCTTAAAATTTTAATCATAAGACCCTATTTGCTATGAAAAGCCAAAGAGACTTAAAAATAACAAAAAATCGGCCAAGTGCGAGTCGAACTTGCCCACGAAGGGTTCCGTACCGTAATTGAGCGAAAGTAGAATAAATGTGTTTTTTGTATGGGATTTAGGAGCCTCCCTAAAATATTAATTTTATTTTGTACGAGCTGTAAAAAATTCAGAAGTCTAGCTACAGCGGTTCTTGAGATACAGCCTGAGACAGACAGACAGACGGACAGACACCGAAGTCTCAGTAGTTTTTACCCTTTGGGTACGGAATCCTAAAAGTAATGTTAGCTTTGGTAGGAAAAATCAGAAAAGCACTTTATATGTTATTCATATAAGCAGATATATCTGATTTAAATATGTCGCTTATTATCATGTAAGTAGATCCCCAGCGAGCAATATAGTCGTAACAAGTTAGAACATCAAACAAATCTTTCCCAGTATTTCAAGGTCCAAAAAGCTTTCAAGTTAATGGCACAAATAAGCTCAGGTGTTTTTTACTTCGCCTTTTTACTCGTTATAATAATTGTGAAATACGACTAAGGTTATGTAGTTTGTCTCTGACTTTGTTCGCGTAAGCCGCGCATAACATTATGATCGCTCAGGGAAAACTAGGTGCATACGGCATACCATCAGAGAAATGATTTATAGGCATATCTACTTTATTTGATCAGGCTTTGTCAAATAAATCCATACTAATATCATAAATGCGAAAGTGTGTCTGTCCGTCTGTCTGTTCTTCACCTCTTCACGCTCAAACCGCTGAACCGATTTTGCTGGGTATGGAGACATTTTGAGTCCCGGGAAAACACATATTATGATACTTTTTATCCCGGAAAAATGTACGGTTCCCGCGCGATAAACGATTTTAGCGCAACGAAGTTGCGGGCGTCATCTAGTACTGGTTATAATCTGTAGTTACTAGTAATTACAACCTGACTAAATAAGTAGGTCCGCTTTCTATGCCTAATAAATGTGAAAGTATGTCTGTCAGTCCATCTGTCTGTCTGTTACCTTTTTACCCCCAATCCTGAATCGCTTTGCTGAAATTTGGTATGGATATCTCCATGCCATCTGTAAGTCCCAGAAAAGGTTATAAAATACTTTTTATTTATTCTATATGTCTTTATTTAGTCTATTTTTAACCGACTTCCAAAAAAAAGGAGGAGGTTATATGTTCGGCTGTGGATATTTTTTTTTATTTGTGTATGTTCAACGATTACTCCGCCGTTTGTGAACCGATTTTCAATTTTTTTCTTTTGTTGTATAGGGTTCAACTCCAATTTGGTACCATGTTCACAAAAGTGGTGACCTGATGATGGGATCCATGAGTAATCGAGGGAACTCCTCAAAATTTATATGGAAACATATGGTGATTTTGATTTTATGTGAAGGATCCTAGGCATATGCTACCAAAAAGTAAGATTTTACACCAAGGCATACTATGGTTCCGAAGATACTAAGAGAACTCCGGATTCCTTATAGATACAAGTTTGGGACATTCGGCGATGTTTTAAGAACTGAAAGCATATGCTACTATGCAAATTACATTCGTCATCATCATCATAATCATAATTATCAGTACCATCACACGATGCATCGTAATGAGTTACGACCCTATTATTGGTACTTTTCTCATAGTATTTTTGATCGAGACTCGTGTTTGTCGAGTGATTTTGAAAATTGTATCAATGTTGTTACAAAGTAAATGATTTAAACTTGTTGTTGTGGCTACCAAGTTGGTAATTTGATCTAGGAAACTCCTTGATTGGGACAAAATATATAGTTATATTATTGTAGCTTAAAGTAGTTAAAGCATAATATTTTATTATGTTGAGCTGATGAGTTTACATACGGAAGTTTACTAGGCTGAATAACGGCGGCGTAGTTTCCGCCGCAAATGTCAATTCAAAATACGACAAAATAGTGTGTCACCCCTCGCGTTCGGCCCGTATTTTGTATGCAATTTAAACGCGGCAGAATTTACGCCGGCGTAATTCAGTCTAGTGTGTTTAGACCCATACAACGAAAGTCACTGAACCAGAACTCTAGAGCCTTCAGAGATAGGCGTTTGAACATTTCAGCATTGCTTGATGAACTCGTGTAAGTACTCACATACGGTTTTGCTGGGTCGAGCAATCACGTAGAGTAAAAACCACGGCTCGGGCTTTCGTCCACACATTCAGCATTGCTCGGTAGTTTTACTCCAGTTCGAAGGAAATTAGCCTCTAAGAATAATAAAAACTAGTGTCAAAAAATTTGTCAAGCTGGCTCGATTCGAGCCTTCAAACTGGCTCGATGCGAGCCTTCAAGCTGTGAGTTTTGCGGTCCACACAGTGGTTTTTGCTCGACGTCGAGTAAAACTATCGAGCAAAACTGTATGTGAGTACTTAGCACAGGGATATATATGCTTGGAGTTCTTTAAGAAATTCTAAAGTGGTAGTGAACTCAGATAGTAAGTTTTCATATGAATGTTTGGGGGTTTCATCGTTGTTTTAAGAACTGAAAGTATGTTATTATGCAAATTCTATTCATGATAATTCAGTAATAATATTAAAGTAAATAAGCAATAAATAACGACGTGTTATAGTAGCCATTTCATGACAGGTCTGTATATTTATAGTAGGGTATGGCTCATGGCTTTTGAGACATAGCATAAAACATTTTTGAAAACTGCCTGAGTATAGTAGTTGTGATAGTTTCATACCTAAATCCTATATATTATCTACAACTGCCAGCTTATGTTTACCGATAAATAACTAAAAAGAGTGAAATTATTATTTTTAACAAAAAATTAAAACCGACTTCCAAGATAAAAACAGTAAGTATTGATATGAATTAAAAAGTAATAAATAATTCTTACTCTTTAATAGTGCCGCTTTCAGAATTCGTCTAAATCTCAACTACTTCTGTACATATTATAGCTTCATTACTTTGAAGTCGGTATCAGTCCCAAAAGTTTCATATATTCTGACATTGACTGATTAACTCACGATTAAATTAGCTGGTACCGACTTCAAAATAATGAAGCTATAGTATGTACAGAAGTAGTTGAGATTTAGACGAATTCTGTAAGAGGCACTATTAAAGAGTAAGAATTATTTAATACTTTTTAGTTCATATCAATACTTATTGTTTTTAGGTACCTTGGAAGTCGGTTTTAATTTTTTGTTAATATACGTTATAGTCGTTTGTACTATTTTAGTTTGTAAATAGTAAATACAGTTAGCTGAACCTCACCAACTACTTAAATGGCGTAGGTCATAACTGCCTCTAATGAAGTTAAGAGATTGTTGGGAAGTTCTGTCGAACTGGTAACTATGTTAAAGGTCTCTAGCCACTTAATCCATTAAATGACATACCCTTAGAATAGTATTCAAATATTTAAGTTAATAAGTCACAAACTTTAATTAAAAAGTTTTTGCATTATAAAATATCGATATTACGAATATTGCAGTTTGTATTTGTTCAAGCCTAAACCGCTGAACTGATTGCGATAAAATATGATTATATGCAGATACTTCGATTCTCTAGAAAAAACATAAATTTTTCTGTAAAAATAAGTATAATTTTTTACAGAAAAAATACTTTTTGCGCGCTATAAGCAAAGTTCGGCGTACGAAGTCGTATGTAATATCTTTTATTAGACATGATAAAAATTTAGGATTTTCTGCAGCCTTTCAAAATGCAACCCTTTTTATTCTTATCCGGTCCAAAGTTCCAAACTTTTAGCCATTTCGTATTGTTTATGCAAAGCGCAAATGCAAGCGTATATTCATGAATTTAAATTCAGCGATTCCTAGACCGTAGCGCTACGTCCTACGAGCGCAGTGTCGCGTAGCCCGCCGTCGGGGACGGACGTCTGCGCCGCTACGATCGTACCCTACGACTATGTCTCCCATCACATAGATCGCACCCACTATGTCTCCCGTAACTTGTGTTTAGTGAACCATGGATTAATCGAGATGCCGTGCTGCGGCTGCTGGTGGAATGGCAGGCAGCGGCACCGGCCCCCAGAGAAAAATGCAGGTTATTTTTGTTGTGGTTACTTAGTAAACAAACCATAGACGTAGAAATTATAGATAAGACGTGCCTTCGCAGAAGTATCCGAAAAATAAGGACATTTGGATATTAAAAGTATAGTATTGGCAAACATTTTTGTGTTTGAAGATCTCCTACAAATTAAGCGTTTTATTTTAAATTAAACTTCTCCCCCCTAAATTGTTTCATTACGTTTATTTAAGCAATTTATTTAAGCCAAGTCATAACTTTATTAACATAAATTAGTATTTAACTTAGCTTTCGTAACTTTCGTCTTTTTTCGTGACTGTATTTGGATACTAATCGTCCTTATTTAACGTTTAAAAAGAAACATTTTAACCAGCTGTTTCCTCAAGTCTCTTTAGCTTCAAAATAAATTAAATGAAAGTTCAAGGCCGCATGCATTTTATTGCTTGCGAATTTCCGACGTAAGATTAAAATTTAAATTCAAAGGTAAGCTGTCTTAGAAGCTTACCCCTTGTGCCTCGGTTATAGATTGTGTTGAATATTACAACACTGTTTGCAATATGTTTTCCAAAACGCCAATATTTGCTCGATATTCTTTATTTAAAATTATTAGGCTGACAACATGGGAATTTACTATAATGTGTATTTTTTGCCACCGGTTTTTGTTAGACTAATTAACACCTTAATGAACTAATCAGTGATTAAAGCTCAAGAGCTTTAATCACTGATTAGTTTAGTAGTAGTTTTGTGATTGTAATTCAGCTGGAAAAAGTTTGATCAATCGTCTGATTTAATCAACTTGTCAACAAAACTATCGTCAAATGCTATTCGCAGTTGAAAACTACCGTATTTATTTTGTCTTTTTTACGTAGAATCTAAATACCTAATATGGTATGTTGTAAATACATTTTGGTAAGTTAAAAATAAACCATAATATTTAATTTATAAAAGGTAAATCAACGATTTGATTAACCTTTTATAAATTAAGAGCAATTCTATGACAACCTCAACTTATTTACATAAATTCGCTCATTCTTACACAAAAGCATCTCTCTAATACTCATATCCTAGCTGGATATATTTAAAATAGATTTGCTCGTTCTTACACAAAACGTTTCTCTATTCTCTAATACTCATATCCTAGCTGGATATAGTTGGAATAGTTTTCTCTCGAGTGAGTAACATGGGTTCAGTCGACATAAAAGGCTTTTGAAAGGCCACAGGTAAATAAAATGTAAATTTGTTTGTTTGAGGCCGCAAACTGTCGGGAGAGTTTTTCGCATTCTGAATTTGTTATCATATTTGAATTTCAAAACTCGTCGAATTGTGTTTGTTTATTTTGCCGCTGTTAATATTTATGCAATCTCAATTTAGAGTCAATTTAGACTCGAGCTCGGGGACAGCCTCAGTAAAGCATTTTTATCGACTTATGCAATTATCATAATTCGCATACGTCTAGTCGCACCCACACAAACACCGTGTCGAACTCTGCCGAACTGAAACGACGTTAGACGATGCACGGCTTTCAACGCCGTAATGAATTAAGCTGGTCGAAGTGGGGGGTGTTAGGCTTATTTTCATTACGGAATTACTTGATTCGGTCGCCAAGCTCAAAGCCCGCGATAAAAGCTATGCAATGTAAGCAATAGCTTAAAAACTTGCTGATTAGTGCATAGCAAACATGCTGTCTGTTATCTTATATATAAAATTCTCGTGTCACAATGTTAGGCCGCGTACTCCTCCGAAACGGCTTTACTGATTTTTACCAAATTTTATATGCATATTCAGTGGGTCTGAAAATCGGCTACTGGATGTACTTTTTATATTGATAAGTGCATTTGTTGAATAAATAATATAGATTAGGAGGTCACGACGTTTTTGGTAACGATATCCAAAATGACTTATTTTAGATTGACAAGATAAAGAGCAACTCTCTGATGCCAAATATGTCGGTCTGCCTGCGTAAAGTAGTTGCGTTCTCTGTATAGGGCGCCTGAAAACCCAGTTATCACCCAGTTACCAAAAAAATGATAAGGTAAATGGCTGAGCAAGTTATATTAGGTAAGTACTAGTTGTTCTCATATCAGTAGCGTAAAAACTGACCAAATATTCGGTTGCGTTATGAAGCAACGAGCGTTCAAATGTGACTCATTGTGACCAAAAAAAAAATGATCAGGTAAATGGCTGAAAATTACAAATTGTAAACTGTCAGTACGTACTAGCTTATTGGCACCAAAACTGACCAAATATTTGGTTGCAATTCATAGTTATCGGCGACCTATGTCTGAACGTACCTATATTCTTTAAATATTTTACCAGTAATGTGCTTGGTTTAAAAACGAAAAACACACGCTTTTATGACCGGTGAGGAAAATTAAAATATCTAATCGCTAAAAAATCTGAAATCTCACCCTGCTCCGTCATCAGACTCTCACCACCAACCAAGTGTAGCGAATTAGGTCAACAGTAGAAAACAAATGAGCCCAAGCTCTAGGGGCTTCGCAACAGCCATGGAAGAGTTATATTGCCCACCACGACACCATCATCGATCAGCTCGATGGTAGCAATTGCAATTATCAACGGACTCTTATAAACTTCATCATCATCATCATCGTCAGCCACTAAGAGTCCATTCCTGGACATAGGCCTCTTCCATTTCCATCCTTTACGGCTATCTTGTGCCCTCCTCATCCAGTTGTGACATATGTTGTAAACTTACAAAGTTTCAATATATGAAGTTTCAGTATATGGCAAAGAAACGTTTGCCGGGACAGCTAGTAACTTATAAATATAGTTATGTGAATTACCACATAATGCATATTAAATCGTTTACATTCCAATGTAGTACTTATTTTATGCTTCGCAAAGAGCCTCGTCTTGTCTCGTTTCTGTGTGACCCGACCCTCAGTCTCTACATTTTAAATCGCCTTTAAAATGCAAGTAATTGCGTGTTTAAAAAATACGAATAATTACATTGAAAATCGGGGCTTTAATCACGAAAAAGGAAGTAAGACACAAAACCACAATGATGGATGGAATCTTCGCGACATCGGAGTACAGTTGTAATCCATCACCGCATTTGTCGGCTAATGGACGGAGGATATCGATTCTGAGCAAGCAAGGTAACATCCACCTTGCGAAAGGACTTTAAGTTCGTCAGATTTTGAACAAACCTAGTAACTATGTCTGAGTTCTGAACATGCAGTTGGTGTCATCATTTTGATATTTTGATTTCAACTTTGCCCGCGTGAGTAGGTAGGTATCTCAAGAGAACAGCGGGGCTAAAATGGTAATATTTTGCAATTCCTCCAGAAAATAAATTGTCAAAACTGTCAAACTGACAAATGTCAAATTAGTACAAATTGTGCAAATTACTAGACAAGCAGAGTGATTTTTAAAAAACGAATCATAATATTATTATGGTTTATTTTTTAAAAATCACTCCGCTTGCAATAATTTATATTCTAGTAATTTGCACAATTTGTACTAATTTGACATTTGTCAGTTTGACAGTTTTGACAATTCATTTTCCGGAGGAATTGCAAATATTTACCATTTTAAACCAATAATAATACCAAAAATATTACCATTTTAGCCCCGCCGTACATTTACATTTACATACACGGTAAATAGTATAATAATTATTATTATTGACTTCACCAGCATATTATTTTGAATAACATAAAATTAAAAAATTATCGGTTGGTTCAGTCGTAAGACTATTCGTACAAAACTAACGGTCTCACTCAGAGAGATTTGTTCATCGTTAATTTAAATGATTTTCTGTCAGACTGTTCATTAAATTAAAGTTAAGTAACATTTAAATGTTAGCAAGTTGCTGATGTATACCGGTGCGGCTGTTAACCCTATATAACTTAAACATTAAGAGCTACCGCACACCTGAGACACGACTGTAGTTAGACAGTCTTGTTTCACATTGTGGCGCACACCAAGTCAAAACTGTTTTAAGGGGCGTCCACAAATTTGTGAGGTGTTTTTTTACATTTTCTGACCCTCCCTCCCTGGTGAGATTTCGTGAGATTTTATTCAACCCCCTCCGCCACCCCCCAATCTCACGTGAGATTTTTCTAAATGTAGGTTTCTGTAAAATAACGTCAAAGTAGTTTCGTTCGAACGAATTAGTAAATGATATTAATCGTATTACGATTACGCTTACGATTAAATCTTAGGGCCAATTCAGACCGCAACGTGACGAGGCGAGGCGCGGCAAAATTTGTATGGATTTGAAAGATGTCGTCAGCGTGAGACGTCTTGCGAATCTGTCAAATCCATACTAATTTAGAAATGCATCTACGCGTCACGTTGCGGTCTGAATTGACCCTTAAGCAATACATATAATTAGGGAATGCAAATCTCGCGAAATTAGGGCTGAAGCGAGATCCCGCGAGTTTATAAATACAATACCGCGAGATCTCACTAATTTCGAGATCTCGCGAGATTAGTTTGGTGGGTTTTTTTTGCAAATAGTCTCAATATTTGAATAAATGACTAAAAAAGTAATAAATATTATAAGATAAACTTTCATTTTCACAATTTTTTTCAATAGAATTTTATGCATCGAACATTGTTTGACGTATCTGTCTATAATTTTGAAGTGGTAAACTTTTACATAGTACGTATCTACTATTTATCAAATAACAAATGAAAGAAACAACCAGTCTTCTTTTCTAATGTGCACTTTTATAATTTTGGACGTGGCGGTAATATCGTGAACGTCCACACAGTAAAACGATGATATAGGGAAGTAAAATGTATGGAAACATCACGCTAGAGGACATCATGACGTCTTCACTCCACACTCTTCTGAACCGCACAAAAACATAACGTGACGTCCAGAATTATAAAAGCGCACATTATCAAACACAAATATTTTAGTAATAAAACAGTTCTTTTATAGCTAACAAAACAACGAGAAGTCAAAATTCAGGACCTACTTGAATATCACAGTGCACAGTAATTGCTTAGGCCAGCTTCGAATAAGACTTTTTTATGCTCAGGTGCAATCTCGTCAAACTCGCGAGATCTCGCCTTTTTTTCGTCCAAGATTAATCTCGCTAAAAAAGCCGAGATCTCGCGAGAACGAGATTGCATTCCCTACGTATAATCTGGATGAAATGGACCAAAATAGTATAATTTTTCTTGTAACAATGAGAAAAAAAATACGTGAGATTTGCCGAGACCCCCTCTCCCCCTTAAACACCTCACGTAATTTGTGGATGCCCCCTTGACTACGATAACAGAGTAGATAGAATTATGACGCAACGCATAGAATTGTATATTAAACAGTAGAGAACGCCCGGACAGAGTAGACAGAATTATAGTCGAGTATGCCGATTTAGAAGTTAGAAATTTTAAATTTTACGTATTATGACGAAAACTTTACTTGTTACCTACGAATTTAAAACTATGACATATTCGCTGGACGTGTAACGTGTTCCTCTTTGGTCGTATTGTTGTTTGTGTTTCGGCACGTATGCGATTAAAATTGTCAGAATCCAATTTTTAAATCTTTATCTATACTATAATATTATAAATGCGAAAGTATCTCTGTCTGTCTGTCTTGCTTTCACCAAAACTACTGAACCGATTGTAATAAAATTTTGTACACAGATAGTCTAAAGCCTGAGAAAGGACATAGGCTACTTTTTAACTGGAAAAAGGGGTCGTAAAGGGGGTGAAAATGCGTAAATTTATTAAAAATAAGTTAGTTCCAAAAATTCATAACAGATGGCGCTAAGAGTCGCCTACATCGCGCTATCGCTTGCTCATAAGTCTTTCTATAAGAGGTGGTACCATATTGAGTCCAGTTTTTCGATTTTTATACACGTTATTTGGTATATGGGGCGTTCCACGCCAAGCGGACAGGAAAAAATAGTCGATCTCTCCGATTTTGATAATATTTGGATATGTTATACCTACACGTGTTATTAATACGTGTGCCAAATATTTTTGTTATATAATGGCTGGATTAAAAATGATGGGACTTTGAAACGTGACTTTTCTATTCGACACTCGGTGCTTCAAAGCCGATTATAGATTAAAAAATATAAACATTAAAATAATTAAACCACTGAACTTGTTACTTCATTTAACGAGCTCTTTAAGTGTATTTTTGAAAATAAAAAAAAATGTTTTTTTCTTTGGAAAAAATGTAAATTAATTTTTTTTCTTGATTTTCTCAAAGAGGGCCCTTTTGATTTTTTTTTTATTTTTTATGTAAATAGCTAATATTCTATAGAACATTCCTGCACAACGTCTATAATGGGCCGGGAAGTGGATTAGGAGCTAGACTGAAAATACTTCCGAAGGGTGGCGTCCAGCGCCATACAATACTATGGGCAGAGATCGATACATAGTGGAAATTGCCAAATAACATCAATTTCGATATAGTGAAGAGTAGCATTTAATAGATTTTTGAAAGAGAAATAGACAAAAAATTTACTTACAAGAAAAAAAAATTCGTGAAAAAAAAATTTTTTTTCTCAAAAAAAAAAAATTTCTTTTTTTTTTTAATTATGTTACTCTTTAAAAAAACTTATCTAAGGGTTCATTTCTCCACATCAAAATCGAAGTATTTTGGCAATTTTCACTACTTAGCGATTTCTGCCCATAGTACAGTATGGCGGAAATATTTTCAGTCTAGCTCCTAATCCACTTCCCGGCCCATTATAGAAGTTGTGCAGGAATGTTCTATAGAATATTAGCTATTTACACAAAAAATATAAGAAAAATCAAAAGGGTCCCTCTTTGAGAAAATCAAGAGAAAAAAATTAATATACATTTTTTTCAAAGAAAAAAACATTTTTTTGTTTTCAAAAATGCACTTAAAGAGCTCATTAAATGAAGTAACAAATTCAGTGGTTTAATTATTCTAATATATATATTTTAAATCTATAATCGACTTTGAAGCACGGAGTGTCGAATAGAAAAGTCATGTTTCAAAGTCCCATAATTTTTTATCTAGCCATTATATTGCAAAAATATTTGGCACACGTATTAATAACACGTGTAGGTATAACATATCCAAATATTATCAAAATCGGAGACATCGACTATTTTTAACCGACTTCCAAAAAACGAGGAGGTTATATGTTCGGCTGTGGATATTTTTTTTTTTTTTTTTTTTGTATGTTCAACGATTACTCCGCCGTTTGTGAACCGATTTTCGAAATTTTTGTTTTGTTGTATTAGGTTTCACTCCAATTTGGTACCATGTTCACAAAAGTGGTGACCTGATGATGGGATCCATGAGTAATCGAGGGAACTCCTCGAAATTTATATGGAAACATATGGTGATTTTGGTTTTATGTGAAGTGTACTAAGAATATGCTACCAAAAAGTCAAATATTGGGTCAAAGTATACCATGGTTTCGAAGATGCTGAGAGAACTCCTGACTCCTTATAGATACACGTTCGGGAGTTTCGGCGTTGTTTTAAGAACAGAAAGCATATGCTACTATGCAATTCATATTCATCATCATAATCATCATCATCATCGTCATCATCATCATTAAGGTCACCAATGTCTCATGGCACAGAATTAATAATAGTACAAGGCATAGGTATGGATATACTAATAATAATAATTATGTACTGTATAACAACACCTGTTTGTTTAATACATGGCGGTCGGCGCCGCAGAGGCGACGGCGTCGCCGCGCCGCCGCGCCGCGTGGCGCGTGGCGGCAGACAACAGATCGAATACTTTACTAATTACTTTATAAAATTTAAATAGACAAATAGAATTAAAATAAAGTTATTTTAAAAAGAGCATTTACACAAAACAAAGTCATTAAGTGTCTTTTTAATCAGTTATACTTATTAATCGATAGATGGCGCACTAAGTATCGATTTGAATTCTTGATTAAGCGCTTATTCCACTTATCCTAGCTAGGAAGTCCTAGCTAGGGTCCTAAAAAATTTAGTCAAGTGGAATAACATTTAGAAGCTAGGATCCTAGCTAGGATCCTAAATCGGAAAAAAATTAGTCAAGTGGAATAACATTTAGAAAGCTAGGATCCTAGCTAGGACTTCCTAGCTAGGATAAGTGGAATAAGCGCTTTACAAGAACAGAGCTGTGAATAATTATGATAATATTAAATATTATGAGTAGCTACGCTACATCCTATGCAAGTTTATACAATTTTTTATCTGATAGATCCTTCGATCGTGGAAAAACGAGACACAATAGCCTTTCTATTGTTATCTCAATCGCCGGTGACCACTTGGGGCTTGAAGCATTAAAATTGTTAAATTACTTAGCACAATATGTTCACTTCACTGATAATATATGATTTTGTGAGTGTGAGTTGTGACTCTTGACAAATTGTAATAAGATACGTAAAATATACGCGAAGGTTTACCTACTAGTGTAACTAAAAAGAGTGAAATTATTATTATTTTTATCAAAAAATTAAAACCGACTTCCAAGGTAAAAACAATAATAACATTAATATGAACTAAAAAGTATTAAATAATTTTTACTATCTAATGGTGCCTTTTTCCGAATTCGGCTAAAACTCAACTATTTCTGTATTCAATCTTCATAATTTTGAAGTCGGTGCCAGTTCCAAAAGTTTCAAATATTCTGTCAGAGGACTGAAGATTCAGCTATCTGGTACCGACTTCAAAATAATGAAGATTGAATACAGAAATAGTTGAGTTTTAGCCGAATTCGGAAAAAGGCACCATTAGATAGTAAAAATTATTTAATACTTTTTAGTTCATATTAATGTTATTATTGTTTTTACCTTGGAAGTCGGTTTTAATTTTTTGTTAAAAATAATAATAATATCTCTTTAACCCAGGGGCGATGGTCACAGTTGACGCTCAATAGCAAGTCAAGGTGTCCACGGCTCACAACACACACTTTTTGTTCTCTAAAATCTAAATTCCTTTATTTTGTCCGCTACTTGTGAACTAAAACTATTACGTATCCTCAAGGTGTAATTGTCCAGTTCATTTAACTCAAGTATTCCGTGGTAGAATAAATTCACAAATTATTTTACTAAGTATTTTTATGGTTATTTGTTTTGGTGATGATTGATATCAAAAGTGAATAAAGCAAGGAATTATTTTTAACAAAAAATTAAAACCGACTTCCAAGGTAAAAACAATAATAACATCCATATAATATGAACTAAAAAGTATTGAATAATTTTTCCCATCTCATGGTGCCTTTTTCCGAATTCGGCTAAAACTCAACTATTTCTGTAATCAATCTTCATAAGTCGGTACCAGATATAGCTGAATCCAGATGCCAGAATATTTGAAACATTTGTAACTGGCACCGACTTCAAAATTATGAAAATTGAGTAGAGAAATAGTTGAATTTTAGCCGAATTCGGAAAAAGGCACCATGAGATGGGAAAAATTATTCAATACCTTTAGTTCATATTATATGGATGTTATTATTGTTTTTACCTTGGAAGTCGGTTTTAATTTCCTGTCCGCTTGGCGTGGAACGCCCCCATATATAAAGTTTAATTTGAAAAATGAAATACAAGGTGTCTCAAAAGAAAGTTCACATTTAAATCTTTTTTTAAAAGAAAAGTCTTAGCTTTATTGAAAAAATGTTTATTTTATATTGAAGTACACTGTTTGGGAATTTATTTTTTAAAAATAACATCGTCCAAATGTAAACCGTTGCGCTCTCGGCATTCATTTAGTCGGGCACTAAAATTGCCTATGACAGCTCGGCAGGTAGTCTCCGTGATGGCTGCCATTTCATGACGGATATTTTCTTTTAATTGTGCCAGGGAAGTCGGTTTAAAAGCGTAAACTTTTGATTTGACATAACCCCACAGGAAAAAATCCATAGGCGTTAAATCGGGACTCCGTGGAGGCCAATTTATGTCACATCGCCTGGAGATTAATTTGTTCGGAAAAATTTCGGAAAAAAAACTGTCCACGTTTTCGGCTGTTCTTGATGTTCTTGGCCGCCCAGATTTTGGTTTCTCCAGAGTTGACCCAGTCTCTTCAAACTTCTCAACCCATTTTGCAATGAGTCGAGTGCTAGGCGCATCATTTAAGTGACGAATATGTCGAATACTGCAGAATTTTCTATGCGCTACAGTCGCCGAATTACCGTTTTTGTAAAACTCACGTACGCACAACGCACGGTCCGCACCAGAGAAACGCTCCATAGCGACTAAATTCCCAAGAGCCAGACTACCGACTGACATACCCCCCGCGCCCCTCAGAATAGTTGCTTTCGCGTAATAAGATAAGCAAATGTGAACTTACTTTTGAGACACCTTGTATTATGTGCACACTGCACAGCTGTTTTTGGGTATTTTGATTTAAGGGGTACCAGGGTTTTAAAAAGCTTTTAAATTTGACACCAATTCTGTTGACACCGCGCGCTATGAACTGAAGTCCACGCAGACAAAGTCGCGGGCAACAGTTAGTTTTAAATATTTAAAAATAAATTACTTATATCAGCCAGCGCGAGGCACACTCCGTTCATAATCCTAGTGAAACCCGACGAATTTGACAGATATTGAAACGTGTCCGTTTCTTTGCAGTCGAACTACTGGTAGTTATGTCTTTTGTGGCCACAAGATAAACACAACGGTCTTAATTGTGTCGTAAGACAGACTTGTCTATGTTAGACAAGACTGTCTAACTACAGTCGTGTCTCCAATGTGCGGTCGCACTAATTCTATTTGATCTTGGCGAAAATATATTTTCAGTTTCGCCATTAATATAGATAAGATTTTATTAGTATTGCTTTGGAAATAAGCAGCTATTACTAGTAGTAGTAAATGTATTTATGGGGGCCATCATAAAAATGTATTTTATAGGGCTATACCGATACTTTACGCCCCATCGTTTATCTCATCCGATATAATATTACTTATGATATTGGCCTTTTTTATGGTTTTGGCCTTAATCTTATGATATTGACCTGCGCGTAATGTGCTATTAAAAATGTTGGAAACATAATACTATTATATACATAACTGACATACAGACAGACACACTTTCGTATTTATAATATTACTGTGGATTAGTAATAATTACTTGATTTTAGTATGTTATATGGGCTTGCAAATAGAAATTCTAAATAAATCATACATTCGAAGTATCTATTAAACCACGAGAGGTTCACAAAAGTTAATATGGGTCTACCAGAATCTGATGGCAAAAAGTGAGAAAATAAATTGACTCTAGCAATACCGGGGTAATAGGAATAAAAAAATTTCATCCTTTTTTTTACTCTCTTCCGTCTGTCAAACATGCAAATATAAAAGTTTATCGAATGATCAAGAATATTTTTTGAAAATCTACTGTCAAAAATTGCCATCAGATTCTGGTAGAGTATACATTGAGAAATCCTATGTTGGCTACATAGGATTTTATATTTATGGTTATCGTCCAATACAGCCTGTATTTACAATTGCCTCCGTAGTAGAATTATTGTAAAAATTTAATGCAAACAAAAAACATAACTGGAGAGAGACTGGAGATTATTTTAAAGCCTTTGATAATTATACCTTGTCATTTTAATAAGCCTTACCTTATTATTCAAAACAGTTGTTAAACCTTGTCTTTATTATAATTTATTATTAGTTATCATTAATTTATCACAATATTGTTATAAAACAATAACATATTTTATACTTTGTTTACTGATGTTTATCTTTGAAGTCTGTTGATTAAAATTGCGATAAGCTAAATTTTCATAGGATAATAATTTTACGTTTGATGAAAATTTAACGAATATAGACCTGAGAGGTGGGTGTAAATTTGATCGAACATAATTTAATTTTCGTGTAGTTATTTTCTACAATCTCGTTATATAACAGTGTCGATATGAGAATAACTTTAATAATATGAGTTGAGCCTACGAATAATAAAAACTAAGGAAAAGTAACTCCGTCAAAAAACATGCACCACAATATAGTTTGTCAAAAAAGTGTACCTTAGGTACACTTTTCAATACATTTGAAATATTTAGGTGGCCTTGAGCGGTACTAGGCTGACGTTACATGACAATTCGAAAGGAACCAAATTTAAAACGGCAATAGTATAGGAGTTATGCGGTAATAGTATGGGAGTTATGTTTCCTTAGTTTTTATTATTTGCAAAGTTGAGTCCTAGAACAAATTTTTTTGTGGTTACTAACAAGCTAATTTTTGTAAGAAGCTTCATTTTGATAAGACAAACAACTTTTTTTATCTGCCAAAAATCTTGAAAGTGGTAGCTAACACAGATAGAAAGGATTTCATACTTTGATATGATGGTCCTAAAATATGGTGGTTCTATTTGTAGGACAATATTACTCTTAAATTATGTAACTATTAACCTACCAATATACAAAAAATCTGCTGGTTAGGGTCCGTCTTAGGGTACCGTAGTCAACCAAGTTTTGTTAATTACAGAACCCTAAAACGGAACCCTAACCAGCTGATTTTTTGTACATTTGTAGGTTAATAGAATATATAATTTAAGAGTAACATTGTCCTACAAATAGAACAATCCATATGTATTTTTAGGGTCATCAAATCAAAGTATGAAATCCTTTCTATCTCTGTTAGCTACCACTTTCAAGATTTTTCGCAGATATAAAAGTTGTTTGTCTTATTAAAATGAAGCTACTCACAAATTAGTAATCACAAAAAAAAAATGTTCTAGGGCTCCCTCACTAGTCGTGTTTCTATGTGTATGTTTGTTACGCTTACGACGCTAAACTGATTTAGATAAAATTGGATGTGGTGAAACCTTCCGATAAAAGACAGGATAGTTGAAGACTATGATATTATTTGCGCCAAAATTCGTTTCTCGCGCGGGAACCGTACATTTTTCAGGGATAAAAAGTATCCTATGTCCTTTCCCAGGACTCAAAGTATGACCATACCAAATTTCAGTTAAGTCAGTTTAGCGGTTTAGGCGTAAAGATGCAACAGACTGACACACTATCGTATTTATGATATTAGTATGTATTATATTTTTATATGGCACAAATATTCGGTCATTGATTGTTTAATGCGCCTTGTTTGTCAACTGTCCATAACGCATTGTGACGTCACGGATTCCAAACATAGAGCCATTAGGAATTGAATTATAGTCAGTGATTGGTTGTCTTGTCAAGTGTCAAGTTCTTGTGCACCTGCTGGTTTGGTCGACACATTTTCTTTATCGTTTCTATCTATATAGAAATCTTTTTTGTATGGTGATTGGTGATCCTATGATTGCCACACAAAAATGTATGGAATTGACATAAGTGTTCGATAATATCTTCATATTTCATCAACATTCGACTCATGTCATGGCAATTCCATTTTGATCGATGTTCCTATGAAGAAGCGATAAAGAAAACGTGTTGGCTAGGGGCTCTGTACCCCAATTCTACTATTTCAATGCAACATTAATTCTTATTCGTTTCTTGTTTGATCTAGTCTGTCTAAAAGTGAACTGTGTATTGTCATTATATAGAAAATCACCCGACATGCGCTATTTGATTGGTGGAAACTCCAAAAGCCAGTCGTTTGTTTGACGCAATGAGAATACTATATTGTTATTTGATACGAAACTGGTTTGAACAAGGATAATTAACTGCCGCATACAGAGACGAATATTATTTACTTTACTGTAATTAAATGAAGATTTTCACAGATAACTAAAAATGAAGATTAAAAAAAAAAAACTTATGTCAAAATCTTCGTATAATTACAACTCAATTAATATTCGTCTCTGTGTAGGCCACTAAATCTACATTCATGTTGCATTAGAAAAGTAGAATCGGGAGCTGGTGTACCGAGTTGTGTTCTTTTGCCAAAGTCGTTGTGTTCCGAATTATGTTCTGTTGTGTATTTCCCAAACGAACGTCGAAATGTTCGTCGACTTCGAGTGTTTGTTGTAAGTTGTTTTATTGTTGTTATTTGTTGTGTTTTGTTCAACAATACGTAGCTTGTTATGATATTTTATAAATTATAATATTGATCTGTATATTTATGATGAATTTTTCAGTTCGGCAATTTTTAAACTCAGATAAAAAAGTTTTAAAACAACATAATATTATATTATTTCGTTTGCTTAAAACATAACATTATATTTTGTCAGATTTGGTAACGCTGCTGTGTTTGTAAAAATAATAATTTTGCATAATTTAACCATATTTTTATCATTCCCAATACGAAGCGTTTAAATCACAAAACATAACTTCCAAGAAAATAAAAGAAGATTCCTTCAATGCTAGTATATCTCTTTGTACTTTGCAGAATTGTTAAGTTTAAGAAAAGAAATTGTTACATTTGCAACTTAAAAATCATTGTGAATATTTAAGCGAAAGTCATATAATCGAAGTTAAAAGTTATATCATCATTAAATGCACTAAGTTATAATTTAACGTTAAATAAAGGGTTTGACTGATAATGTGGCATATTGTGGCGTCACATAATTGTAGCTTGAGATCACAACGCGTTTTTGTCAGTGTGTTGAGCGAGTATATAAAGTATATTAGCTATCATAATAGAAATGAGCTCCTTACTTTATAGTCTCAGATGGAGGCTTTGCACTGTACGTCCAAATTGTATTATCCCCTTATCGCAAGCCTCAGGACAAGCCAAGAGGCCTTTATGAATATAATTCTAGTAAAGCGACAATTACTGTATTATAATTCCTTACTTTACTGATATTATTATAAAGAGGAATGATTTGTTTTTTGCTTTAAATAGACTGACGATACTATCGAGTTTTTAATTAATTAACGTTAGCTAGGACATAATATTCTGGTCGACTCCATGGGAGACCATTGGGAATGACATTTTATGCTACTTTTTGTCGAAAGTGTGTTTGTAGTTCCCGTGGGAGAAACATCTACTACTTAGTTTCTGTGATAAGACCAGAAATAAGATCATATGTTATACTTATAAGTTATAACTTATAAGGAACAGCTGTGGAATATTGAGCTAATTTCTCTTATTGCGGTGAGAAATGTGTAAATTAATTAACAATAAGTAACAGTAAATTACACATTGCACAGTTATAAACGAATACAATATTATGTTCAAATACCTAACGAAGGTTGTTATTAAAATACTTGAAAAAAAGCTGAGTAGCTTTTTGAGCAGAAGACAAGATTTAAAAATGTAAACTATGTATTGATCCAGGATGTCATCTAACGTCTTGTAAAATTTTGTCGAATTCGGTTCACAAACAGCGAGTTATCGTCGAACATAAAAATTTAATAAAAACAAAAATAACTTATCCTCCATTTTGAAAGTCGGTTAAAACTGTAGTGTAATCCAGGATATATTGAGACCTAGGGCTGCTTTAGTGAGCTAAGGCTGCTTCGGAGAGCTAAGGCTGCTTTGGAGAGCTAAGGCTGCTTCAGAGACTAAAGGCTACTTCGGAGAGTTAACGCTGCTTCGGAGAGCTATGGTTGCCTAGGGGACTAAAGGCTACTTTGGAGAGCTAAGGCTGCTTTGGAGACTAAAGGCTACTTCGGAGAGCTAACGCTGCTTTGGAGAGCTATGGCTGCTTAGGGGACTAAAGGCTACTTCGGAGAGCTAAGGCTGCTTCGGAGACTAAAGGCTACTTCGGAGAGCTAACGCTGCTTTGGAGAGCTAAGGTTGCTTCTGAGAGCTATATGGCTGCTTAGGGGATTAAAGGCTACTTCGGAGAGCTAAGGCTGCTTAGGGGACTAAAGCCTACTTCGGAGAGCTAAGGCTGCTTTGGAGACTAAAGGCTACTTAGGGGACTAAAGCCTACTTCGGAGAGCTAAGGCAGCGTTGGAGAGCTAAGGCTGCTTAGGGGACTAAAGCATACTTCGGAACAGCTAAGGCTGCTTTGGAGAGCTAAGGCTGCTTAGGGGACTAAAGGCTCTTCGGAGAGCTAAGCTGCTTTGGAGAGCTATGGCTGCTTAGGAGATTAAAGGCTACTTCAGAGAGCTAAGGCTGCTTTGGAGAGCTAAGGCTACTTAGGGGACTAAAGGCTACTTCGGAGAGCTAAGGCTGCTTTGGAGAGCTAAGGCTGCTTAGGAGACTAAAGCCTACTTCGGAGAGCTAAGGCTGCTTAGGGACTAAAGTCTACTTTGGAGAGCTAAGGCTGCTTAGGGCATTAAAGGCTACTTCGGAGAGCTAAGGCTGCTTAGGGGACTAAAGACTACTTCTGAGAGCTAAGGCTGCTTAGGGGACTAAATGCTACTTCGGAGAGCTAAGGCTGCTTTGGAGAGCTAAGGCTGCTTAGGAGACTAAAGCCTACTTCGGAGAGCTAAGGCTGCTTAGGGACTAAAGTCTACTTCGGAGAGCTAAGGCTGCTTAGGGCATTAAAGGCTACTTCGGAGAGCTAAGGCTGCTTTGGAGAGCTAAGTCTGCTTAGGGGACTAAAGGCTACTTCGGAGAGCTAAGGCTGCTTCGGAGAGCTAAGGCTACTTCGGAGAGCTATGGCTGCTTAGGGGACTAAAGGCTATTGGAGAGCTAAGGCTGCTTTGGAGAGCTAAGGCTGCTTAGGGGACTAAAGGCTACTTCGGAGAGCTAAGGCTGCTTTGGAGAGCTAAGGCTGCTTAGGGGACTAAAGGCTACTTCGGAGAGCTAAGGCTGCTTTAGAGTAGTGTTGGGTAGGACTTACAAGAGGCATTACAATTGTCCGGGACAAGACGGTAAAATGTAAGAGCGGCTCTACATTTTATCATGTACCGTGTCAAAACTATTGTCGCGGTGGTCTGAATTTTTTAGGGGTATTTTCAGGGATTTTTTGACTCTTTATTTTTTAAAATGTATGGTCTGATTTACATTAAATCGAAATGATGGATCTTGTGTAACATTTAATCCATCCAATAAAATTTTATTAAATTTATTCAATTTCAACATGTAGATTGTAGGACCTATGATTTTAAAAAATCTGAATCTTTAGATGAAGGCGAAATATTATTAACTTTTAATAAAAAGTTTTTGAAACATATTATATTACAGTTGATTACAGTACATTATTTCTAAATCATTATGAATTTATATTTATATATGTATTTTTTAGGGGGAAAATATATAAGTAAATATAAATTCACGCCTCAAGACGGCTGACATGTCGCGGGCCTCGCGGCAGGTCAAACGTACTGCTACGATTCAAACGCCTCGCCTCTTTTGAAGTGGGACACTGTACCGGCTCAGTACGAAAAAGTGGCACCTCTTACAGTCGGGGCATTTTAATAGGCTACATTTGACATCTGTCAGATTAATCTCCATAATGAGGTGAGCTGCGTAAAAACATCATCCAAAACGAATAAATCGATACGAACTTGAAATAAAATATTTGTATTTTATACGTTATTTGGAAAACCAAAAACAAATTCCTATCCCATTATTAATTTAATTCAAGGAGCAAAATAAGACAAGTACATAAATTACAAAAAAATGCATTTATTCGCTTGAATTATAAAAACTGTTAAATTTAGAATTATCATTATTCTTTTCACATAACATAAATATGTTACTTTTCACAACGTGGTTATTAATTTATGGGGATATTTCGTTACAATTAGTAAAAGTAAGACTTAAAAAATATATATATTAATTATTAGATTTAAAATATATTTAAGCCCGGAAAGCCGACTCGAACTTGCGGCGAGTAATATAATGTGAGATTTAGGTTGTTTTGAATCCTGTTTTTTTGGCACAATTTGTTTATTTTTTTTTTCTTTTTTCTCGAATTGGATGGAATTTTATCTACAGGGTGTAACAAAAATAAGTGATAATATTTTAGGGTGTGTACGTGTTTCTTGTAGAGAGTTCACTGTGAAAGTAGCAGCGCTGAAAGACCAAAATTTTTTTTCACTTTTGTATGGGGAAACTCGTGACGTTCGGGTCCTTGCCCAGTGCCCATACAAAAGTGAAAAAAAAATTTTCGTCTATCAGCGTTGCTACTTTCACAATGAACTCTATACAAGGAACACGTACACACCCTAAAGTATTATCACTTATTTTTGTTACACACTGTATAGATTATTTCTGTCGTTTTCTTTTTATGAATTACAGCCCCAAGTTGCCGAAATTAACAGCAATTCTTTGCCCATTTTCTCTAAAATTTTGCCGAGTTACATATTTTTTTAATCAACTATTTCATATTAAAGTGTTAAAAAGTAATTCCAACATTTTATAGACGACTTTCTCAACAGTACATTTTTTTCATACCGTTAAGACGTCAATACAATCCATAAACAGGTGATATTCTAAACCTTTTACAGCAAAAATCACAAAACTGTCGCGGGTTTGAGTTGGATTATTTAAAAATACTTAAAAAAATAAAAAATCTAGCTCCAACATTAGATTATAATTGAAATGATCTTACATGTTGTGCTTTATTATTATTATTTTTAACAAAAAATTAAAACCGACTTCCAAGGTAAAAACAATAATAACATTAATATGAACTAAAAAGTATTAAATAATTTTTACTATCTAATGGTGCCTTTTTCCGAATTCGGCTAAAACTCAACTATTTCTGTATTCAATCTTCATTATTTTGAAGTCGGTACCAGATAGCTGAATCTTCAGTCCTCTGACAGAATATTTGAAACTTTTGGAACTGGCACCGACTTCAAAATTATGAAGATTGAATACAGAAATAGTTGAGTTTTAGCCGAATTCGGAAAAAGGCACCATTAGATAGTAAAAATTATTTAATACTTTTTAGTTCATATTAATGTTATTATTGTTTTTACCTTGGAAGTCGGTTTTAATTTTTTGTTAAAAATAATAATAATTTCACTCTTTTTAGTTACACTAGTAGGTAAACCTTCGCGTATATTTTACGTATCTTATTACAATTTGTCAAGAGTCACAACTCACACTCACAAAATCATATATTATCAGTGAAGTGAACATATTGTGCTAAGTAATTTAACAATTTTAATGCTTCAAGCCCCAAGCGGTCACCGGCGATTGAGATAACAATAGAAAGGCTATTGTGTCTCGTTTTTCCACGATCGAAGGATCTATCAGATAAAAAATTGTATAAACTTGCATAGGATGTAGCGTAGCTACTCGTAATATTTAATATTATCATAATTATTGACAGCTCTGTTCTTGTAAAGCGCTTATTCCACTTATCCTAGCTAGGAAGTCCTAGCTAGGATCCTAGCTTTCTAAATGTCATTCCACTTGACTAAATTTTTTCCGATTTAGGATCCTAGCTAGGATCCTAGCTTCTAAATGTTATTCCACTTGACTAAATTTTTTAGGACCCTAGCTAGGACTTCCTAGCTAGGATAAGTGGAATAAGCGCTTAATCAAGAATTCAAATCGATACTTAGTGCGCCATCTATCGATTAATAAGTATAACTGATTAAAAAGAAACTTAATGACTTTGTTTTGTGTAAATGCTCTTTTTAAAATAACTTTATTTTAATTCTATTTGTCTATTTAAATTTTATAAAGTAATTAGTAAAGTATTCGATCTGTTGTCTGCCGCCACGCGCCACGCGGCGCGGCGGCGCGGCGACGCCGTCGCCTCTGCGGCGCCGACCGCCATGTATTATAAACAAACAGGTGTTGTTATACAGTACATAATTATTATTATTAGTATATCCATACCTATGCCTTGTACTATTATTAATTCTGTGCCATGAGACATTGGTGACCTTAATGATGATGATGACGATGATGATGATGATGATGATTATGATGATGAATATGAATTGCATAGTAGCATATGCTTTCTGTTCTTAAAACAACGCCGAAACTCCCGAACGTGTATCTATAAGGAGTCAGGAGTTCTCTCAGCATCTTCGAAACCATGGTATACTTTGACCCAATATTTGACTTTTTGGTAGCATATTCTTAGTACACTTCACATAAAACCAAAATCACCATATGTTTCCATATAAATTTCGAGGAGTTCCCTCGATTACTCATGGATCCCATCATCAGGTCACCACTTTTGTGAACATGGTACCAAATTGGAGTGAAACCTAATACAACAAAACAAAAATTTCGAAAATCGGTTCACAAACGGCGGAGTAATCGTTGAACATACAAAAAAAAAAAAAAAAAAAAAAAAAAAAAAAAAAAAAAAAAAAAAAAAAAAAAAAAAAAAATATCCACAGCCGAACATATAACCTCCTCGTTTTTTGGAAGTCGGTTAAAAACTTATAGAAATACTATATTTTAACTGTTAAATCACGTCTGTAAAATCAGCGAAATCGGCAGCCCCTTCAAACAATTTGGATGAGAACATTTAAATTTTAAATGAATATCGATTCACAAACGGCGAAGTAATCGTTGAACATAAAGAATTAAAAAAAAATAACAAAACACTTCCTCCATTCTGAAAGTCGGTTAAAAATGTAAACTATGTATTGATCCAGGAATCCGAAGATCAGGATCCATCTAACTGCTTGTAAAATTTTGTCGAAATCGGTTCACAAACAGCGGAATTATCGTTGAACATAAAAATTTAATGAAAACAAAAATAACATATCCTCTATTTTGAATGTCAGTTAAAAATGTAGCCTATGTGTTATTCCAGGATGTCAGCTACCTCCTTGTAAAATTTTGTCGAAATCGCTCCAGCCGTCTAAGCGTGAAGAAGTAACAAACACACAAACTCACATACTTTCGCCTTTATAATATTAAGTAGGATAGTAGGATAATGTATTTTTTAACACACCAGTATTAAGTACCAAGTCGAAATATGACTAATGGAATGATGAAAGTAAAATTTTAGCGACAAAATTAGAACATGGCGGTAAACGTAATAGGCGCTCCGAAGTTTTCTGCTTGAGGTTTCTTTTAATTATTAAGTTAGGGAGTAAATTGAGTCGAAGACGGCTCGAGTTTGCTTAAACGAGTTTTTATAAAGATATTCCCAGTAATGACTTGTTCCATTTAATTTTTCCGTTTGTTTGGATTTTGAGTGTCGCTTTTGACTAAAATAGCGGGGTGCTAAGTGCACGTTTTTGTGAAGATGTTAATTATAACTTGTGGGGTATCTACCTAATATTATATGTGTAAGTATAGTTATACGCTACTTATTGTCTTTATTGGTAACTAGCGACACGCCCCGGCGTCGCACGGGTATAAAATATATAGCCACTGAAAAAATGATTAAAATCAAATATAGCCTATTAATCTACTTCATATCTATGTCAAATAACATAAAAATTGCTCCAGTAGTTCGCGAGATAAGCCCTTTCAAATAATTTCCCCCATTTATTGAGGAAGGCTATAGGCTATATTTTATCACGTCAAGACTAATAGGAGCGAAAAAACAGAGGAAAATGTGGAAAAAACGGGGGAAATTATTTTAAAGGGCTTATCTCACCAACTACTAGAGCATTTTTTCTGTTATTTTGACCAGATAGGAAGTAGAGCACGTGAAGGATCATAGGATATTTTGTGTTGACTAATTTGTTTGTGAAATATCTAATTTACGCGGGCGAAGCCACGGTGGTACGTTGATAGACCAACGTTATTTGGTAGAATATGTCAATTCAATGTTAATTGTGATCTGTCAGCTGGGTTTTTGACGTAATGCAACCAAACTACGTAGGGCCCCACCAGCATAGGAATCAACTTCTCTGATAGTACAATGTTTAGATTTGTATGTTTGTTGATATGATAAGACATGATAACCATACTTTACTAATATTATAAACGCAAAGGTGTGTATCTTTGTGTGTTACCTCTTCTCGCTTCAACCGCTGAACAGATATTGATGAAAGATATGGTATGGATCAGGTTTCACCAATTATGAAATGAGACACCTTCGTATAAAATTTCTCTTATGCGTAACATATGTTTAACTTACTAGAAACAACATTTTAACCACTATGAGTGTTTTGATAAAATTCAAGGATTTTCCTCGATTGCTCATAGATCCCATCATCAGCTCACCACTTTCGTAATTGTTGTACAAAATTAAGATTATATCCTATACAACACAACGAGAATTTTGAAAATCGGTCTACAAACAGCGATATCATTATCAAAAACGTCTGCTTCGATGCAAAATATCACGAAAAGTACCAATAATTGGGTCATAGTGTGATGACCCATGGTATAATTATGGTTGTGATGATGATGATTAATCAAATTGATTTGTTAGCTTATGTTTTCAGTTGTTTAAACAACGCCGAAATCCCCGAACCTGTACCTATAAGCATTCAAAAGTTCTCTTCGGTACCTTCGGATCCAGGGTATAACCTGGTGCAAAGTCTTACTTTTTGGTAGCATTTACCTCGAATGCTTCAGAACAAATTGAAATCACTATATGTTTCCATACAAATTTTAAGAAGTCCCCTCGATTCCTCGAGGATTTCATCATCAGATCACCACTTTTTGAACATGGTACCAAATTCGAGTTAAACCCTATACAACACAAAAAGAATTTTGGAAATCGGACCACAAACGGCTGAGTAATCGTGGAACATACAAAAAAAAAAGATACATGCAGCCGAACATATTATTACCTCCTCCTTTTTGGAAGTCGGTTAATAAAAGTTGACCAATCGTATTATGCTATGGGTAATTCATAGACAAAGGCATGATGAATACTGACAATGAATTTTAATTTCTTAGCTTTAGTCATTGCTGAGAAAAATCGGTATCGCTACAGCCAAATTATCAAGGCGTCGCGCGTCGCCTTAAACGAAGTTCATATTCGATTATTTTTAACAAAAAATTAAAACCGACTTCCAAGGTAAAAACAATAATAACATTAATATGAACTAAAAAGTATTAAATAATTTTTACTATCTAATGGTGCCTTTTTCCGAATTCGGCTAAACCTCAACTACTTCTGTACTCAATCTTCATAATTTTGAAGTCGGTACCAGATAGCTGAATCTTCAGTCCTCTGACAGAATATTTGAAACTTTTGGAACTGGCACCGACTTCAAAATTATGAAGATTGAATACAGAAATAGTTGAGGTTTAGCCGAATTCGGAAAAAGGCACCATTAGATAGTAAAAATTATTTAATACTTTTTAGTTCATATTAATGTTATTATTGTTTTTACCTTGGAAGTCGGTTTTAATTTTTTGTTAAAAATAATAATAATTTCACTCTTTTTAGTTACACTAGTAGGTAAACCTTCGCGTATATTTTACGTATCTTATTACAATTTGTCAAGAGTCACAACTCACACTCACAAAATCATATATTATCAGTGAAGTGAACATATTGTGCTAAGTAATTTAACAATTTTAATGCTTCAAGCCCCAAGCGGTCACCGGCGATTGAGATAACAATAGAAAGGCTATTGTGTCTCGTTTTTCCACGATCGAAGGATCTATCAGATAAAAAATTGTATAAACTTGCATAGGATGTAGCGTAGCTACTCATAATATTTAATATTATCATAATTATTGACAGCTCTGTTCTTGTAAAGCGCTTATTCCACTTATCCTAGCTAGGAAGTCCTAGCTAGGATCCTAGCTTTCTAAATGTTATTCCACTTGACTAAATTTTTTCCGATTTAGGATCCTAGCTAGGATCCTAGCTTCTAAATGTTATTCCACTTGACTAATTTTTTAGGACCCTAGCTAGGACTTCCTAGCTAGGATAAGTGGAATAAGCGCTTAATCAAGAATTCAAATCGATACTTAGTGCGCCATCTATCGATTAATAAGTATAACTGATTAAAAAGACACTTAATGACTTTGTTTTGTGTAAATGCTCTTTTTAAAATAACTTTATTTTAATTCTATTTGTCTATTTAAATTTTATAAAGTAATTAGTAAAGTATTCGATCTGTTGTCTGCCGCCACGCGCCACGCGGCGCGGCGGCGCGGCGACGCCGTCGCCTCTGCGGCGCCGACCGCCATGTATTAAACAAACAGGTGTTGTTATACAGTACATAATTATTATTATTAGTATATCCATACCGATGCCTTGTACTATTATTAATTCTGTGCCATGAGACATTGGTGACCTTAATGATGATGATGACGATGATGATGATGATGATGATTATGATGATGAATATGAATTGCATAGTAGCATATGCTTTCTGTTCTTAAAACAACGCCGAAACTCCCGAACGTGTATCTATAAGGAGTCAGGAGTTCTCTCAGCATCTTCGAAACCATGGTATACTTTGACCCAATATTTGACTTTTTGGTAGCATATTCTTAGTACACTTCACATAAAACCAAAATCACCATATGTTTCCATATAAATTTCGAGGAGTTCCCTCGATTACTCATGGATCCCATCATCAGGTCACCACTTTTGTGAACATGGTACCAAATTGGAGTGAAACCTAATACAACAAAACAAAAATTTCGAAAATCGGTTCACAAACGGCGGAGTAATCGTTGAACATACAAAAAAAAAAAAAAAAAAAAAAATCCACAGCCGAACATATAACCTCCTCGTTTTTTGGAAGTCGGTTAAAAATGCTTGGTCGGTGGTCCGCACACAATGGTGGCCGGTCCGGATGTGTACCGCGGTCCGCCATTTGGTGACCTCTGGTATAGATAGTTTGAGCCACGGGAAAGGCATAGGATATTTTTTATTTCGGAAAATGTGCGGTTCCCCGCGATAAACGAATTTCTGAGTAATGCAGTTGCGGGCGCTATCTAGTTTAATCCATACTTCCATACTAATATAATATTATAAATGCGAAAGTGTGTCTGTCTGTCTGTTACCTCTTCATCCCCAAACCGTTGAATCGATTTTGCTGAAATTTGGTATGGAGATACTTTGAGTCCCGAGGAAGGACATAGGATACTTTTTATCCCGGAAAAGTGTACGGTTCCCGCGCGATAAACGAATTTTGGCGCAACGGAGTTGCGGGCGCCATCTAGTAATATAATATTTGGGATTTATGTATTTGCTCTAAACACTAGCTAGGTCACAGCTAAATTGTATAAACTATCTGAAATTCTATTTTCTGAGCGTTGGGCTCATGAGCGGTTAATTGAAGTACCGACCGGCACGTTAGTACCTACGTTCATAGCTGTTTTGCCTTCGACATGACCCTTATCCCAACGTCGTAAGTTTCAAATTGAGAGGTGATCTACATAGCATCAGTAAATTGTCCGAAGCGCATACGTGTGAACTACTAAACACGATTAGCAGAACATGTGACGCCATTATCATACATCGTGACTGGTGAGACATGTTTAATACTCGAGGACGTGATATTTGGCTATTATATTAGATGAAAAAAATATATATATATAAAAATAATATCAATAATAATTATTGATCACTGAGTAAATGTAGCTTAAATTTTTGTAGCGTAAATTATTTACCCAACGCATGGACACCGCGCGCGGGAAGGGTAGCGGCGTGGTGTTTCGGTGGCGCACGCTGCCGCGCCGGCCGCATAGTATGCCTACTTGCCTAGCCGCGTAATTTACTTAGTATCCATGATAAGCCATGAATCATGATTCATTGATTTAAAGGGAAATTCGGAAAAAAAAGTTAAGTACCTACCTAATTTCATTACAATGAGTTCAGGCAGCAAACTTTATTTTTCTGGCAGGGATTTTTAATTTTTTCAATTAAGTGTTCTGTGTGTAACTTTCTAGAATTTTGATGTCTTTTACTACTTGTAGTACCGATTTGCGCAAAAATTTGGGAAGACGATACCATTGATTATTTATTATGCATATTATTGTTAATAACTTAGTTATAAGTTCTATCTTATATCTTTTGGTGTTAGTTAAGATAGCAAGAAAATATTTTTTGTCCAAAATGAAATTCTTGTTAGTCATGAATGAAATTTCTAAGCGTATTAACAGCTAATTTAGTTTATTATATGTATATTGTATAATCTTAGTTTTCTAAACAGGTAGTATCTACGTGTTCTGATTCACCTCACAATAACACTGTAGAAAAATCATTCTGTATAACCGTTAACTCTCAGAACTTTATCACATCTATTGTGATTTTGTAATGTCCACTACATCAACATATTTTATCTCACACTTTCGTATTTTCGTTTATTCCGCCATAAATTATTTTTATTACATTGTTTTTATTTTCTTCGTTTTGTGTGTGTGTACATCGCGGCCTATACATGTTGGCACTTGCTGGACAAGTGACAAGTGAACTATGAAGAGAGGCGCATTATTCATTAAACCATCAAGCATCGTACAAGCACCGGTGATCGCCACAACAATAGAATACAATAGCATTTCCGAGAATCCCCAATTCAAGGGGTTAACCTATGATTTCCATTAATCCCATCATAGACGTCGGTCGGTTGTGCTTGTAGTAAGTTTCAAAACCATGACGACGATCATAATCCATTATGGCCCAACATGAGGAGGGCCTTTTAAAGTTACGTAACGTCCAAGTATTTTCCACCTACAGTATAATAATATACAGTTTCTGTAGAGAATTAGTCTAAATTTAGTAGCGGACCCTACAGCGGAACACATTCTGAAAATAACATAAAAACAATCCATAATATTATAATCACGGACTTACAAAAAAAAGGACGTAACCTTGTCTAATTCCGAGTGAAGCATAGTAATAGCCGCCCGTGTAGGATGTGTGCGTGTCATTGGCGCCGTCACTCTATGTACAATGACAGCGGGTTGTAGTACCTAGTTGCGTGTGTGAGTGTCGGTCACGTGTACAATAAACGAAATTGTCGTACCTTGCATGCTTCACCTCTTTATAGTGTAATGCTCCATCCGTATTTTTTTACATCCGTGATTATAATATCTATAGACTACGGTGTAGACTGTAGAGTAAGTGCTTGTAAAGTCAGAAGCTTGACAGTTGACGTACATTAGATCGGATAAGTTTAGACAGTGCCAGCCAGTGATCTATTCTTGTCAATCATTGTGTTGAAAGCAATGATATTCTATGTTACTAACGTAACTAGATTGGCAGCTTACGGCAGCAACGCGTTGCCACTTCAAAGATGCCTGCAGGCATATTATCATATCTGACCTACATAATGACATAATGATATAATATGACCTGACATTGTCTTTTGAGCTATCAAGTGGTTACGCATTTCTGGGAATATTTTGTAAGACGTTGCTACTCTAGTATTTTAGAAACTCATTAGTTGAAAGTATTTTTGATTGAATCTCTATTTCTTTAGATGCGCGTGCTTTGATAACGCGCGTTTTGAGAACCCCGGATTCTATTGAAGCGTACACATGCAAGCGCGCGTTACTGGTGCGCTTGCATGTGTACGCTTCAATAGAATCCGGGGTTCTCAAAACGTGCGTTAGCAAAGCGTGCGCTTCAAAACGCCCAATGTGTACCTGCTCTTAATGTAATCGAATCAAACGAAATAGGATTACAAAACCACGGACTTAAAGAAAATACGGACGTAACCTTGTCTAATCCCGAGTGAAGCATAGTTATGGCCGCCCGTGTAGGATGTGTGCGTGTCATTGGCGCTGTCACTCAATGTACAATGACAGCGGGTTGTAGTACCTAGTTGCGTGTGTGAGTGTCGGTCACGTGTACAATAAACGAAATTGTCGTACCTTGCATGCTTCACCTCTTTATAGTGTAATGCTCCATCCGTATTTTTTTTACATCCGCGTACAAAACGTCACTATTATTATTTATTATAGATTCACCGCTTCCTAATAAGGTGCCCGATAGGCCTTTTTGACAGATTCTCCATACTCTATGTGTCAAGTTAGGTGGTGGATAGCCTTTTCAGGAAGCGGTGAAACAGGCCCTAAAAGTGATATGGCGCGTGCCTAGAAAACGAATTCTCTCAGCAATTTACTCAATGTCTTAACATCCTTGTAAACAGTGAAATATCGTACCTCTATTAGTTCTGTTTATCTATGTTGCCTTGGGGATTTTATTTTTCTGTGTACACGGGAAAATTCTGTTTGCACAGCCGACCTGGATATTAATTTCGAACTTATGTCTATAGGAATAAGGATCAACGCAACGTCCTTGACTGTAGAAAGAATTTATTAATACGCGAGCGAAAAACTTTGGATCCCCTTTGACGAAAAATGCGGATACGTAGGTGATTGTGCACAGTTATAGTTTAAATGGTGAAGGAGTGCATCGAGCTAATATTCTTTCAGGCCCCGCGCGAGCACCGGTGATCGCGACAACAATAGAATACAATAGCAATTCCTGGAAATTCCGACTGAAGTAATATTATTTTGAAATCATGCTTTTATCATACATTTTTATAACAAATAAAACATTACACACACTACCAAGACCAACACACACACTAGGAGATTTTGATTAACAAGCCTATATACACGCGAATTGTACTCTTTTATTTATGGTTGAAGTCTGTTGTCAAATTGAAAAAAGATTTAGTTTTTTTTTACTGTTAGACAATATTTTTTTTAATAATATCTATGGACGCTTCATACCACGTCAGACTGGCCCCGTGCTAAGTACCTGAAGGACTTGTGTTACAGGCACCAGACAACAAATAACGTTATTTACTTTCGTTCAATAAATAATTACCTTTTCAAATTGAAACTCAGAGTGGGTTGCACCAACTTACTTTAACTAATTCTATAACTACAGTGCAAAATGTCAAATCTTTGGTTACCCTTGGCGTCCGACGCCATATTTAACCATAACCGCTCATAATTTTATCTAAATTTTTTCGTGAAAATTTACTATGTTTCACAGTGTTATATTTTTCCTGACGATTTTTACGGATAATTCAATTTTTTATACTTTCAATCCCATTACCTGTAGCTTTAATGAAAAAATAAACGCAACAGACATATTCTGTCAATTTCTGTGGTCAGAGCTAAGGTTAAAGTTAAGGTTAAAGCTAAATTAGCCTTAACTATAACCATAACTTTAACTTTAATCACGCCTCTGGTGCAACCCACTCATAGTAAACAGTAGCGAGATAGGTCGCGTCGATCGACAGAACAACAGCATGTTGTTTATTCAACTTATAGAAAACGTGCCAGAAACAAAACAATAACTTTATATGCAGATGGAATTCAATGAAAATACTCTACTATTGCTACAAAATTCTCTATCCTACTAATACATAATATGCCTTCCACGCCGGTTTCGGTGACAGTGGCTGCAGGTTCAATTGGTGGCATTGAAACCAAGCCAGCTAAGTAAGAGTAATAGTAGCCGTGTGTGTACTCCAAGAGCTTTCCTTTATCATCGGGTGATCAGCCTACATAGTTCTAACCAAACTTAGCATTTCTCTAACGTGGAAATCAAACCACAATTTCAGTCAAGAGCCACGCTCTAAATCACAGCTCTAAACCATTCAGCTAGGCAAAAATAGTGTGTTTTAAACGAGGACGCTTTTCTTTCATACAAGGCAACCCTACGTACGCTTTAACGCACTTTTGACACAAAATGTACTAGTGTTGACAAGCATTGTAATGTTGCCATAAATATAAACTAAGTTCCAGTTGTCACCGCGCCACACTCTTTTTTACCAAGCTGTATAACAATTAACACGTGCTTAGTACTGTTTTCTGTCCTAAAATACCTCCTATTTGGCCCAAATGAATAGCAGCCCAAAATGTTATCGGATTATGTAAGGTAATTGCCAAACCGAGTGTTATTATATTCCCTGCGGTACATTAACTAAATGGGCACAAAATACATAAACGCAAATGGTATTTGTACAATGTTGTTTGCTTTTAATATATTACAATAATTATGTGAAAATCCCCAAAGCACTAATTAATTTTATTTACCCAGTAGATGACATCAGCTTCGTTGCACCAAAAATTCGTTTGTTGCGCTGACAGCAAAGTTTTTCGGAATAAAAAGTACTTATCATAATATTATTATGTATTTTTCCACGACTCAAACTATCTCCAAATCCATAGTTGGTGCAGCGGTTTAAGCGTGACACAATATGACAAGAAATAACAGAGAAACACACAAAACACGGGCAGACAAAACACTACGCGTGGATGGTAGGTATAATAATACTATGATAAGATAATAATATGTAACTTAGGCCTACTACGAAACCGTTCTGAGACTCAAATGAGAATGCCGCGTCCTGCTCTAACAACGTCATTTCACGTTTGTTAGAGTAGGACGCAACATTCTCGTACGATTGTTTGAGTCTCAAACCCGTTTCGTGGTACGGGCCCAGAATGTTGTTGGCATAGAAAGATGCTACGAATAATAAAAACTAAGGAAGAGTAACTCCGTCAAAAAACCTGCTCCAAAATACTTGGATACAAGGATACGAGGATAGATACTTGGAGTTACGTTTCCTTAGTTTTATTATTCGTAGGAAAGATGTCATATACAAGATGTTAGTGTAAACACCGTTATCCTCGAAACCATCAAATGAGCCCGTCAAAATGAACAACTTTTTAACCGACTTCCAAAAAAAGGAGGTGGTTATATGTTCGGCTGTGGATATATTTTTTTTATTTTTTATTTGTGTATGTTCAACGATTACTCCGCCGTTTGTGAACCGATTTTCAAATTTTTTCTTTTGTTGTATAGGGTTCAACTCCAATTTGGTACCATGTTCACAAAAGTGGTGACCTGATGATGGGATCCATGAGTAATCGAGGGAACTCCTCAAAATTTATATGGAAATATATAGTGATTTTGATTTTATGTGAAGGATCCTAGGCATATTAAGATTTCACACCAAGGCATGCTATGGTTCCGAAGATGCTAAGAGAACTCCGGATTCCTTATAGATACAAGTTTGGGACTTTCGGCGATGTTTTAAGAACTGAAAGCATATGCTACTATGCAAATTACATTCATCATCATCATCATAATTATCAGTACCATCACACGATGCATCGTTATGAGTTACGACCCTATTATTGGTACTTTTCATAGTATTTTCGATCGAGACTCGAGTTTGTCGAGTGATTTTGAAAATTGTATCAATGTTGTTACAAAGTAAATGATTTAAACTTGTTGTTGTGGTTACCGAGTTGGTAATTTGATCTAGGAAACTCCTAGATTGGGACAAAATATATAGTTATATTATTGTAGCTTAAAGTAGTTAAAGCATAATATTTTATTATGTTGAGCTGATGAGTTTACATGCGGAAGTTTACTAGGCTGAATTACGCCGGCGTAGTTTCCGCCGCAAATGTCGAACGCATACAAAATACGACATAATAGTGTGTCACCCCTCGCGTTCGGCCCGTATTCCCAAGCAGCATCACAAGCTGTATAACAGCTGTATTAAAGGTCGTTTATACTCTTAATGCTGTATTTCCAGGCTGCATAAAGGCTGTATAAGCGATTATACAGCCCTTATACCCCTGAAATGGGCACAAATTATACAGCGTTTTGCGTTATATTGGCTGTACAGTAGCTGTATAAGCATGAATAGGCTGTATAATAGCTATTTTGCGGCTGTACTATGGTGTACGGAAAAACCGATACACTCCAATTATTCCATCGTAACTCACTTGTTCAGCTTTACGCTGTAAAAAGTATGTTGAACAGAGCAACGAAAGAATTAAAACGAAGCAGAAGATATATTTTAATGATGGCGTTTATAATACTGTAGATTAAAGTAACATATTATAAACGCTGTGTTTAAGGAGATTTGACAGGGATAGGATACAGTGCATTATCGTGCAAAAATAAATTTATTGTGGTTATATATATATGTTTTGTGATAAAAAATAAACGCGCCAGTAAAATAATCAAGGAAGAGATATTAAATAAGGTTACTAAATATGGTTTTTATAGGTTAGAAATTAAAAAGTTTGAATTAATGGACGTAGAGCCTCGTTGGTGTATAGAAGGTTGTTGGACAAACTAAAAATATTGATAAATATAATAACATTCGTCTAATTTTTATGTACTCATGTTCGTAATCTTCGATTTGTAATTGATAAAATGGCGACAATTTGCTAAGCAGCCTAAATTCTATTTTGATGGTCTTATAGCATTAATACCTGTACTATGTAGGTAATGGATATAGTATTCAGCTTTAAGCGGTTGATGGGCTGTTATAAACGAATAAATTTACTATTATTGCTATTGAAGAGAGTTTGGCTACTCCATAATACAGAAATAAGATTTGAGGACCACCATAATACGGCTTAGAGCTGTATTAAGTAAGTGACGGTATGCAAAATTCAGCTTTAGCGGTTGATGGGCTGTATAAAGGAATAAATTTACTATTATTGGTGTTTATTACTCTCAAAGGGAGAAATTATACAGCTTTAGGCTGTAAAAGGGTGTACAATTACACTATAAAAAGAAGCTGTAGAAGAGAGTTTGGCTACTCCATAATACAGAAATAAGATTTGAGGATCACCATAATACAGCTCTAAGCTATATTAAGTAAGTGACGGTATGCATTATACAGCTATTGTACAGCTTTAATACTAAAATTCGGATTAAAGCGTTACAGGAAACTTAAAGCTGTACATGACAGTTTCGATACACTAGATTTAGAACTTTAAGCGTACTTTGACTTCTTAATACAGACTTAATACAGCTATAGCTGAATAATTACTCGTAAACCGACATTATAACACTACAATATCTCTTCAACGTTCTTATACAGCTCTAAAACAGCGTTAAGTGCTATATTGGCTGCTTTTTAGGTGTTCATTACGCTTGGTTGCTGCTTGGGTTTTGTATGCAATTTAAACGCGGCGGAATTTACGCCAGCGTAATTCAGCCTAGTGTGTTTAGACCCATACAACGAAAGTCACTGAACCAGAACTCTAGAGCCTTCAGAGATAGGCGTTTGAACATTTCAGTATTGCTTGATGAACTCGTGTAAGTACTCACATACGGTTTTGCTGGCTCGAGCAATCACGTAGAGTAAAAACCACGGCTCGGGCTTTCGTCCACACATTCAGCATTGCTCGATAGTTTTACTTCAGTTCGAAGGAAATTAGGCTCTACGAATAATAAAAACTAGTGTCAAAAAATTTGTCAAGCTGGCTCGATTCGAGCCTTCAAACTGCTGCCTTACTCCCGAAACTGATATCAAATTGATACGAGTCTGATTTCGATTTCAGTTTTGATGTCATTGTAATGCGTAGGAATTCCGGAACAAAATCGTATCAAAATCGAGATGTTGTCATGGCGTCTTGTCAACGTCGTTATAGCAACGTCGATTGTTATAAAGTAGGAGAAGGTTATATCGAAAAATAACGAAAAATATGAAATAATGTTTGTGTTTTTTCGTCATACCATAAAAATACATATCTTTAGAAACTTTAGATGGATGTGCCCATTTTCTACTTTAGTGGGTTTAAAATGGTTATTTTCGTTAAGGAACATCTTGACATTAAACAAATATGTAAATTGTCTTTTGTAGTTACACTTAACATTGTCATACATAATATTCTAGTATTTGTAAAATTTGTATCCCTGCATGCCGACATTAAAAATTAGTTTTTATTTGGAAAATAATGGTCCGTCCTACCCACCTACAAATGGCGATGTTGTTGAGATTCCTGGAAGTAAATCCAGTAATCGCAAAAGGGTACATGCGGGCGAGCCAAGCTAAGCACGATAAACTTAAATGGGACCGTATAGCTATAGAGCTTAACTCCATTGGAAGTGCCATCAATCACATTAAAAATGCTTGCAGACGAGCCATATTATTATATTAAAATAATAATGAATTAATAATTATTATCAACAAAAAATGAAACGACACCACACCAATCGATACCCTAGTGACCCCAAAAACGTTTACAATACCTAACTCGGCAACAATCGATCTCAATCGATGTCGATGCCTCTGTTGCTACAATTTGACGTTTGAAAACGATCTGTAAGTCGATTCTCAGACAATTTTGTCTGTCGCGAGCACCTAAGATTTCGATTTGGCGAATGTTTCGATGCAGATTAGTTCCAAATTGCGCCGCAGCTCGATCGTGCGCTAGCATAGCTGTCAGGAATAGCAAAATCCATTGAGGTTGAATTAGTTTCAAACCGATCCGCAGTACGATCGTGCGCTATTTTAGATGTCTAAAGTGTCAAAAACCGTTGAAATCGAAAATCGATATCGATATCAGTTCCGGGAGTAAGGCCCCTGGCTCGATGCGAGCTTTCGAGCTGTGAGTTTTGCGGTCCACACAGTGGTTTTTGCTCGACGTCGAGTAAAACTATCGAGCAAAACTGTATGTGAGTACTTAGCACAGGGAGTGAACTCAGATAGTAAGTTTTCATATGAAAGTTTGGGGGTTTCATCGTTGTTTTAAGAACTGAAAGTATGCTATTATGCAAATTCTATTCATGATAATTCAGTAATAATATTATAGTAAATAAGTAATAAATAACGACGTGTTATAGTAGCCATTTCATGACAGGTCTGTATATTTATAGTAGGGTATGGCTCATGGCTTTTGAGACATAGCATAAAACTTTTTTGAAAACTGCCTGAGTATAGTAGTTGTGATAGTTTCATACCTAAATCCTATATATCTACAACTGACAGCTTATGTTTACCGATAAATAACTAAAAAGAGTGAAATTATTATTTTCAACAAAAAATTAAAACCGACTTCCAAGGTAAAAACAATAAGTATTAATATGAACTAAAAAGTATTAAATAATTCTTACTCTTTAATAGTGCCTCTTTCAGAATTCGTCTAAATCTCAACTACTTCTGTACATACTTTCTGTACATGTATAGCTTCATTACTTTGAAGTCGGTACCAGTCCCAAAAGTTTCATATATTCTGACATTACTGATTAACTCACGATTAAATTAGCTGGTACCGACTTCAAAATAATGAAGCTATAGTATGTACAGAAGTAGTTGAGATTTAGACGAATTCTGAAAGAGGCACTATTAAAGAGTAATAATTATTTAATACTTTTTAGTTCATATTCTATGAGAACAATTGCCGATCCGGGCATCCGTATGGGTACGAACTACGAAGACGGCATTTTTTTTGAGTTCCCAGCATTGTTCTTTGTTTACACTAACACAACGTTCGGTGTTTACACTAACACACTGTATATAATATATTCTGGAAATTGAATAAAATATATTATATTTATCCTGCATAATATGCTTGATATTATCAAGAAGTCAAGAACTAATAACAAGCATGCAAATTGAATATTTTGCTTCAGTGGAACCATTTGCTGTAACAAGTCGGAAATTCAGCTGAGTTCTACAGCTCAGTAATTTCTTTCAGTAAACTCAGGCGAACTTTAATTCAATTTATAGACAGACGCGAACGCTTTCAATTCTTCTCTCGATTTCATTACAGAAAAATAAATAAAACTTTGACTTTTAAAATTGATTTAAGAAATAATTTATTTATAAGCACGGACTTAAAAAAATACGGACGTGACCTTGTCTAATCCCGAGTGAAGCATAGTAATGGCCGCCCGTGTGGGATGTGTGCGTGTCATTGGCGCCGTCACTCTATGTACAATGACAGCGGGTTGTAGTACCTAGTTGCGCGTGTGAGTGTCGGTCACGTGTACAATAAACGAAATTGTGACGAAACTGTCGTACCTTGCATGCTTCACTTCTTTATAGTGTAATGCTCCATCCGTATTTTTTTTTACATCCGTGTTTATAAGTTACTAGCTGTCCCGGCAAACGTTGCTTTGCCATAATATATTTGCCATATTATTTTATTGAAGTGACTAAATAAGTATGTCACCATGGCAACGTCTATCGCTAGTGGTATGCGCCTCCGTGGTCTAGCGGTATAGAGCGCGGCTCTTGACTCGGAGGTCGTGGGTTCGATTCCCGCGTTGGAAACATGTTATTTCCAAGTTTGGTTAGGACAATGCAGGCTGATCACCTGATTGTCTGACAAGTAAGATGATCCATGCGTCGGATGGGCATGTAAAAAGTCGGTCCTGCGCCTGATCTCTCGCCAGTCGTGTCGGTCTTCCGTCCCACTGGGTTATGAGAGTAAAGGAATAGAGAGTGCTCTTGTGTACTGCGCACACACTTGGGCACTATAAAATTACTCCTGCGTAGCTGGCCTGGTTTCAATGTAACCGGCCACCGTCATCGAAACCGGTGTGGGAGCTATTATTATATCGCTATCGGCTATCCCGTCGCACAAACAATGGTCGCCGTCAGTCTCAGGTTGTAATAATTTACTATTATTTATTCAACAAATGCACTTATTAATATTTAAAGTACCGAGTAGCCGCGATTCCCAGACCTACTGAATATGCATATAAAATTTGGTAAAAATCAGTAAAGCCGTTTCGGAGGAGTTCGTGGACTAACATTGTGACACGAGAATTTTATATATCCGCTTATCTGTCACGAACTGTCAAACCATTTTCCATTTTCGAATTTTTTTAAAATTTTCCAATAATTACTTTTATTAATATCTAAAGAAATTACCATGAAAGCTGTATATAATTTGTATATATTATTTAGAATTTATTTAGAAGCTATTAGTGGTGCACATACACATAGTTTTATATTTGAAAACAAAATACTAATTCGGTGTAGGGCATCGAGACCGGGTTTTCCCGAAACCCGAAAACCCGGGAAAACCCGGGTTTTGGGGATTACAAAAAAACCCGGGTTTGAAAAATTGAACCCGGGTCTTTCGAGCTTTTCGGGTTTTTCGTTTTTTTGATAATTATTAAAGGCAAGACTTGATTTAAGGTATTTATAACAAACTAACATACAAATTATTTATTTTTATAACATAAGTATAGGTTCAATTACTTCTTTTGGTTATAATTAAACAAAATAATATAATATTTTAAAGTAAAAGTTTCGTTTTAAGAGCATTAAAGACTAATTGTCACAAAAATATTTATAAATAATAATATTTTGCAAATCCTACCAAAACTATTCAATGTAAAACAATCAGTCTCTTCAAACAATCTATCAATGGCAAAAAATTCAAGTTTCATAGAAGCCAAGTCTTGTGAAACATATTTTATAGTTTTCAATCAACATTCAATGATTGGCCTTAGTTTTCTTTACTTAATGATCAAAAGCTTACAAAATAAAGTGTGGACAGCTTCTAAGTCTGCTGAAACTACCGTATACTTTGGATGATGGGCACGTCAGCCACTAGTTAGTAACAAAACGTTGTAACTTGTATGGGCCGTTGCTGATTAAAATACACCCATCAACAAAGTCTTATGGATATTTGTATTTCTGGAATATCTCAAAACCTGTCAGGAATTTTTGACCGAACTTAAGACAGTGTATGGAACTATGATAGCTTATTTTTTTGGTATTTAATAAAACATTATTTTATTAAATACCTATATAAATAATTTTAATATTATGATTGTTTTATTAAAATAATTTTAATAAAACAATCACATATAAGTATCTACAGTCATAAAAAATCAATGATAAGTCAACAAAATATCTTTATTTCGTTTTATAAACTGAAAATTTCATTCGAATGAGATATTTTTACTGCCGACTGTCAAATTAATAACTAGTAATAATTTATACTGATCGATGTTTGGCATTATTTTTACTAAAAAATATTTTTTGTGCCCTACTGCGGTATAACGCCCAGTCTTCTTTGCAATTTAAAGTCATTATTTTCAGTCGTAGTAAGTTACTAAAAACCTTAAAAGGTTTTTGCTTGTCGTTATGTTTTTTGTCATTATTTGTTATATATTCATAATAATATTATAACGAATAGCGACAATATTAAGACAATGCAATCAGTAAAAAGGTTCCAGGAGAGCAACCAGGCCGTAGAAACTGACAAAAGCATGCAGAGGAGTTTCCGTCAAGTATAATCTGAATCCATAGTTTTATATTCCAGTATTGCAGTTTGGCAAATGCGGCAGATTTATTTTCATTGCTTGAGAGACTGGTGTTGGTTACACATAATAGGACGAATGGTGGCTTTCTTTAGCCGGCCGTGGATGTCATACTCACTGCGGAACTATTAAAACAGGTGATTTTACTGAATCCAGATGAAACACAAGCCGAGTTTTTATCAGCACCAGCGCCAGAGACAATTTCTTGTGTGTAATACCATGATACCATGGTTAATCTTCCAAATTCACTAAAAGCTACCTTCCGCATTTGCCATAATATGGTCTGGTCTGATCAATTACATGGTAATCTGACATGGATTCTTTCTATTGTGACTAGAACTAATGACTACAAAAAGCTTTGAGGTGTAGTGTAATTGTAAGATTTTCCAGTAATTTAGATTATAGAAAAGTTACCCTAAATTGCAACGAACATTCGGCTTCACACCGTAGCAAGGCAGACAAAAGGCAATTTCAGGTAAAAACTTGGCACAAAAATTTAATTATAGGTATAAAGTATGCCAACATCAATTAGGACTAACTAATTACTTTTAACGTTGTTAGTGGCGGCCGAAAAGGAAGATCTTCCGACCGAGCGAGATAGAATGCTCGGTCAGGCCGAAGCCCACTGACGTCATTTCAGACGTTGTATATATCTTGCCGTTCGCCGAAACTTCGATAGCGCGATATAGGATTGTTAGGCGAATTGTGGGTACCGCCACACCACTCCCCCCCGAAGACCTGTGGTATTCTTCAATGCGCGTGTGTTGTCAGGTGTGGGCCGAAGCTACGCGTGCAATGACCAGGAGAGGGACCCCGTGCTCTGCTTGCTGACCGGTCGTTGTAGCCTATGGCTGCCCTTATGCTGCCTTATGGTCGAGGCGACCCGGTTATGCTTGATGTCTGCTGACGTGGTGCGGAGGGGCGGGGAGTGTTGATGATGATTGATGTCCAGAAGGATGCGTGTTCTTGTCGGTGGTCATCAATTTAACGATGTTTAGTGGCGGCCGAAAAGGAAGATCTTCCGACCGAGCGAGATAGAATGCTCGGTCAGGCCGAAGCCCACTGACGTCATTTCAGACGTTGTATATATCTTGCCGTTCGCCGAAACTTCGATAGCGCGATGTAGGATTGTAAGGCGAATTGTGGGTACCGCCACATACTAATAACTTGACAATCAGCAATAAGAATGTAAAAGATTAAATAAATATCTGTTGGCATACGTTTTATATTTAAGGTTATTCTTCCATTTAGTGTGTTCAAAAATTATTGATAAATTTTTATATATTTCATAATATAATACAAATACATTTAATAATATTTGTAATTTGGAGGTGAAGCCTGTTGTAATACTTTATCTTGACCCGAAAATCTTAATCCCTAGCTTTAATAGGATCCAAAATATAGGAGAGGTAAATAGTCGATTCGATAAAAGTATGATACGGCCGTGCCCGTTCACTCGAGACTTGGTTGGGCACTGCCGTGACCGCACACTATGGTATTTAAATATTATTTTACTGAAAAGGTGCTGGCAATCGCTGAAAATCATAGTTAAAGTATTTTCGCATCGGTAATCTTTGAATTTTAAGAAAACCCGAAAAACCCGGGTACCCGGGTTTTCATTTAACAAAAACCCGAAAACCCGGGTTTTGTAAATTGGGTCCGGGTTTCGATGCCCTAATTCGGTGGTCAAAGTAGAAGTAGCTACTCTTGAATAGTTTTAGGGTAAGACGCCCATTTTGGGCGCTTGGCAGACGAGAGGATATAAGAGATAACCCACCAACTCCCAAACGGCACCCGGGTGCCGTATAACAATTGAAAATCTATTGTGTCTGGAATTGGGTCAATAATTAGGCTAGCTGTTGATACTAGGTTTTTTGTCTTTATATATTTATTTAGGGATTTTGATTTAAATAACCCATATTATTGTACCTTTTACATATTGGTGAAATTACGGACGAAAAAACGGCTTCTTCCGAAGTCGGTTTAGAAAGAATGGACTGCAAAAGAACAACTTTTGCAATTCTTTTCATTTTAGTTTCATAGATACTAGGTGTTTCGTTTAATTTCTGTAAATAGTATATATTTTTTTGTCATTCTCATGTCCTATCATGTTATGTCCTTTGCCAGGACTCGAAAATATCTCCATATTAAAAATCAAATCGGCGGGAATGCTGGTTGAAATTGTGAAGGTCTTCTTGGACCGATCAAGATTATTTTTTTAAATACGTAGAGTTAGTTCATCATGAAATAACATACAAACAGACATGTTACAAATTTTACATAGATATTTACATAAGAAAACTCCAGACTTCAGATACCCAATCGATAAAAAGAGTATTGATGGTTGATCCAAAATCATTCTACTTTCATTGTTGTCTCCTAAAAAACGAACGTAAAAATATTTTTTGTCTGAGACAACGTGACGTCACGACTCACGGATCCAATATTTCGTGGACGTCACTACAAACATCTAAAAACTTCCCTCAGATGTTACCTAAAATAGAAATGTTCAGTGATCTTTCATCTTAACCTCTCGTCTGTCAAGCGCCCAGAATGGGCGTCTTAATTAAAACATTCTAAGTAATTATATAAAAATTATATATAATAAAGCTTTCATAACATTAGATATTCAAGAATAGCTTTCGTAATTTCTTTAGATAATATATTATTCAGTTTAATGAGAGTAACTATTGGAAATTAAAAAAATCACGAAAATGGAAAATGTTTTGACAGTTCGTGACAGATGAACGTGTTTAATGATCATTTTGATGTGTGGATAATTGTATTTTACAACGTTACAGACGAACATTAATTAGTTCTGAATATTCCTTTGAGTCAAATAAGTAAATTGAATAAGTGCTTAATTATATTATAATTCGCCTCTGATTTGCGCTTTGAGAGTCTCTCAAGGTTTCCCAAGGACTTGTTTTGATGTTTACCTAAAATAGTACTTGTTTTAAGACAAAGAAAATGAGAGAAATGTTGTAGAAAATTATAGCCGTTGTAGCTCTTAACGAGTTGGCTAATATTGATAATAATTATTTTGCAATCAATAATTTTATCATTTTGTCTATAAGTGTATGTAGCTTACAACTTGACTTGACGCGAAGATAACCCGGTTTTTTAGGTTTTTTGACAGAAGGTTATCTTTTTAACATTGTCGTTGATTGATCAATGTGACGTTACCCTATCAAAAACGCAGCTACTGAATAGATAAACTCAAATATCAAAAATAACCTCAGAAATTGGATATTAATTACGTATACCTATGTCGCAGCCCACTGGTTTAAATAGCCGTTCGATCAAACAGCTAGCCCTTTGACTGAACAACGCCATTCAATCACACGTCTAGCTTGTTAATTGAATTTTAAGTCGCTCAAAATGTTCAACAAAATGTCCGCCGTTTGATTGAATTAGTTCAGCGCTCACCACCGCGGCGCTAGGTGCGTTTTGTTTACAATATGGCGTCAACTAATCAGTGCTTGTGGTTGTATTAAGATATTTTTCATAAATATGCATTACAAGTATAATTATTAAACAAACAGAAATAATGGGGGCAAATACGAGTGAATTAAAATTTAAACTAATAGGTATTCGAGGAGAAATTACGGGATTATGAAATGCATCACCAAGGTATTTACAGCAATTGTGTTCAAAATGAGTTAGAATACAATAAATATGCTTTTTATCACTATGCTGTGTAATAATAACACTAAACTAATGGTTACCTTAGTTATTTTACCATTTAACGAGTTGCCTAAGCGTCATCTAGCTGTAGTATTGAACGTTGCAGTCAACAAGTCGGCTAAACGACGTATAGCCGTGTGATTGAATGGCGTCGTACAGTCAAAGGGCTAGCTGTTTGATTGAATAGCTTTTTTAACCAGTCGACTGCGACATATATATGTCTAAGGTGGGATTTCACTCACACATAAAACTTCGTTTTATAAAACTTAGTTCTCATTGAACGCGTTCACTCGATGACATAAATCTCATTCTGTTTTAAATGGGTTTCACAAACTTCTTTTCGTCGCGATTATTAAATCTAAGTTTACGTGACGTCACACGATTATTTAACATGTCTTCATCATCTTAAAGCCTTTTCACGTTAATTTAACTACAAAATAGCAAAAACAAGACATAAACTAACCAAACGCATGTGTCAAAACTGTCATCTTGACATTTCTTTTGTCTATGTTTTTCGTTCCGCCATGACAGGGCTTAAACTGGTTTTATGATGTTAAACTTCGGACTTTGGGCGTTCAGAAGATAAAACTCGGATTTGCTGTAAACGCGTTCAGTTTATGTTGGTGAAATGCAATTCGATGTTATAATGTAATACAGTCGCGCGACTATGAAGCGCACGACTACATCACTATTCACTACTAACGCGCGTTAGTCGCATTTGCAACTGCATTCAAAATACACAGCTAGCGACTGCATCACGACTGTATCTGTATCGGTAGATATAGGTAGATATTTATTTATTTTATTTATTTATTTATTTATTTAACTCGGGCATCTTGGCCCATATTATAAATACCTTATAGACTAACATACATACAATTATACTAAAAACTAACACTAACACTAAACACGTATTGTCTGCGACGTGGGGCGCGACGTGTTCGGAAGTCGTCCTCGGAACCTCCTGTAGACGACTCCAATCGGCCAGAACTCCTCCTTCTCGAAGGTCGGTAGATGGTGCGTCGGGACTCTCACCAAAAAGGAGCTAAAATTCACTTTATGGCGGGACTCCAAGCGCTCGACCCTCAAGACGAAGTGGGTCTTGCTCCTGATGTAGTCCACGACCTGCTCGACCGTCGATATACATAACATATTTTATAATGGTTAACTCTGGAAAGGTCAATTTTAGTAACATGTAGATTGTTGACGTTAAAAAATTAGTTTGGTGTTTTCAAACGCAGTTTTCGTTGGGAAACAAAGGCTTGAACTCGTTAAAATCTGACCCAGGCAGGTGAATCAAAGGAAAAAATAGAAAACCGCTCGAACGTGACTAACGTGTAAAACGTTCCGACGTAGTTTCAAAATTTTACTTTTAAGTCATATGAATTTGCATTGCTCTCTAGAAAGACTTTTCTTTGTGATAAGGCCTGATGGATTACCATGAGTAGTCTATACTTCTGTCTAAGTGTTTTTAGTATGCGCAATCGACGCAGATCATGGGCAATCGTAGAAGAATGATACATGTTCGTAATCGCTTGTACTGGTCCAACATTAGCATCATATTTTTTCCTCGCTTCTAATATTATTTAATAAAACTTTCTTAATTAAAGTTGCCGAATCATGATTCTGATAAATTGGGGAAAATCCTAAAACTTTCTCAAGATTCTCCTGGCGGCCTCTCCGTGTGATGTTTTATTACTTTTTCCGCACTTCATTTAACTTTTCACATTAATTAGACGCTTCTTAATTATCTGGTGAAATATGTTTCTGATACTTAAATATTTCATTGTTTGTTTTATTTCTTATTTTTTGAGAAAAATCAGAAGTGTAACATGGCCACCATAAGTTTGCCACACGTCGCTTTTATACTTTGTGTATAATTCGCCGTAGCACTGCAATACCGTGAACGTACTATCATGTCGTGGCCCTTTGCTGCTCACGGCTTGCCCTTGCCTTTAATTAAAAAAAAACTTTTACATACCATTCCATACCTTTTTCCTTCCTATTGTACTATGACGGAATAGGCATGACGATTTTTTTTTCTTGTTTGTAAGTGAAGGACCTTTCAAAAATAGAAATATCAGTGTAAAAATGACTCTGATAGCGTAAAAACTCTCCAAGATATCACAATTCAAAACTCACATAAAATAGACCTTCCCAAAACGCTCCATACAAAATGTCAGTAAACTGTGACGTCACGCCTAGTTAGTTTGTTCGATAGAGCTATATGTTAAATATTGAGCTTATGAAAGTGGTGTCATAAGAAAAAATGTTATAAATTGCATAACTTATCGAATGGTATACAAAAATTAAAGAGTTTTATAAGAAAAAAATCGACTTAACTTGACGAAAAAACTTTGAAGGCTCAAAACAAAAAAAAAAACAAGTTATGTAGCTGAAATTTTGGGAATACCTATTTTTCATCGCTATGTCTTTATTTTATTTAAAAAATCAGCTAATCTTTGACCTTGTTGTCATCCCTATTGTAAGTGACAGTAGATTTGTATTTTAAATTTTGTAATAATGTGCTACGCGGACACTGACACGTTCGTAGCAGAGCGCTACGCGCGGCTACGGCATACTACGCACCCGTTCTATAAATTAGTGTTCTCAAAGTTTTTTTATATTAAAAAACTTTGAGAATAAGTTTTTTTTTTCCTTCATTTGCCATTCACTATCACAATCATAATTTTTATTTGCAACAATATGGTAACACAATTATTGATAAAACAAAAGAGCTAAGCTATTATAATAATGTCATATTAAGTGTTAGCCAAATGGATCTTTATACAGTTATTTATTTAAAAACATGAACTAAATAAACCTGTATTGATAAGTTAGGTGATGATTATGAATCCCTCATTATTAAGTAGCCTCATAAACGGAGGAAAAATTGTATTTGAATTTCGAACGGTCGTAAATGAAGTATGTGGGGTGATGAAACGTTAACATATTTCACATTCTCGCCGCCGAACAAAAGAACGAAACACCCAATTCAATTTTGTTAGAATTTTTTTAACGTTAACGATCAATAAATCACAGAAACGTACGGTTTCGTTCAGTTGTTTATGTTGTTATAACGTTTTAGACCTTTGTAGCTCAGTGGTAAACCGCTTGTTGTGGTTGCAGGTTAGAATCTCGTTAGGAAATTAGGTTTTTGTTGTTGCGCTTTAACGTCTTAATATCTAAGCATATAATAATATAGAGACAAATATTATAATATGGGAAGCGACTTAGTTACGACTATGCAAAAATAAAACAGACATTTTTCATTATCTGAATGCTTACACACTTTAATGATTGACGACTTGTGTGGGTTGAGTCATGAGTGTGTGGCAACGCAAGCCGGGGGTCGCGGGTTCGAATTCCGCCGACGGAACAAAAAGTTTTCAATGTTCCCGGGTCTGGATGTGTATAAAATATGTGTATGATATAATAAAAATCTTAAATATATGTATAACTATAGTATAAAAATATTAAATATATTTCCGTTGTCTGGTACTTATAACACAAGTCCTTCAGGTACTTAGCACGGGGCCAGATTGACGTGGTGTGAAGTCCATAGTTATTATATTATATTATCAGGACAAGATTAACTGAGTTCGAAATTAACAAATGCAGTTTATTTTCAATGGCTCAAATAGTTTTTACGTCATGGCTAAGCCCAGTATCCAGTAAGAGCTTTAGTGACGTTTTGTCAAGAATTAAATGGTCTCCAAAAACCGGCACATATACCTCTACTTTTAAAACCTCGAGGTTCTTTGAGATTAAACCTTATTTCGTTGGCATAAAGACTCCGATAGAGACAAAATGACTCCGAACATTTCGGAATTTCAGGAAACTTCCTTTCAATAAGTCATCTACGTCAATCTCTATAGATGGCCCTCAATCTTAATAGCAGATCATCCAAATGGGCCATCGTATCTGAAGAACCTTTCCTCTACATTCATTCAATACTCAGAATAATTCAATAGAATATTTCAAAAACCTGAGAAGTGAGTACCTATTCAATATTTTAGTATATTTTATGAATGGTGTAATGATTGAAATATCAATAACTTAGATTATTTTTGTTGACAATAAGCTTACAAATTGGATTGGGCGATAATCGCTTGCAGCCTATCTACGCTGGTCCATTATTGACCAACTAAATTACGCCCACAATTCCGTTGCGCCAAAATTAGTTTATCGCGCGGGAAACGTACATTTTTCCGGTATAAAAAGTATCCTATGCCATTTCTCGGGACTCAAAGTGTCTCCATACCAAATTCAACCAAATCTGTTGAGCGGTTTGGGGGTAAAAATATCGGACAAACACACTTTCGCATTATAAATTATAATATTAGTATGCAGAGGTATATATAATAGATATAAATATAGATCTGATACGTGGGAGAGCCATGCCTCGGCCCGAATAGGCCGGCTCGACCGGAGAAATACCACGTTCTCACAGAAAACCGGCGTGAAACAGCGCTTGCGCTGTGTTTCGCCCAGTGAGTATATTTACCAGAGGCCCAATCCCCTACCCTATTCCCTTCCCTACCCTCCCCTATTCCCTTCCCTTCCCATCCCTACCCTCCCCTATTACCCTATTCCCTCTTAAAAGGCCGGCAACGCACCTGCAGCTCTTCTGATGCTGCGAGTGTCCATGGGCGACCGAATTTGCTTTCCATCAGGTGATCCGTTTGCTCGTTTGCCTCCTTATTTCATAAAAAAGAGCTACATAAGCCATTACGAATGTGTCGAGGATACTACCGGCATACTCGCCAATTATCGTCGTCAATTGTGCATGTTGACAGATTTACAATCATGGTTCTTCATCATGGCTAATGCGGGTTGGTTTACAAACGGAATTAGACGATGTTTCAGCCAATCTGTCTCGCGGGTGATTTGAATAAGTCGCCAATAAATATGCCCGGCCCACATCAGTCTGGAGGGCGGACGAATTAATATTTTACAACATTCGATTGTGTAATCTATTTTTATTTTGTTTAACAGTTATTAGTAGTGCTGTTCGATTCTATTTATGCTGATTTTCCCTTCAGTTATCTTAAATAATAGATAATTTTGCTTGGACACGTTAAATATAATTCGTAATTAATAAATAATAATATATTTTGCTACGTTTCCTGAAAGGACTTGGCCATATTGCTGATGATATACTGTAGAGTTGTTGGCTGTACGTGGTAAGTACAGTTCATTTTATGTCAGAAACCATTCAGAAACTGCTTGAATTTTAGGACTCAATCAAATGATACTCAATTGTTTTAAAACATTCAGATTGGGACTGTAAAATTGGACCTTGTTTTAGTAATTGGAACAGAATATTAACCACCTTAAGTTAGTATTTCATAAATATTAATTATATTTAACATTATCGATGTTAATTGGTCTATTAATATGACAATCGACTGATTTGAATATTCAGTAGTTGTGGATCAAATTATATCTAATAAAATGGCTGCATTTCATCACAATTAATCCAAGGGCTATACTATTATTCTAAAATGTAACACTTTTGTCATATTTAGAATGACCCCCTCCCTTTTAAGCTGTGACGAAATAAGCTCTTATCAAAAACAACAACTTCAGAAAAAGTTTAAAAAATAATAAAAAAGAGGTTGCTTAGCAGAAAAATAGGTACAGAAAGTAATAAATTTTATAATCCAATAAAATCTCAACATTCCGCCCATCTTCGTCGTAAACATGCCGCCATTAAACCGATTAATGTTTACTTTGAGCTTTCATGACTTTGTAACCTTTCGGCATCATAATCTATATTCTATACTAATAAATTAGTGTAAGGCATTTAATAAACGTAGATTACATTTTATATAGGTAATTCCATATACAGAATACTAGATTTTGGCGGCACTTCGTCCGCGCAGAAATTTGTTTATTTTGTACTGTTACGCAACACACTCCCAAGTATTAGCTAGTATAACTATAGTAAAAAACCGGCCAAGTGCGTGTCGGGCCACGCGCAATATAGGGTTCCGTAATACCGCTAGTTTTTTTTTTGTGTGGTCAATGAATGTACATTTATAACGTGTTTTACACTACTAACAACATCATCTCAGTTACTTTCAAAGGAATTTGAACGAAAAGTTCCTTTATACTTCGCCGAATACATTTTTTTTAGTTGATCGACTATTACTCAATAACTTATGAAGTCTTCTTAGCCCTGATAGTTTTCCTTTTAAATTCAGCATATTTCCTACTCCCGTGAATTTTTTCACATTTCCAGAAGCAACCGTTTAGCTGGTAGAAGGGGGGGACACTGGACTCTAACGATTTTTTCCACTTTAAAACTTAATATTTCACAAACGGATCCCTAAATCGGAAAATGATCTATCAATACTCATAATAGTTTTAAAAAACCTATCCAACGACACCCCACACTATCGTTTTGGAATCGTTGTCAACGTTTGACATTGTTCAACAATAGGCTTGATGACTATTTTTTTTTTTCTTATTGGTAATTGAAAGACCCTTAAAAAATAGAAACATCGCTGAAAGAATAACTCTCATAGCTTAAAAATTCACCAAGATATGACAATTTCAAATATCTCATAAAATAGACCTGCCCGAAACGCTCCATACAAAGTGCTACGAAAGACTGACGTCAGTCTTTCGTAGTTTGTACGGATCGGGAGAGAAGTTTGTTCGATAGGTATATTAAATATTGCGTTTATGAAAGTGGTTTTATACCAAAAGTTGCTTTTAATTGCATAAGTTATCGAATGGTATACAAATATTAAGAAATTTAATTGAAAAAAAATTCGACTTGATTATCCAAGTTTGAAGGCGCCTAACAAAAAAAAATACAAATGCTATCGAGCTGAAATTTTGGTAACGCTTATTTTTTACCGTGCTTTCTTTATTTTATTAACAAAATTCGCTAATCTTTGACCTTGTCATCATCCCTATTGTCGACAAATGTCAACAATCGTTTTCAACGACGCGAAAGAAAAAAATTCATCCCCGCTTGATGTGTATGGAAGGTACCATAAAAAATATTTTTTTAAGCCAAATTACAGCTTTGTAGGTCCTATAGTCTCTGAGTAAAACCGCAGACAGACAGAGAGACGGACAGACAGACGGACGGACAGACCGAAACTATAAGGGTTCCTTGTTGACTACGGAACCCTAAAAACGATACGGAAGAAACATACATACATATTTTACGCCGCACGGTAGAAGAGGGGGGAATACTACTTCCTCTTCCTCCTAACGTTTGCGGTGTACTCTCCACGCGTCTTACGAATTTTGTATCTGGTCACGTCCGGACGTGAGTTTATCTTTTTACCCATCGCAAAATTCCAAAAGAGTGCACAAATAAAAAAATTAAGGAATAAAAGGAAATATTCCTAAGTTATTTTTAAATATTAAACACAGCTGCGGGGCTAAAATGGTCGCTTTGTTGAATCATGATATGAATCATAATATGATTCAATTCTTTAAAATCGCAAAATGCAACTCTGCTTGCAATTCGTTTCTGTATCTTTGTACTGATTTGACATTTGTCTGTTTGACAGTTTTGACAATTCATTTGCTGAATTGATTGAGAGGAATTGCTAAATGTTACCATTTTAGCCCCGCTGATGTAATCGAGGTCGTGATAGTTGACATACAGAGGGGCGCAGTCACCTGCGACGCCCGACGTCGGCCGACATTAGAAGATATCGATATCGAGAATTTTATTATACCTGTAGATTGTGATCTACAGGTTTACTTAGCACTGTAGGCTTTTGCTAGCTAATACTAATCACAAAATATATTTTACGGGATTGGTCTACCATACATGCTATTATTGTTATTTTCCAGTTTTTTGTTTAAAAAGGTGGCCCTGTGCGAGTTTCTTACGCCGGTTTTTCTCGCCGGGGTTAGTTCCCGAACCGGTGGTAAGCACCATGTAGACTTTCTGAGAATACAGAAATAAAACATTTTTTTTTATACATTACCACCTGTATCGTCTATACCAGGGCCGGGTCACCATGGTCAATAGCTTGCACCAATTTCACTCCAAACAAGCAGCACTTTTCTCATTGATATGTAAATAAATTTCCGTAATTAGTATCTACTTATTTATTTATTTATTACCTTAATTACCTTTGTTTAATAATTTTGTTTAAAATTAAATGTGTGGTTATTAATTCATTTATTAAAATGGTCCCCGAACGTAACTAATTGGTGACCCATATTCTATACTATCACTATGATACTCTTATGCTACGTTTTGATACTTGCCGAGCCACGGCAAGCCTCCACAAGCCAGAAGCCTCCACAAATCTCGCTTTGCATTTGTAAGTCGTTTTCACGCTCGTGAACGCGTCAGTGTATTACGTACATGCCCTTTGATCTCTGCCCAAAAACCGACACTACTCCCGATCGTCTACAAGCGTCCGCAAGCTCACGCAAGCCAAGCCATTTCACCTGTTTTCACGCTCGGGCTTGTGGAGGCTTGCCGTGGCTCGGCAAGCATCAAAACGTAGCTTTAGAAGTTGTTTGCAACTTAATTGCGCCGAAATTCTTTTATCAGAAACCACATTTTTCAGGATAAAAGTTCCATAATATGTGCCTTTCCGATACTCAAAGAATTTTCATAACAAATTACAACGAGACGCATTTTCGCATTCGTAATATTAGTATGGATAATGCTTTTATACAGATGTTGCAGTACCGGAGCTTAGACGATTCTCAGGGAGCACTGAATTTATTTCCATCCACATATTGCTGTTTTGGCTCTAACTGTGGCAAGTTCTTGCTACGTTACATATGATGTTGGCTTCAAGACTCAGGCATCTTATAGCTCAAATTCACGTCAAAGTTATAACCACAAGTCAAATTATAACACAATAAGCCAATATAAAACTCATAGTGGATATGGCATCTTATAGCTCAAATTCACGTCAAACTTATAACCACAAGTCAAATTATAACACAATAAGCCAATATAAAACTCATAGTGGATATGGCATCTTATAGCTCAAATTCACGTCAAACTTATAACCACAAGTCAAATTATAACACAATAAGCCAATATAAAACTCATAGTGGATATGGCATCTTATAGCTCAAATTCACGTCAAAGTTATAACCACAAGTCAAATTATAACATACTAAGCCAATATAAAACACATAGTGGAATGGCATCTTGTAGCTCAAATTCACGTCAAAGTTATAACCACAAGTCAAATTATAACATACTAAGCCAATATAAAACACATAGTGGATATGGCATCTTATAGCTCAAATTCACGTCAAACTTATAACCACAAGTCAAATTATAACACAATAAGCCAATATAAAACTCATAGTGGATATGGCATCTCATAGCTCAAATTCACGTCAAAGTTATAACCACAAGTCAAATTATAACACAATAAGCCAATATAAAACTCATAGTGGATATGGCATCTCATAGCTCAAATTCACGTCAAACTTATAACCACAAGTCAAATTATAACACAATAAGCCAATATAAAACTCATAGTGGATATGGCATCTCATAGCTCAAATTCACGTCAAACTTATAACCACAAGTCAAATTATAAATTATAACACAATAAGCCAATATAAAACACATAGTGGGTATTATAATCATCGAGAAAGTCTGTCCCCTCGGTAATTATGTATTCCGCTGAAGTCTATTACGTCAGAAACTTGGAAGTTTTTTAATCATCCCTCAAACTTCGTCCGCTTAATCTAATAAAATTTCTTAATATATTCGTAAAGAATTTACCTTTTTTGGGTAGGCGACATTAATTTTGAATTAGGGCTTGATGAAAATTCAATATAATCCAAACCACGAAACAATTTGTTTGTGTTTTGAAAATAGCTTAGACCAGAGTATTTTGTTAAGTGGTTTATTTTATGCAATATAATTTAAGTAATATTTATGTTATAAGTACACGTGTAGTGTGTACAGATAAATATTTTCACTTTAATTTTTTAAGAATATTATCTATCACGTCTCGTGTCTTACATGATCATGCTTATTAAGTTATTGGATATAGAGGCGAAAGTATGAGCATTTGTTACATCTTCACTCAAAACGACTGAACGGGTTTTGATGAATTTTGGTAGGTACATAATTATTGTAGTTAAAACTCTGAATTACACACAGGCTTTTTTTAATTTCAAAAACTTGCAGTTTTCCCGGATACGGCACTAACGCAAGCGGGAGCCACGGGCAAATAAATAGTAAAAAGGTAATAAAAACATGAACTTAGAAGCTCACAGAAATTGCTTGAATTCCTGAATAAATTCGTAAATAAAGCAGCACCTCGCTGGCGTCTGTAACGCAATTATGTCTAATTATTAAGAGAACCTACGAAAAATGTTGCAATATTTGACACGGGCGCGCTTTTGTGATACAAAATACAACTTTCACGGCCAAAATAATTATCAAGGCCTCGACGAAATTTCGCACGAAAAATGAAGTAGCTTCGAATATTCTCGATACTGGTTTTCAATTTAACTTTTTGTATGGATAGAGAAAACAAGGGAAAATATCAATTGAGTACTAGATGACGACCGCAACTCCGTTGCGCAGAAAATAGTTTATTGCTCGGGAACCGTACATATTTCCGAGATAAAAAGTATACTATGTCCCTTCCCAGGGCTCAAAGTATTTCCATACCAAATTTCTGCAAAATCGGTTCTGCGATTTGGACGTGAAGAGGTAACAGACAGACAAACAAATACACTTTCGAATTTATAATATTAGTATGGATAGAGTTTTATGTAGTGTGTGGAGTGAAGCTAATCCAAAAGGACGGCTCGTGTATATCTAGCTTCAGGGTTATTGTTAAATTTCGTTTATCCGCAATATCAACGACATTATTCAAATGTTATGTCGCATGTTCATTCGGGCAGTAAAATAACCCAAATTGTCCATCAAGTTTAATATTTTATGTCGAAAATTATCCAAAGGTAGTCTGACAGCGGCAGTCGACCCCAATTTACATAATATTTAGCTTTGAATTTTTAACGAATATTATTTTAGAAATATGATGATTTTAAGGACAAACGCCCGTCCATTAGCATTAAAATTAAATATTTTAGTGTACGAAAAGGTCACGGGATTATAAATATTCCCAAAACCTGGATTAGCGACGTAACGTCGATACTTAACTTTTAGTATAGGAGTATCCTTTTGGGTATGTGAATTAAGGATAATTGAATAGATATTTGTTTGGTTCAAATTCATTGCTATTACTCAAATCACAATACTTACGTGCTTACAACACTTAATCCATACTAATATTATAAATGCAAAAGTGTGTCTGTCTGTCTGTCTGTTACCTCTTCACACTCAAACCGCTGAACCGATTTTGCTGAAATTTGGCACGGAGATACTTTGAGTCCCGGGAAAGGACATATGATACTTTTTGTCCCGGAAAAATATACGGTTCCCGCGCGATAAACGAGTTTTGGCGCAACGGAGTTGCGGGCGTCATCTAGTGAATTACAAAATCGAAAATTTTGGGTTAGTCGCCCACTTAAAGTCCCTATGTATTGATAAATAAACATGGCCGCCTACATGTCATGGTGGGGGCTAGGAAAATATGGCCGCTAGACGCCAGCGGCTTGGGCATGAAGAGGTAACAGACAGACAGACAGACACACTTTCGCATTTATAATATTAGTATGGAAGTATGGATATGGATTTTTATACTTGAAAATAAGCCCCGAATTGTTTCATTTTCTAAAATTAGATACTACATTATATTTCCAAGAATTTGATCTGTGCAAAACCACGATTATATCTTAAAATTTTGTCGATAGAAAAAAAACACAAAGATGCATCTAATTTTCACGAATTTTTCATTTATTGCCATAAACGTGCATTGAACTAAGTTAATATTTTAACACATTGTATAAAATTCTATCATTGAAAAACCGACCTAGCGGATTTTTAAAATGTTGTATAGGTATTTATCGAGTTATTGAGAAAAATCTAATTTTGCGATGAATCCGTGTCGTCCTTTTTCACTTGGCATAATTTGAAAGACGGGCGTGAGTGTGAAGAGAGAAGGACGATGTTTCATTTTTTTGGGTTAGTCGCCTCTTAAGTAGATATACCTACTTCCATAAAATTCGATAAAATAGCGAACGAAAAGTAAAATGGTGAAGGAACAGTAATTTATAAAATAGCGAAAGAACAGCAGATCAGTGAGCAAATCCTTGTTTTTGTGGCTCCTACCATCACGTAGACTTTGTTGCTCGCTGAAGATTTATGGGATTATGTAACAAATGTTTCTACACACTAGGGTTGCCTCATAACCATCCTGTGTTAACATACAAAAAATTTAAAGAGAAAAACAAAGAAAAACACATAAATAAGTTTTTTGAAATACACTAATTTATTTATTAATTTTACATTCCAAGCTTTAAGGGGCCTGTATCATAGCTGCTTAAATAATATAGGTCCTTGTATTTGTCCATATGAGTTTTTGAAATTTTGAAAAAAATATTCTGAATAAAAAAAATTGAGTTTGATTTTGAGTTATGACTTATGACACAACTGCACTTCAAAATTAAAGATTGTTTTTGTCATAGTGCGAGTATGTTTTCAGTAACGGTTCCCTGTTGGCAACCTTGTTCGTCGGTTGCTGACTTTATCACAATTTATTGCTATCGCGCTTTAAACTCGAATGGGTTTAAAAAAGGATGTTATAAATTATATATTTTTAAGCCAATACGTTTCAGCCAACAAAATTCCATTAATTCCTTTAAGCTTGCAAAAAAAATAATCCAATTTTATTGCTATGAAGATATAAAACGAAGATATAACAAATAAAAAAAATACTACAGAAGCCTTATAGTGAGGGAGCCCTAGAACATTTTTTTTGTGATTACTAACAAGCTAATTTTTGTGAGTAGCTACAACAACGAGTAGTAGAGACGAACAACATTTCTATTTTCGAAAAATGTCGAAAGTGGTAGCTAACAGAGATAGAAAAGATTTCATACTATTATTAAGACCTTGGTATCTGATTAAATCATCCTTTTAAAAGAAAAAAGCAGACAAAGGAAGACAGGCAATAAAAATAAAAAGAGCAAGACGCCTACGTAGCTATCAAGTTTTTCTCATTAATAAATTTCCAGGGCAATTGTCCTTTTCTCATAAAGATAACCATGATAAAAATACCGCAACGTTATTAAGACGGACCCCTATAAAGACGTCCTTAATAAAGACATAAGCCTTTACCTTTTTTGCGATAAAAACCTTTTTTCTCATTCACGAGGCAAATAAAGAACAATTCTGCTATCTCATCTGGCTTGCTTTTGAATTGACGAGTGTCTAAGGTCCGGTCTTCAAAGGTCTTTAGGGTACCATTATCCAAAAAGGAAACGTGTTGTATACCTGGCAAACCCTTTCCTTCCAGTCGCTTGACTCACTAGGCAACAAGTATCTCCGTCAAGAAACAGTCTAACACAGGGGTTCTCAAACGTTTCGTGGCGAAACCCTTTTAAGAAGTTACATTTTTGACAGATGCCTAAAATATTGTTTTGCCTTTTGAGTAGCTTTTGAAGGAATTGCCTGCATCTGATGACATTAATTCTATAAACAATTTATGTATCGCTCGCAAAGCCCCAGAGATCCGCGGCGCACTCTTTGAGATTGACTGGTCTAACAATTCGTCACCTAGATCCAAAATTTTGTCAGACTGTTTACCTTCCTTATTAAAGAAAAACTACGCGTTTACGTCATTGAAATAGGATGGTTAGTACACACACGTGTTTTATATTAGCACATCCGATGCGTTGTTTTTCAATTTGTCAATAGCAAGTACGCACGTGGAAAACGCCTTGTAGATCGTACGACATGACTTCCATTTCAGTAATCGTGCAAAACTACGTCCTTAATTCCCTTATTAAGAAAATAACGTAACATAAAAATTACTTGGAAACGTTCGTTGGGCTTAGTAGCGACTGTACTCATTAGTTGCCCCGCGTTGGGCGCCATATTCTGTAAATGAAATCCAACTTTTAACAACGCTGTGTTCATTTATTTTAAAGTGCCAATTAAAAGCATAAACTATCCCACCAAAACATGAAATGTAAAAGAAGCCAAGCAAAATATTGCATAGCTATTCAATACTTCTGTCGTAAAAAGTTTTCAGATCACATTCAAGCCAAGCCTTCAACTTATTTTGTAATTTAAATCAACATTCAGTAAATGTATCAATAGATTTCTTTATTTTATAATTATTATAGTGGCTTGGCAATGAGCACTAGAGAAATAATCAGCGACTAATTGTATTTATTGGGTACCATCAGCCACATGCGTCGTTACATATTAAAACACTTTACGCTTGCCGTCTGTGTAAGTATGAACTCCTCCCAATATGCAGTTTTATATTTGTTTTTATTGTGCTCATTGCCAAGCCACTATAATAATTATAAAATAAAGAAATCTATTGATACAATTACTGAATGTTGATTTAAATTACAAAATAAGTTGAAGGCTTGGCTTGAATGTGATCTGAAAACTTTTTACGACAGAAGTGTTGAATAGCTATGCAATATTTTGCTTGGCTTCTTTTACATTTCATGTTTTGGTGGGATTTCATTTTTTTTTAAGTTTTTTTTTTCTTTTCTTTTCAGGTCACGTTATAACTTTTCTATACTTAGCTTAGCACCCATTCCCTATCTCCTTTAATTTTTTTTTTTGAGGCTTCGTTAGTTCTATTATAGGTGGACAACGTAACGTAAATACTTCTGAGTTCTGAGTCGATTATTATGTTCATAATATATAATTGACTCTTAAGCTAATACTTGAAGGTTGTTAATATTATTTTTTATTTAATTAATACCATTTCATTAAGTTCATAACTAACTTTAAGCCTTTTGTACGTCAAACAAATATGCAGTCGAAACTAATACTGTTCTTGCAAAGTTACAAACATAAAAATCTTTTATTTAATACTTAAAGTATTATATTATTAATTTTCAATTTCAGTTTTTAGGTTTCCCTGCCCAAAGGATGATAACGGGGCCCTATTTTTAATAAGTCTTCGCTGTCTGTCGATCTCGAGAACCGCAATAGCTAGATATTTGCGATTTTCACAAATTATGTATTTCTGGTGTCGTTATAAAAGCTAATAGTCTAATCAAAATAAAATAAATTATTAAAGGGGGGCCTCATACAACAAACAAGATATTTTCCCCTTTTTTGCTCTATGTCCATAATGGTAAGACTGAGGTTTTTGAAAATTTCAGGAAACGCTAAATTTTATGTTAACCTTAATAATTAATAATAAAAATTAAATAAACTTATTATTAAATGGGGGCTCCCATACAAATTTACGGTACGGAACCCTATGTACGCCAGTCCGACTCGCACTTGGCCGGTTTCATAATTTTTCCTTTCATTGTGAATAAAGACCTATCCGGGTACCAAATTTCAAGGTTCTAAGTCTGCTAGAAGTACCTTAGAATTTTGATGATCTGTCAGTCAGTGACAAAATGTAGTAACTTTGACCATCCGTAACTACTAAACTATTTATCGAAATTTCATGTAATTTGGAGGTTAAGCTAGTTTTAATACTTGCTCTTAGTGACCGAAATTTTAAATCCCTAGCTTTCTCGAAGATAAAGGGGGTGTGAAATAGCCGCGAACCGCTTCGAGAAAAGTATGGTACGGCCGTGCCTTTGCTAAAAAGCTTGGCTGGGGCACGGCCGTGCCCCCAAATAGAATTCTGTGAGTTTATAAAGTACTTAATTTAATGATGCGTCACAAATTAAATTTCAAGTTTCCTGTATTTTACGTGTTTATATTATTTAGTTTACTCCAGCTCCTTTACTAGTAAAAAGAACCATGCTGTGTACACATCTATATAGAAGTTTATTGCGGTTTATTATTATAGTTACAAGTAAATGATTGATTTATCCTTGTCTGATACCATCTGATACGTTAGAAACTACTAATATATTGTTAACCATTAATATATCGTTAAACAAGAATACTAGCTGTCCCGGCAAAGGTTGTTTTGCAATATAAAGTATTTCGCCCATATTATTTTATTGAAGTGACTAAATATGTATGTCACCATGGTAACGTCCATCTTTATCCCGTCGCACAAACAATGGTCGCCGTCAGTCTCGAGTTGTAATAATTTACTATTATTTATTCAACAAATACACTTATCAATATAAAAAGTAGTGTTGTCCGATTCTCAACCCTAGCCGATATGCTCGCTACGATTCACGAAAATCGGTCGAGCCGTTTCAGAGGAGTTCAATTACGCACACCGTGACACGTGATTTTTAAATATTAGATATTATGCATTTATTTTAAATCACTTTATATTCTACTGTTTTTCACACAAAGAACTAAAAAAGTATGACAATGTTATGTAGAATGATTTGCATATTATATTATTATAACCCTTAGTTAGCGACCTGTCAATTGGTTTGTCGCGCCCAACTCGTCAATTTTTTCGCAACAAAAACTATCCTAGTATGTCCTTCACCGTGTCTTAAATTATCTCCTGGTTCTGACATTTAAGCGTGAATAGGTAACAGACAGACTAGTGCATTTGTAATATTAGTAAGGAAACCTTATTGAAATTCCCACTTATTGCTATATAGTTGGATCTTAGTTATATCCATGAACGTAGAAAAAAAGGTGGACGAGTCTTATTATACACAGAACGGTGTCTCCAGAGTCGGCCACGCACACATTCTTACGCCTGTCAAAACTCAAATGGTATGGACTAGCGTATAGTCTGTCAAGAAAGTCATGACAGGCGGGAAAAATTTCTAAACGTAATCACGCTTTTATGGTGTATTTTTTCTTTGTATTTTCACAGAGAACGCTTATTACATTTTAAATATTTTCACCTTGCACATTTTCATCTAATTTCCCGCCTGTCATGACTTTCTTGACAGACTATAACAATGTGTGCGTGCGGACCGTGTACATGCAGTCAGCTGGCCGACTCTGAAGGACACAGTTTTGTGTATGGTGGGACTCCGTTCGCCTTTTTTATACGTCTATGGTTATATCCGTTAAGACGCTGGCAACTGCCAATGACCTTGATCTCGCATCACTCTCGCACCTGTATCGATTTTCATGCCAGAGAGACAGAGATGTGAAGTGTTCACTCGGTAGCGTGGATACATTTTTCGTTTGTTAGAGGAAAAAATAAATACTATGGGAAATCTAGATGTCAGAACCGAAAATTAAATCCGGCAATCTTTGGATTTTTGTAAAAAGTATCAAATAAACAAATTTTTAAAGCATATATTGTATTGTTACTTTAATTAGAACTGTTTAAAGTTCCTGAAAGATGTGACTTTGGTATTTTTTTTCATCCAGTAGGAGTACATTATTTTATTATTTAAATTCGACAAGCTTTTCCAAATATAATCAAAATCACATTTTTTTTGTGCCAATCAATGAAATACATACGTCTAGAAAACTGCACAAAGATGTCGAATTGGCAGCTGTCTTCGCCTTGATGGTGCTTCCTATCTCTAGAGTACAGAACGTATTTAGATACGGTACGATGGTTTCAGCTAACCAAACATCGCCCGAGCCTCGGTGTATTTACCAGAGAAACTAGTTCAAATGCACATCATATTATTATATTTACTCCCTTACTAATATGACGTCATGAATACTGCCTTATACTGGGTTAAATTTCGGAACAGGAGTCAAGTCGCGATAGGTTAATTATTTAGCCACAAACACACCTTTTACTTTATTTGGAACACTTTTAATAGACAAGTTAAATCTATATAAATAAAAATAACTTATTTTTTTTTAGTTTAGCTAAAACTCGAGAACTGTTGAACAGGCTTACCTAATTTTAGTCTTGAAATATTTGTGAATGTCTAATAATGTCTAGGAAGAGAAATATAAATCTCTGGGTCATGAAGTAATATCATACTTATTCAAACATTCTACTTAAAAATAATATTACGTCGTTTAATATTGAAATAGCTGTAGCAATAAAATGTGGTAATATATTGAGGACTTTTAAAATAATGTTGAGGTATTTACTGAATAGTAATCATTAAATTTTATGTTTCAGAATTGAAACATAAAATTTTTCGTTGCGGAAAATAGCGCTCATAATCTCAAAGTGGATAACTACGTTAGTGATAGAGAGAAATAACTTTATTTGTCCAGACAAACGAGTATATCCCACTTATTTGATTAAGTACGAGTCCGACCTTGGTCATGTTTTTCCTACTATTCCAATATACTTAGGATTTGGATTCGCCATTTTTTCCATCTGCACGATATAGGTATATTTATTGCTTTTCGGATCCTAGTAGGACACGGTTCTGAGAAAGGATCTGGAGAAAAGCTTTTTAAGGAAAAATTTAAGGAGTGAATAATTATTTTGTTGCTATACCGACCTTACCAAATTATTTTGACATCTTCTTCTAGCATGTACCAATTGAAAAAAAATGCTCTATATTCTACAATTACTCTTTTGTCTACTCAAAAACCAAGAACTTAAATTAATATTCTACAATATACTTTCGATCGCCAATTCTTGGAAATCTTTTGTTATCGTGGCCCACTTGGGCCTTACGGGGCTTGATGGGATATCATAATATTGTATGCTAAAAAGGTTCTATAAATCTACTATAAATACATAAATTTATAGCACATTTTCAGGAAAGCCATTGAAATTAGTAATTTGCGAAAGTCCTCAGACATCATCTAGCTCTGATTTTACATCAAGAGCATCAAAATTTAATCAAATATATCAAACAATAGCAAATACACCCACATGAAACACTTTTATCTGTCGTTCGTTTGATTCGTGCGCCGGTTTTACAATGCAGAATTAACTCCAATTTACGGCCTCCATCCAATCATGCTGATGTTTTTCCAATCCAATTATATAATCTACAATCGCGAGAGAGACACTACAGATAATGAGATACATCATTGGAAATTGCTTTCGCGGTTAATTAGTGAAAACAATAAGCTCGTGTTATTAGTTGAAAAGTTTGGAAGCCACATCCCATGGTAGTTGATTAAATATTATTTATTAAATACAGTGACAGATTAACCCTTTATCAAATTAAGCAATTGCCTAGGGCATCACGTCTGAGGTGGCATCAGAAGAAGGACAAAAAACATCCGTCCTTAAGCGGGGAATTGACTACCGGGCCGCCCGCTACGGGCCGCCAGTCACGGGCAGGTCTGTTGCATGTCTGCTCGTCAATTCCTAGGTACGGGCACAGACATGCCCGCCGGCCCGTGCCCGCAGCCTGCCCGCGAGATCGCATTTTTCCCGCGCGGGCACGGGCAAGTCTGATCATGAATGGCCGCGACGGGCGGCCCGTCGTCATTCGCGCCTTGGAGAGCGACTGGAGTGCACTTAAAATATTATTTTAAAACATATTGTAAACAATACAAACATTAAACTTAAGAAAAACCAACGAAAACAATTTTGACATTCGTTTATTTCGATTTACCGGTCGCATCCTTGTTTGTGAAAAGTTATAAAAGCAAGGATTGCATGAACACCGATCTACGTAAAGCCGCTTACAGCGAACTTATTGAAAAATCCAAAGAAATCAATACCGATGCTGATCTATCATCTGTTAAAAAGAATATCGAGTCCATGAGTCCACGACCGAGCTGCAGCTCTCTATCTATTCGACTGACTTGCCCGTTCTGTGTGTGTTCAATAGGGGCAAGCGGCAGACTTGTGCCAGACCGGGCGGCCCGCGGGCAGCCCGGTAATGAATTCCCCGCTTTAGGTCATCACGTCTCACTCTCACGTCACCAAAAACCACACCAAAAAAGTTTCTAGGAAAAAACCAATGTTTTCAGGTGGTAAAAGCTTAAATACCGATTCTAGTTGACATACGGATATGGGGGGGGGGGGGGGTACAGGCATGGATTGCTAGGGCATCATGTAGTCTTAATCCGTCACTGATTAAATACTATAATATTATCTACTAGAAAAACTATTAACTACACATGCTGGTCAAAAACTTACTAAAATACTGTAGTTCAGGTCTCCTTGCCCCCTATTAGACTCTAATAGTGTAATATAATTCATTACTCAAAAGTATCAATCTAGACTCCAATCAAAATCTAGTCCAAGAGTAATAAGAACGACCGGTCAATTGAAACTATTCCAGGTTTGCGACAATATTTTAAGCTATACTTACTGATTATTAGCCAGACGAAGTAATTTAGGTCAGCTACGTTTGGTCTGCCCATCGCTCCATTAAGGAGATTGTTGGATTTTTGGGAACGTGACTGGCATCTTCCTAGCTCCACCCTTTACCCTTTCTTGTACTTGTAAAGAGCCCAATATAAGTTTATTCGGAGCAAGGGTTTGCTGTATGTTTTTGCCATAATATAGTCTAGTAAACGAATGATTCTGCTTGGAAAAGTCGAAAGCAGAAATTTTGACTTTGGTACTTTGTTAAGACTAGTTAGGAGATAAACATACTAAAAGTCCTGACCCCTCAAGGTGCGCTCGAGGGATTGGGGGCAAAGAAGGTCCCGTTTTTTGGTTTTTTGCTTACTCATCAAAAACGGTGCTTCGTACGAAATTCTGTTGTACTACGTAATAAAAGCTAATTGAATTCTCTCCAACTTTGTCCTTTACACTTTGTATCTATCTCCAATCATTGCCTCGCTATGAGCTTCTAAAATTGGCCGAGTGTGGTTTTCGGTTTTAGGGTTTCGTACCCAAAGGGTAAAAACGGGACCCTATACTGAGACTTTAATGTCTGTCCGTCTTCCTGACCGTCTGTCTGTCCATCTGTCTGTCCGTCTGTTTGTCCGTCTGTCTGTACGTCTGACTGTTCTTCTGTCTGTCCGTCTGTCTGTCTCCGGCTATAACTCAAGAACGATTATAGCTGGAGAGTTGAAATTTACAGAGGTTATGTATTTCTGTAGCCGCTATAACAATAAATACTAAAAACAAAAGAAATTAAATATTTTAGGGGGGCTGTCATACAACAAACTTGATTTTTTAACCGACTTCCAAAAAACGAGGAGGTTAAATGTTCGGCTGTGGATTTTTTTTTTTGTATGTTCAACGATTACTCCGCCGTTTGTGAACCGATTTTCGAAATTTTTGTTTTGTTGTATTAGGTTTCACTCCAATTTGGTAGCATGTTCACAAAAGTGGTGACCTGATGATGGGATCCAGGAGTAATCGAGGGAACTCCTCGAAATTTATATGGAAACATATGGTGATTTTGATTTTATGTGAAGTGTACTAAGAATATGCTACCAAAAAGTCAAATATTGGGTCAAGGTATACCATGGTTTCGAAGATGCTGAGAGAACTCCTGACTCTTTATAGATACACGTTTGGGAGTTTCGGCGTTGTTTTAAGAACAGAAAGCATATGATACTATCTATTACAACAATGAAGATAAAGTTTAAAATCATATGACACTGAAACTGCTCGCCTCGCCTCCGCCATTCCGGTGTGAATCGGCCCTAATGCACCTGTATACTATTCTACGTATCTTATTACAATTTGTTAACATAATATCAGCTGCAGATAATTTTAATCAATACATTGAATTGAAATACAAACAATAAAAATCGAAGTGGACACGTGCCAGGGCCGCGCCAAACCGGAATTTTAGCAGCGCGGCAGCGGCGAGGCTTTCAGTGTCATATGATTTTAAACTTTATCTTTATTACTGTAATACATAGTATCGCTTGAGAAGTCTACGGCCGCCCGTGGCCGCGATTCGTAAGTGTGACAGCTGTGCAGTGTGCACTCTAGCATGTTACTTGTAGTATCGAACTTACTTCTCAGAAGTAATGTCAAATGTGTGCCTTACGCTCTGGAGATAAGGTTGAATATTTTTTTATGTTCAATTTTGGTGACATTGGTGACCCTGACGTGGTAATGATGATGATGATGATGAATGTAATTTGTATAGTAGCATATGCTTTCAGTTCTTAAAACAGCGCCTAAACCCCCAAACTTGTATCTATAAGGAATCCGGAGTTCTCTTAGTATCTTCGGAACCATAGTATACCTTGGTGCAGAATCTTGCGTTTTGGTAGCATATGCTTAGGATGCTTCTCATAATACAAAAATCACCATATGTTTCCATATAAATTTCGAGGAGTTCCCTCGATTACTCATGGATCCCATCATCAGGTCACCACTTTTGTGAACATGGTACCAAATTGGAGTGAAACCTAATACAACAATACAAAAATTTCGAAAATCGGTTCACAAACGGCGGAGTAATCGTTAAACATACAAAAATAAAAAAATTAAAAAAATTAAAAAAATCCACAGCCGAACATATAACCTCCTCGTTTTTTGGAAGTCGGTTAAAAAGTAATAAGCTTTTATATAACATTTTGGTACTCAAATAAAATCCCTTTGTAATTTTGGATAAACGCCATGAGTTAAAATAATAATATTATGTCCTTGAACGTGTTTTGTCACCGCGACGCCTACTCGTGTTTATGGGGCATTAAATACCATAATACAAATTGACATGCGTATCATATTTTGCCATGGCCAATACACGCGAAGATTCTCAAAACCTAATTTAGATAAGCGTTGCTCGCGATTTAGTTGCAAAATTCGTTTATCGCCCCGAAATCGAATATTTTACTGGGGTCTAGGCTACGAATAATAACCTAAGGAATCGTAACTCCCATACTAATACAGTTTTAAATTTGGTTCTATTCGAACTGTCATGTAACGTCAGCTTTTATACCGCTCAAGGTCACCTAAATATTGCAAATGTATGAAAAGTGAACCTAAAGTACACTTTTTTGACAAGTATTTTGGAGTAGTTAATAGAATCAGGCGTTACTTTGCGGAAATCCATAGCTTAAAATTTAGTTTGTTATTATTTTTAGCAATATTCCGCGAAAAACTTCCACCTTTAAGTAAATGACGGACTTGACGGACGTTGTTCGTAGAGTCCACATCCTGAGGATGCTCCGGTGTTGGAGCGAAACGCGCGTCGAGGTTTTCAACCTGCATGGTGGTGAGGGGCCTTGCACGGATTTGCCAACATTATTGCTTGTGTGGTGGTGGTGTTTGCAAGTTCTTGCATGCGAGTGTACGCATAGGCAGTGTGGGAGGAGGGAGGTGCTGTACGCATGCCTATGCGTGCACTCACTCATTTACTTAAAGGTGGAAGTTTTTCGCGGAATATTGCTAAAAATAATAACAAACTAAATTTTAAGTATTTTGGAGCATGTTTTTTGACGGAGTTACTCTTCCTTAGTTTTTATTATTCGTAGGGTCTAGGACAAAAACTATCCTACCTCCATCCTATCCTTTCCTGAAACTTAGTAACTTCATACCAAATTTCATCCAAATCGGTTCGTGTGAATCGTGATGAGGTAACAGTCAGTCAGACAGATATATTCTTTTGCATTTATAATATTAGTAAGTAGCGAATTGAAGCCAAACGAGCGTAATATTTTGTGAGTTGTGACTGGAAAAATTTCCGCTGGCAGAAATTGTCCTGTTTGTCCTGTTTGTTTTTTTTTGTTTTAACTGTCCTGTTTGATTCACACGAGCGTAATTTTGCGAGTCATTATTTGTATGAAAAATAATTTACACGACCGAAATTCTGCGACTCACGACTCACAAAATTACGCTCGTTTGACTTCACCCTAATTATCATAATGTTTAGCGCCGTATATACCAGGTAAAATTGAGGTTCCGTTCACTAAGAATTCCTTTAATAGGAATTTAAGCTCAAGATAACCGTGTAAATACAATTTCGTGGAGCTAGCAGATACGATTATCGTGAGCGAGCTCTCCATCGACATTCCATAATCCACTTTGTAGTACATAGTTGACTAAAAACTTTACAGCGAAATCCGAAATTGAGTAGAGAGGAAAACATACAACTGAAAAGTTTATTATCCGGCTGTGCGAGAAAATTTTGTTTTTCGTGGTGAATGTACCATCGAGGAAATTGATTCCTATGCAGTTGATAGACCAACGTTATTTGGTCGAATATGTCAATTCAATGTTAATTGTGATCTGTCAGCTGGGTTTGACGTAACGCAACCAAACTACGTAGGTCCCCGACCTGCATAGGAATCAACTTCTCAGATAGTACATCGTACAGGGTGTAACAAAACTAAGTGATAATACTTTAGGGTGTGTATGTGTTCCTTGTAGTGAGTTCACTGTGAAAGTAGCAACGTTGAAAGAGCAATTATTTTACTTTTGTATGGGGAAACTCGTTACGCTGGGGCGCTTGCCTATACAAAATTGAAAAAAGTGATCTTTCAGCGCTGCTACTTTCACAGTGAACTCACTACAAGGAACACGTCTACATCCTAAAGTATTATCACTTAGTTTTGTTACACCTTGTATATTTAATTGGTACGTTACTGGTCTCAGAGTTTAGGGCCTAAACAGTTTATTGGATTTGAATTTGAGAGCCTACCTCTCAAATCATTATCATTTGAATTTTAATTGTAAGAGTGTGTATACATCGCAAACATGTTATTTTTTTAAGAGATAATAATTAGGGTAATTCTGACATTACAATAAAGAAATTAAATGAATCTTTCAAAGAAATGATTAACGCAGCAAAATGGCCAAACCAAAGATCTAGCCTTAGATATTCTGGCTCTACATATCTGATATCTTTTATTTAATTGTATTTTGCTGTCTCTGAATAATTTAACATGCAAACATTTAGTACGATTGCAAAAATTATTGGAATGGTACATTATTTTGATATCATAACCATAAAATGAGCTTTAAGGCCCAGTAGTCCCTAAAATTAGCAGGTCAATGTCTGTCAGTACGAATATCGACGTAAAGCACATTAAAATAACATTCATATCAGCGCGCCTTGTACAGTGGCGTTTACGCGCTCGCCGCGTGCCTTGATAATAGAAAATAGGAGAAAAAACCTTTTGTTTTTAGTATTACACAAATCAAATATATCAAATCGTTTAGGTTAGGTTATGACAAATGTGCTACATCTTTTGTTTTTTCTAGAAAGTGTGTAATTTAGCCATAAAATGATTTAATTATGAAAAACAGCGTTATAAGAGTCATCTTTGAGATTTTTTTCTATCGAGCAGAATTTTTCAAATTGTGTACTGATATACCTTTGCGTATAGGAAATTTTCTCAATTTTAAAACTGTACTTTTTTATACTTAAATAATGACATTTCCTTTACAAAAAACATTATTTAAAAAACCCTTTTTGCGTAGTTGCAACAACCACTGCACCTTAAATCTCGATTAGTGTTATCGGAATACTGATCATAATAATGGCTAACTCCTATCTTTACCAATAGCCACTATTATTATAATCGGTAATGACTATTGAATATTGATCCTTGTCCTTGATTGATGTGATGAAGTTCAATGCAATTAACACTGGGTATATAGCTCCTATAGGCTGGGCAGCAGGTGTGTCTTTATATCAAGACAGGCTTGAAGGCTGCTCTAATCGTAATATACGCTTCATTTACTATAAAGTCAAATATTATAAACCCTAATTATATTTCAGTTTTCATTAAACATAATATCTATGTCGGTACAAAAGCGTACTATCAAATTTTTAGGGTTCCGTAGCCAAAATGGCAAAAAACGGAACCCTTATAGATTCGTCATGTCTGTCTGTCCGTCCGTATGTCACAGCCACTTTTCTGCGAAACTATAAGAGCTATACTATTGAAACTTGGTAAGTAGATGTAGTCTATGAACCGCATTAAGATTTTGATACAAAAATGGAAAAATTATTAAAAATTTTAGGGGTTCACATAGGTACAACTGAAACAAAACAATTTTTTTTTCGTCTAACCTATGCGTATACGGTATCTATGGATAGGTCTTCAAAAATCATATTGAGGTTTCTAATATAATTTTTTTCTAATCTGAATAGTTTGCGAGAGAGACTCTTCCAAAGTGGTAAAATGTGTCCCCCCCCCCCCCCCCTAACTTCTAAAGTAAATGATAATTCTAAAACAAATATATGATGTACAATGATAAAAACTACCAACGAAAATTGGTTTCAACGAGATCTAATAAGTAGTTTTTTTATACGTCATAAATGGTAAACCTTAATTTAACTTTCATATTTAAATCAAATAAAATATAAAAATAAATCATAAACCTTTTAATTTTATAGAAATAAACCTTATTGCTGCTGCGGAACCCTTCATGGGCGAGTCCAACTCGCACTTGGCCGGTTTTTTTATTATTTTAAGGGCCTGTTTCACCACTTCCTGGTAAGTGTCGGATAGAACATCTGACACTTTTGACAGATAGAGTATGGAGTATCTGTCAGACAAGTTGTGGATAGCCTATCCACACTTAGCAGGAAGTGGTGAAACAGCCCCTAAGAGATGTTGGGCTCTAGGCTTTTAGGCGATTACTCGATTCTCACATTTTGTAAATATAAGTTTGTTGGTAAATCCTTTTTTCATCGTTGTAGGCTAAAATACAAACATTTTTTCACGTCCGTTATTAGGTCCGACGCATCGGCTAGTGTACTCTTAAGGCCCTTCCCCTACGGAGATTCCGTAATTCACTGTATTTAGAACCTTATAAACTCATAATTTGAAAGCTACAGAGTTATAACAAAAATGCAGCAATAATCTTCAGTATATCAACATTCCTGTCTCCGTTTTAAATTTTCTATTTTTGTTTATTACACTCATGATATTAGCTTCCAAAGTAATACCAATTTATTAAAATTGAAGCATACTTTCAGCATCTCCCTAGTATTTACAAATTACGTTTATTTGAAACACACGACAATAATATTGAATTGGAATATTGTTGTCATCTCTGGGCAGGGGCGCCAAAATACCAACTGCTCCCTCTGGATCGTATCCAACGAAGGGACGCTCGAATTGTTGACTGCCATGGTGTTTCAAACAGCTTGGACCCCTTGGAATTACGCCGAGATGTAGCTTCACTCTGCATCCTCTATCGGTTGTATCACGGGGAGTGCTCTGAGGAGTTGTTCGGAATCATACCACATGCAACTTTTCGCCATCGTCCCACGCGAAAAACATACCATCTTCATCACCTTGATGAGTGGCAGTCTTCCACAGTGCGTTTTTCGCATAACTTTCTGCCGCGCACTGTAAAACTCTGGAACTAACTGTCACCAGCAGTATTTCCGGACCTGCAAACCTTCAAGATAAGAGCGTATTCCCCCTTAAAAGGCCGGCAACGCACCTGCAGCTCTTCTGATGTTGCGAGTGTCCATGGGCGACGGTAGTTGCTTACCATCAGGTGACACGTTTGCTCGTTTGCCCCCTTATTTCATAAAAAAAAAACACGACAATAGATAGATAATTTCATTAACTACATATTCCCATTTTAAATTTCTTTATATCAATTTTGAACTAAGATAAGTAAATAAAATAGGATTTTTGTGCGATCTCAGCAACGCGTCAAATGTATGGTCAAGGTCATTTGCTCGGGGGATGGCCTTAAAGAGGATCTGTCCCATTTAATCCGGAACAGGCTTTAGGGAGCAATAAAATATCCCGTAACCGTTATCACGATGTACCTACGTACGTCCAGATTTGTCGAAAACTCTGAAGGAACGTCTGTTTTACTCAAACCATTTTCCTAAATTGGTAGGAAGTTTCTAATATATTTTCTTTTTAAAAAAATTCTAAAGCTTTTTATTATTAACAAGTCTTTTACTACACAGACAAGTGGCGTAATGTTGAAGACAATAGCGCGATTAAAAAAAGTAAAAGCGTGATTAAATAAAAATGGGTAAATACAACTAAATATTAATTTGATCATCAGTAGAAAACAGTCGTAATTGGAAGAAAAATTCTACCAAATTGTAAAAAATACTATGACGCTGACAACCCTAATGTTTGTTTTGATTATATTTAATTATTCAAAAAAACTACCGACGTTAAGTAGATACACCTGATGATGATTTAGTTCGAAACCGGTCATGTTTAAAGTCTTTAAATTGTAATTTATGAATATAGTGGAAAAAGTGCAAGTAACATTGTGTTTCATTTGTGTATAAAATGAATTTCCACCAAGAACCGACGATACAATCAATTACATATAAAAAAAGTGCGAGTTGGACAAGTCCGAGTTGGACTCGCCCATGAAGGGTTCTGCAGCAGCAATAAGAATTGTTTCTATGAAATTATAAGGTTTTTGATTTATTTTAATATTGAATTTTTGATATAATGAAAGTTAAATTAAGGTTTATCATTTATACATATAAAAAAAACTACTGGCTAGATCTCGTTCAAACCAATTTTCGTTGGTAGTTTTTATAGCAATGTACATCATATATTTTTTTAGAATTATCATGCCCCTACTTTAGAAGTTAGAGGGGGGGGGGGACACACATTTTGCCACTTTGGAAGAGTCTCTCTCGCAAACTATTCAGGTTAGAAAAAAATGATATTAGAAACCTCAATATGATTTTTGATAACCTATCCATAGATACCCCACACGCGTAGGCCAGATGAAAAAAAAAAATTTTGTTTCAGTTGTACCTATGGGGACCCCTAAAATTTTTAATATTTTTTCCATTTTTGTATCAAAATCTTAATGCGGTTCACAGACTACATCTACTTACCAAGTTTCAATAGTATAGCTCTTATAGTTTCGGAGAAAAGCGACTGTGACATACGGACGGACAGACAGACAGACAGACAGACATGACGAATCTATAAGGGTTCCGTTTTTTGCCATTTTGGCTGCGGAACCCTAAAAAGTAACGTCTAAAACCAAGGCTCTATTCCATTTTCAAAAATTAAAAAAAAGGTTATCTGCAAGCACACAACAAGCACACACTGTTATGCTTTAAACGTTTTCTCACACGTTCATTTCGCTTCACTCTCTTTTCCTCGTACTTCCATTAGGTTTTCCTACAAATTGTTCAAGAACACTGTAAACACTGTAATGGCGTGCAACTAATCAGACAATTACACTCCCTGCTCCTCATCCGCCTGACCTATTTCACCTGAAACTAGAAATTAATGGAGTCCATTATAATTTCTCACCTTTCATAGCGTAACGAGTCTTGCTCTTTCATTATTCCCTACATTATTTCTGATATTTTCTTTGTAACTTTCATTCTGATTACATAGTTTACATTTTTAACCGCCGACAAAAAAGAGGGGTGTTATAAGTTTGACGTGTCTGTCTGTCTGTCTGTCTGTCTGTTTGTCTGTGTGTGTATCTGTCCGTGGCATCGTAGCATCCAAACGGGTGGACCGATTTTGATCTAGTTTTTTTTTTTGTTTGAAAGCTGACATGATCGAGAGTGTTCTTAGCTATAGTTCATCATCATCAGCCTGCTCAGTGCTGGACAATCAGGGTTTATCTGGTTCATGTCCGTGGCATCGTAGCATCCAAACAGGTGGACCGATTTTGATCTAGTTTTTTTTGTTTGAAAACTGACATGTTTGGGAGTATTCATAGCTATAGTTCATCATCATCAGCCTGCTCAGTGCTGGACAATCAGGGTTTATTTGGTTCATGTAAGGCCGTTAGCAACTTGTAGTCATTTGATGGGTTTTATATTTCATTCTAGTTCATAACATTTGTGAATATACAATATAAGTATACACATAATAATGGAAAAATGGCACCATCACCTGGTAATCAATAGGATATCCAACTCCTCGCCAACTTAGAGTAGGTAGAGGTTTCGTGTTTGGGCTCATTTTAATTGCGACAACCAGTAAGAAGTAGACAAACACTAAATATTTACACGCTGCTGCTGCAGCATCACCTGGATTCTAAAGGAACCGAGATTCGTATGAACCTAAAGTGGAGGTTTCATGTTTGGGCTCATATTGACAGCCTCATCGAAAAGGACATTGATAGATGCTAATCATGAGAATACTTGTGATTCTGTTGATAGTAATTATTCTGCACTATAACCAACACAAGTTTAAAAAGTATGAAATAAAATTAAATTAAGAAATTTAAAAAAACCCCCGCCAAACAACTTTAAAAAGTAATGAAATAATATTTAATGCCTTTAAGTTCCAATAATTCCTAACTTGTGTAAAGTAATATTTTAGTCCATAATTGTTGTCAATGTGTGTCGGGGGACCGCTAATGTAGATGTTTGATTTCATTTCACAATCAATTCATAGCGAACTGAATCGAGATAGTCAGCGACTTGGCGGTTGTATGTTGTAGTTCACTTGGCGGTCCCCCGAAACACCGTGACAACAATTATGGACTAAAATATTACTTTACACAAGTTAGGAATTATTTGAACTTAAAGGCAGTAAATATTATTTCATTACTTTTCAAAGTTGTTTGGCGGGGTTTTTTTTAAATTTCTTAATTTAATTAAGTTTTAGTTAACGTATGATAACCAATGTCTACGGACTACGCGTCATTCTATCCCTTGTGGGTTATATTTTAGTCCCTCAATATTATGATATTTTATATTATTTGGTGCTATTTGGCGGGGTAATTTTTATGAAAAAGTTCCTTATGTCTTTGACATAAAAATATATAATTCAATTACTTATTTGTTCTCATAGCGATATCGTCGACGTTCAGAATTCCAGTCACACATCCCACGAAAATTTCTGATTAAGTTAATTACAAAAAGTGCGAAAGAGACAGCTAATGATTGTAAAAAAGCTGATCGAAGCGTTAATGGAACATAGCCCGAGGTCGAAGGTCGAGCGTGATGGATTTTCATTGTAACCTTTGTCCTTTATATCACAAACACCTGCGAAGGTCAAAAAGTTCCCGATTCAGTGGAAATTCAGCTACACAGCATTTTAATGGGTTTAACGGAATGTAACTTTTTTTTCCGAAGCTGCCCTTGAAAAAGCTTTCAGTATTTGGGTCATTTTAGTTTTAAGGCCTAACTATCAAAGTTTGAAAGTTGTTAAGGCCATCCCCCGAGCAAACGACCTTGTCCATACATTTGCCGCATTGCCGAGATCGCACCAAAACCCTATTTTTTTTACTTATATTAATTCAAAATTAACCTAAAAAAAATTTAAAACGGGGAATATGTAGTTTATGATATTGTCGATCTATTGGCGTGTGTTTCAAATAAAAGTAATTTGTAAATACTAAGGAGATGCTGAATATATGCTTGAACTTTAATAAATTGGCTTTACTTTGGAAGCCGATATCATCCGATCATCATAACCCAACCGACCGATCACAATTAACATTGAATGAGGGATTTTCCTAACTTTTTAATTTGATTGTCAAACGGTTTCCATTTTAGTAACTAGATGGCGTATGGGTAGACAACTATCGGTAATACCAGGATACCATCAATAATTGCTACAAAACTGGGCAAAAAAATGTAAAACTGGATACATTTCAATTTGAAAAAGACGCCGTAATATTCCAATGACTAGGATAACAAAGTTATTACAACGATGTTTTAGTTAATCCTCACGGGTGAAATAGCCCTATTTACCGATATTCACACCAAATGTCACAGGAATTATACATTTTGGTTTTGACAACATCTTACCGGCACTCGTGCTAGATAACGGGTATTTCATGGCTAATATTTTACCAATTATGAACATCAAAGACCCAAATAACACAATTTGGGAAAAAAAATAAAAACCACACCAACAATAAAAAGTGGAAGAAGTTTGAAAGTGACATGCCCATGACATGCCCGCCAAAACTCTTTCAGTTGTCAGTTTTCAGTTCGACAATTTGCGTGTTCCTAAACTGTTAACAGTATACTGGCCTAATCGCTTAGGCCAATGATCGCTTAGGTTTAAGATATTTTGATTTATGCCACAATTGACAGTACACTGATATTTTTTAGAAACACAACCAATATGTATCCGTTATGCCAACCTGCGGATAATTTCAGATCGGTGGGGAACCAATAGAAAATCTAGAAGTGTCTATCGTCGCGCCGTCTGGTGGAGATTAAAAATAAGAAAACCTCTCATTTGGGAAAAAATAATAAAAACCACACCAACAATAAAAAGTAGAAGAAGTTTGAAAGTGACGTGCCCATGACATGCCCGCCAAAACTCTTTCAGTTGTCAGTTTTCAGTTTGACAATTTGCGTGTTCCTATACCGTTACCAGTATACTGGAATAATCGATAATTTCAGATCGGTGGGGAACCAATAGAAAATCTAGAAGTGTCTATCGTCGCGCCGTCTGGTGGAGATTAAAAATAAGAAAACCTCTCATTGACATGATCCGACTACATGACGTTGGTCTGTCAACTACCTAGGAATCAATTTCCTCGATGGTACATACTAGCTATTTTAGCCACGACTGTAGTTTAAATTGTAATTGAACACCGAATATAGTAAATGATAACCAAGCTTGACAGCTTCACCAAACTTCAAAATGCCTGACAAGTGAAAACAGTGCCTGTTTTTTTATTGGCTGTTGGCTTTAAATAAGTATGTAATAACCATATTAAATGCCAGGTGTCAAATATTAAATGGCGAGAAAAAAAATTCGTATGACATTTCACTCGGCGAAATTGACTACGTGACAAAACTCCTCCCCTCTTGTGACCGAGCGTAGTATTTTGAAGACCCTCCTCCCCCCCTAAATGGGTCACGTAGTATGGGTATGTTCCCTTATGTGTTTAGCGCGTATCTTCTATGCATGTAATATTCTTTATTACCTCGTATCTTCAGAACGGCTAAACGGATTTTCACATTTGAGGTATCGTTAGATTTGTCTTAATAGCCCGAGTGTTCTTAGACAGGTGACATTAAGAAAAAACCAAAATGGCGGATGTTTGACGCCATATCGTGAGGTAAACAAAAATAAAAATTTACCAAGCATATCGAGTGGGGTATCAAAATAAAGAATTTTAAACACTGATTCTAAATATGTATATAACTTGCAGTTTTAATATTAAATCGAACGATAAATCTACACTAATAGTACAAAGAGGAAAGATTTGATTTTTTGTTTGTTGGGCTCGGAAACTACTGGACCGATTTGAAAAATTATTTTACCATTGGAATTCTACATTATTTTTGCTGAACATAGGCTGAATTTTATTTTGGAAAAAATAAGGTTCCGTAAGATATTTGGGTTCTTCGGACGCAAGGTGTAAAAAATCAACCAGAAAAGTTACTTATTTTACGTATTCTGCTTAAACTATAAAAGATAGAACCATAAAATTCTAAGTAATTGTAGAACTTACAAATATCTACAAAAAAGTCCGCGACACACTATACCTATCTATGTCGAGTGAGGCACAATAACCATTTTTTTATTTAAAAATCTTGAAAATTTTTTGGACTACATTTAAACGCGTTTATTTTACTCATTCTTTTAATCCTTATCAAAATAAATTATTCCATTACTAAGTACAGTTTATGTAGATAATATATTTTGGTATTTGTATGAATAAAATTGGACATTTGGTTTTGAAATTATGGCGAAATTAAAATATTACGATAGTTGGCGTCACCAAGGCGGGTGCGCCCGCGTGCGGGAGGAAGACAATCTGTGCAGGGTGCAGCCTGCGTATAATAATGACTTCGTCGTCGATGTAATAGTGTCGGAGTCTGTGAATTGACCTGGGAATCATTTTGCTGACCGAGTCTTTCCAGGGTATGCTTTTTGCAGAGCTCATCGACATCCACGCGGGCGGAGCCGCGGCCGACCGCTAGTAATAAAATAAGAAAAAACCAATATGCATCCAACCGCCTGCATGGATAAATCCAATATTAATTAAAAATTAACTGAAATTACTGAAACAAGATGAAAATTCAATGACAAAGTATTAAAAAAAAACAATGATTTGGTATTTAAAACTAGAAACATTAAAATTAATTAAGATTAAACAGTACCAAACCTATGTACCTATTATAACGTATTGTAGGTACACTTTTCTAAGTGTACCTACGATATATGGTTATATCAGCATGGTAGTTTTTCAATTATTTATTAGATTGATTGTCGAAATGGTTAGATGACTACAACTAAAAAGTCGCAAATAAAATAAATTAATTAAAAATCAAAAAACCCGACTGCAAAAAATGTTAACTAAAAAGAACGAAACAAGACCTAATTCTGCCGGAGGCATCGAATTCATGTTTTAATTGATACGACTCTTACTTACGAGTTTCATGCCAGGATAAATAGAAGGTTACATAGAAAAATGTACAAGAAGAAAGTAGATAATAAAATGCAGTCGGAGGCATAATATTTTATGATTTATGAATTAATGTTAAACTTGGTGCGACATGCCTCCGACTGCATTTTATTATCCATTTTCTTCTTCTACATTTTTCTAGGTAACCTTCTATTTATCCTGGCATGAAACTCGTAAGTAAGAGTATAGTCGAATCAATTAAAACATGAATTCGATGCCTCCGGCAGAATTAGGTCTTGTTTCGTTCTTTTTAGTTAACATTTTTTGCAGTCGGGTTTTTTGATTTTTAATTAATTTATTTTTTTAATTAAATTAAAATGCATTTCAGCGGAACTTTCCGTCGTAAAGTTTGTGTGCATTAGTACTTTATTTTCCGTTGATGCTTGGCTTACTTTGCGGTTCAGAGCTTTTTACATAAAAGCACCGAGCTTATCCGAGAGCAAATTTTGATACTCTCATTTTAAAAAGTTTTAAATTTATGTTTACCGCAACGATCCTAGATGGCTTTTGGCGCAGTTTTTCTTGAATTATACTCTAATTTAAACCACCGCGTAAAAAGCGAAGCGAACATAAACTATGTTACATAGATTGTTGTTGAGTTGTTGATTGAAGTTGAAGAGTTGATTTTAGTAATGTATTTTACGTTTTGTGATATTTAATATATAAATACTATTTTGTGCCAAATACGTTATCTCGGCTGCAGATTGCAGAGCAACTTCGAACTTAAAATTACGACACTTTAAGCCTGTGATCAGCATAAATAAAGTTGCCAAAGTCTCTCGTTATCGGAGCAACCTCTACTAGCGTTTGGAAACTACTTTAAAATAGGATTAGGTACAGTATTTTTTTAAGCTTCATACAAATTTTTAAGTAAATTTCGCCACAACTCAGTTGGGGCGCAATTCGTTAATGAACCATTTTCAGGATAAATCAAATCAAATCAAATCATTTATTTCGGGCATCAGAGGCCCATATAACAAATACCTTAAAATCTAACATACATATTATAATTATATAATAAATACCTTAAAACTAATATACATATTTTATACTTAAAAAACTAACACTGTCACGTTTTGCCGGCGACGTGACTCGCTTCGTTCCGGAGTCTCCCCCGGAACCTCCGATAGACTACATCCATCGGCCAGAACTCCGGCGCCTCGAAGGTCGACAGAAGATTCGTCAGTACTCTCACCACAAAGGAGATAAAGTTAACCTTATGGCGAGACTGCAGACGCTCGACCCTCAGGCGCAGTGTCGTCTTCTTCTGGATGTAGTCCACGAAGTCCTCGACCTCTATAGACCAGTGCAGGCGGGATATGTACAGGGGCGTCGCGGGGACCTCGCTCCGCAGACGCAGCTCAGGCACATATGGTGCGGTGCCGCGATGGTTGCGGGCGGCGGGCTTCTTCCTCCTCTCCACCAGTATGAAGCCCTCCTCATCGCACCTCCTGCTCTCGTCCTTGCCAGGCCGAGAAGACTCCACCTTGCGGCTCTTCGTAGCCTTGCGGCTCTCCTTAGTCTCGAGACTCTTCGGAGCCTTGCGGCTCTCATTCCCCCCTTTAGTTTTCGCCCGCGGGGGAGGTGCGGGGCGACCAGCAACAGTCGCGTAGTTTTGCTGAGTCGCCTGTGGACTCGGCGTCGGCGCAACTGGGAGGGGAGCGCGGGCGGGAGCGACAGCGGCGGTTTTCGTTGACCCGTCCGCGTCCGATAATGCTGACGCCGGGCTAAACGTGGCCGTCTGCGCGCCACGACGACTGTTGACGTATGCGGCATCAGGTGACCTACATATTGAATTACCGCTTTTTAATTGCGATAATTCAATACGTAAGTCACTGATCGTTGACTCTGATGCCTGCAATCTACCCTGAACACCGGCCAGCTCCTCCTTCAGGATCCTGATATCCTTCAGTAGGCTGACGACGTCGACGTGGTCCAGCGTGACGGGCGGCAGCTTGTGCAGCTCCTTTGCCACAAAAGCCGGCACCTCATCAGGATCCGTCTGCTTCAGCAGGGAGATGATGTCCTGCACGCTTCTTTCCGTTCCGTCTCTTCGCCGCGACGGCATATTCGCGCTCTGTCCGAGCGTCTCGTACAGCAGCTGCTTGCCCTTGCAAATCTCCTCGCTGGAGAAGGAGGACTTGCAGATCTGCATGATGCTGACCTCGTCCATAGTGTCGATGGCGTGCTGAATAAACGCCAGCAACTCGTTGGCCACGAGCGCCATGGTCACGTGCAGCGGCAATGTGCCGCGCGAATCGCAAAAATCTTACTTTTGCTGCGTGTGTAACGCGGAGCACGACCGGTCGCTAGCTCGACACATTACACACTGATACTGCTTATAAAAACTAGCCTTCACTAAATGTAATGAAAATCGGTTCAGCATCTAAGGCGGGAAACGGTGACTGATAGATCCCAATTGTCACAATCATAACACCATCATCGCCATTTCATCTCCTAAATTTTCCAAATAAATAACCTCTTGTCTCCTCTACAGGCAACCCCCGCAACAAATGCGCGCTGCAGCCGGGCCACAGCCTCATGGACTGGATCCGGCTCGGAAACTCCGGCAAAGACCTCACCGGCGTGGGCGGACGGCTCCGGCCCGTGTCTCCGGTCGAGCTAGCTGCACATAATACACAGAGTAAGTTCCCCAAATTAAGTTAAGCCTCAGGGATAGATTCCGATTTATATCCGAACTTCGAAACCAAACATTTATAGGTCGATCAATGCAACGATATTTGATTTGATTTAAGATATTATAAAGTTGATGGCACATTTATCAGCACGCACGCGCCGAATGCGCCGCATTTTAGAATTCGTTGTATGAATGATATGATTTGTGGAACCTCGCACATTCGTCCGCATCGTAATTCGTACGCGCCGCAGCCGTGCGTTCGACGCGTACGGCGCTTACGGTGCTGACAAATATTTGATTTTAATTAAAACGTTAAAAAAGTGATCGATGGCAGCAACAAGGTTTTTTTAATAATTAAAGGTAAAGCTGCAAATTACAATAACAATGTATACAGCTAGAAAACAATACTGTATGGACTACTTAGCCATGCGGCAGCTATCAATTAGAAAAAACCTAGTTCAAAGACTAACACCCGTATTCACAAACATAAATAAGAGGTCTCACAGTACGAGCGGAGGCATAGTATCCCAAAAGCCAATTCATAGACAATACTTGAGTGGCGTTCATCACTATGCGTCCTTTCCAAGGAACGCACAGATAAAGTAGCCAGCTAGCTATATTACGCACTGCATAGTGTCGAGCTCACGTCAAAAAGTTATGGATTATAGCAGCGAAGAGGAATTTGATAATTATATCAATGGTATCATGGACAAATTAACTGCACAGATCTTCCAGTGCCATTAATTTACCAATTGCTCGTGGCTTTAATATTTTATTATTCTGGTAATTTTCAGGTAAGGTATTTATTAATAAGTAGGAAGAATTAATTTTTATATTCGACTGTTTATTGCGTACAGCCCATTGATAATGATCAACATAATTATTATCTTAGCTATTATTTTTACTTATTTATTAAATACATATTAGGTCCCACATACAATATTTGTTTCTTTCACAGATGGTCACTGGTCAGTGGACAGGTACAGGAGTATTGTTTAAAGGGTTCGGAAAAAAATTAACAATGGATTAACAGATGCCAAATGAAGTGTCATTTCAACGAAGTGAACTACGCAACAAAAACAGACCAATCAGAAAGCTGTATACGACGCTATGCGTACGCATAGCGAAGTATCGTTTGAGTATTGTTTATGAATTGAAAGGCTTGTCAAAAGGAACGCACTGAGAAATCCCTTACTTCGCATAGCAATGGCAGTTAACTTAGGGAAGTATTGTTTGTGAATACGGGTGTAAATCTTGCTCATCAATGGTACAACTATTTGTAAACTGAGTTTGGTTGGCAAAAACAATATTGTCTAAAATACTTGAGTAGCTCGATTTTATTAGAGATCAACTACGATGACATGGCGCGCCCCACCTCTAAATGACTGTTTCAATGTATGTAGTCACATCCTTATGAAAGAGTTTGTATGTAGTAAGTATTCAACCAATCACAGTACACGTAATATTTCAGTTAATGTCACTTATTACCATGATTTGTTGGTCAACTAATCATAACTAGCCTACCGCGCAAGACAACGCACTTCAAAGTTCAAATGTTTTGAATTTCGGAGAAACGTCGTAGTTGATCTCTACATTACTTACCTTTTTAATTTCCTTAAGGAGTATAAAATAAACAATAACATAAATATTAAATTGAATCAAATAAGACTTTTATATAGATTAGATATACTATTTTAAGAGAAGAATTCTTTATTATTCCAAAATTAGAATATGAACGGACTGCAACAGTCTGAGATAAAGTAAATAACTATTGAATACCCATCGAATTAAAGTTAGTGATTCGACTACGAACGAGTAAGAACTACGTGCGAAGCTTCCACAAATTCTTTACGGTTTACGATTCGACTTCATCTTCAACTTCCATTGGATTTAGAATTCCACGTCGGAATTTTTATCCGAGAATATTGCATTTGAATTTAGTTTTTAAGTGAATCTTGCTTACTTTGAAATCATGAAATAATGTTTATTATTTAAATACGATTAAATACGTTTTCGGCCGTAGCTTCTGCTCCAGCTACCTAATACCTAAGGCTAAAATAATCATATTCCAGGAATTCTTCGGCTGGCGTCAAAATAGTTGACAGTTTATTGTCTACAAAAGTTAGATTTTGGTTTCGTCTTTAGATATTCGTTGGGTTTTTTGTAACAAATCTAATAATTTAATTTTACAATCCCGGGTATGGGTAATATAATATCCATACTTCCCTACTAATATTATAATTTATGCGAAAGGTTGTCTGTCTGTCTATCTGTTTGTCTGTTACCTCTTCACGCCCAAACCGTTTAACCGTTTTGCTAAAATTCGGTATGGAGATACTTTAAATCTCGGGAAAGGATTATTTTTATTCCAGAAAATGTATGGTCCCCACGCTAAAATCAAATTTTGACGCAACTGTGTTGCGGACGTAATCTAGTCATTTTTAGGGTTCCGTGGCCACGGAACCTTAAAAATGACTAGATTACGCCCGTTGACTACAAGGAAATTAAGGGTTCCTTATAGTTTCTGGAAATGTGAAAAAATTCACGGGGGTAGGAAATATGCTGAATTTAAAAGGAATACTATCACTGATCACAACTCAGAAGACTTCATAAGTTTTTGAGTTATAGTGGATCAACAATAATTTATTCGGCGAAGTATAAATGAACTTTACGTTCAAATTTCTTTGAAACTGAGATGATGTTGTTAATAGTGTAAAACACGTTATAAATGTAAGTACATTCATTAACTACCGGTACTACGGAACCCTATATTGCGCGTGGCCCAACACGCACTTGGCTGGTTTTTAAAATTAGCAAATGCCAGGTGTTGATTGGCTGTTCAGAATTATAATATTATGTGTAAATTATTATCTCACTGTCAACAGTTGACAGTTACTGTCATACGTACAAATTACAATTAAACAAATGAATACGAATTGCCCTTCGACTTTTTACCTTTGACCCTTTCTAAAAGTTTCCGAACTTCAATTACCAGAAGTTATCGCCGGCAGCTGCGGATTCGAAAATAACTTTTAATTATCTATTTAAATTTAATCTTCTTAAAGTACTGATGACATTAATTGTTATTATTAAGATAATTTAATTGTAACTATTTGTCATGACGTGTATTGTATGTTTACCTTCCATTACTTACAACGCATTTAGAGCTTGTCTAACTTGAAAGAGGCACCCCACCACTTTGGGTCCTATTTGATATTGATGAAATTTTGTGCTGATAATTTAATATGGAGGGGTGTGTCGGTTTAAGTTGGCCAAATATCATATAGAAACAAATTGAGTGAGTGAGTAGAAAATACCAACAGGCATCAAGCCCTTTGTACTTTTAGTGCTTAAAGTGAAAAATATATTTGTTTCAGAGGACGCATGGTTAGCAATAAGAGGACGTGTCTATAACATTACACACTATTTACCTTATCATCCGGGAGGTGAGTTCTGTACACCGATTATGCTATTTTATCCAAAGTTAAAATAACTTCGATTTGGTTTCGATGCTGTCTATGTTAAAGCTAAAAGTGGTATTTTTAGGAATTGTCAAACCAACATCAAACGCGTTTCGAATGAACAAAATTCCAAAAAGAAAGTACTATTTTGCTCCATGATAGAATCCGGATTAGATTTCTACAATCAATATTGTAGAATTAGGGATATGCTATTAATTAAGAAACATGAATACAAACGAAACAATAAATTATTGTATTTGTAGGTCCGGAAGAACTAATGCGGGGCGCCGGTATAGATGCTACGGAACTGTTCAACAAGGTCCACGCGTGGGTCAACTACGACTCGCTCCTAGCCAAGTGCCTCGTTGGACCACTGAGATACGACGTCCCAGACGCCGAGGAACTCTTCGACACCGCCAGCATAAAATCCGACCGCCTTCAGCCTTCCAAAGCCCAAGAGTTAGTTAGAAAATCAATGGAGAACCTAGCCAATTGTATCACGCCAGTGCGGAAGAAAATCACGGCGAAAAGCGAAGAGAACGTCAAAGGGAGTCCGCCCAGCAAAATCATGCAGAGTCTGATCATGTCCAGCGATTTGCCGGTCTCGATAAGCCGGAGAGCCGCTTTTTCCCCGCTCAAAACCGACAAATCAAAGAACACTCCGCCTCAATTGAGGTTTGATTGGATTCAAACTTCGGCCAAGATTACGCTGTCAATTTATACGGGCGCTCTGTCGAACCCGGGTGGTTGTGCGAGCTTAAACGACGGCGTTCTCTTAATAGAAATAGTGACGAACGGCTGGCTGAGAACTGTCAAGTTGATTCCCGAGGAGCGACTGAAGGAGCCTTTACAGTTGAGGGTGTATTCCGAAAGTGGGAAAATTGAGGTAATTTGTCCCTTGTATTTTTGAAGCTTTTCTGGTAATTGTTGCTCTATATATCTGCACTAATTAGAAATATTTTATTTTAGAATAGAAAGAAATATATTATTTATTAGTTTGCATTGAATAGGCTTCGAAGGTGCTAGGATTATTTTTATGAAACTTGGTATAGATATGGGATAGGTAGGGAAGGACATAGGTTACTTTTTACCGCATCGCGGAAAAATGTGCGATTACCATTACTGTTATTACGCTGGTGGAGCCGCATACAACTACTAGTCTACGAAAAATTTTCATTGAAGCTGGACGACTACAGTAAAAACGGTAATAAGTAATCGAATTAAAAATTTTAAACGACGACAAAAGTATAATTAACCTATTTTAAACGTTCAACCATTACGTAGTCGTTCATCGATTTTCAGGCAATGCAAAATTAAATCATGTTACCTGTATATTTTTAAACACTAATAAAACTACCTAACCTATTTAGACAAATGAGGTGTTATTGGAAGCGTCTTGATTGTCCGCTGGTTATAGGCTACATGACTTTACGTAAAATTGACTATAGCGCCATCTAGGGCACTTAAAGTAAGGAACAATGCCAGAAAAGTGTGTTTTATTAGTGTTTAACATGAATTTTCACCAAGAACCGACAGTACAATCAATTACATATGTATATTTTTACTCTACAACTCGAAAAGAAAAGTCATGGCTTACGAATATGTAAATGTATTTTTTATTTATCGAGCTCTAGAGACAAAACGACCAGTCGGATTTGATGCTGGACGTAACGAACGTAAGACGTAAGTGGATGAAGTGGATAACTGAGGCTTTAGGACTGGGAAAATGATTTGAAATCGAAAAAACCGGCCAAGTGCGAGTTGGACTCGCCCATGAAGGGTTCCGCAGCAGCAATAAGGTTTATTTCTATAAAATTAAAAGGTTTTTGATTTGTTTTAATATTTTAGTTGATTTAATGAAAGTTAAATTAAGTTCTACCATTTATGACGTACAAAAAAAACTACTTGTTAGATCTCGTTCAAACCAATTTTGTTGGTAGTTTTTATAATAATGTACAACATATTTTGTTTTTAGAATTATCATGCCCCTACTTTAGAAGTTAGAGGGGGGGGACACACATTTTACCACTTTGGAAGAGTCTCTCTCCCAAACTATTCAGATTAGAAAATAATGATATGAGAAACCTCAATATGATTTTTGAAGACCTATCCATAGATACCGTGTACGCATAGGTTAGACGAAAAAAATTTTTTTTTGTTTCAGTTGTATCTATGGGGACCCCTAAATTTTTTAATAATTTTTCCATTTTTGTATCAAAATCTTAATGCGGTTCACAGACTACATCTACTTACCAAGTTTCAATAGTATAGCTCTTATAGTTTCGGAGAAAAGTGGCTGTGACGTACGGTCGGACAGACAGACAGACAGACAGACAGACATGACAAATCTATAAGGGTTCCGTTTTTTGCCATTTTGGCTACGGAACCCTAAAAAATGGATTTTATGTGTAGCCAGATGATAAAGTTGGAAAGTTATAAGGTTTGTTGAAATCATACGGGGAAAGATAAGTAATTGCCCTTATGTTATAAAATGTGAGTTATCCAGTTCAACCACTCACGTCTTCATATATCCTAGAAAAGAATAGGCTATTGTATGTTTCAATTATTAATTTACTTCTTGCTCTTATAAACTAATTCATTATTCTAGGTGATAGCGCTGAAAGAGGAATCCAAAGTGTGGAAGAACTGCGGCACCACCTCGTTCAGCGTGCCCGTTCACTTCCAAACCCCTCGCCCCATGAAGTGTCGGGTGATGCACACCGCGCCGGTGTCGCACGACACCACGTTGTTGGTGCTGGCGCCGTGTGCTGGGCCAGTGCTGGTGCCGCTTGGACACCATGTGCGAGTGCATGCTACTATTGATGGTGAGTTATTGGCAACTGCTTACTGCTTAGGGCGAGACGACGCTGTGGCGTTGCGTTGCGTCGCCGCAGCGGCACGCTTGGCATATAATATATTTTATTATATTGTTGCCATATCAATGCGTTGCGTTGTTTTATTGTGTGCCAACGCAGCTATGTGGCATATAATGTGCTAATCTGTTCCGACAATACAACGCGTCTTGGAGCAGTGTAGCTTCGCTCGTAATGAATATTGGGAATAGTATTTGACAGTGGCAGAGTGCATTTAAAAATTTCAGTATTTGGGAATGGATATTTTGAGGACATATGACTAGTACGGATTAGGGTCCTGAATGAAACTAAGGGCCAACCATGGGCCAACCCACACCACACGACATCGCAACGACAAAATGTCGCCGAGCAGTGTTTACGTCATACGTGTGAATAGTGTCGTTGCAGCTTTTTGTAGTTGCGTTGTGGTACCGACAAAATGCCGACTTGGTTGCGTTGTCGCCAGTGGTTGCGATGTGGTTACGTACGAAAGTCAATGAAACGGAGGGAGGGAAGAGCGCGGGCGGTGTGCGCGCACTGTCGTTGCATCGACGCAACGTTGTGGCTGTGGTTGCGATGTGGTCGGTAAGTAGCTGACAAGTGGTCGACAACGACTGCAAAATGGTATGGTACGTGTGAATGGTCCAGTTCATTTACAATACGAAATATACGCCCGAACACGTGGTTGACGTGTGGTTGTGGTACATGTGGGTTGGTCCTAAGGTTAACCCCACGTGATCTGATAAATAGTGACTTTTTACTATAAACAGTCAAATCGTAAAAAAGTATGTTTACTTTTCTAAAAAAATATACAAAAAGACAGCAATAAAATGTAAATGAAATATAAATTGTATATTGTTTCCAATAAAATCTATCATCTGATAAACTCAATTATTACAGCTAATAGAAACATTTAAGTTATGCCAAATATCGTGTGATTTAGGTCGGAACGCGAAACAATTGCGATCTATTTATTGATCGGTATCAAACCCTTCATGTAATTACAAAGATAAACATTGGGCTTCATAATATTATGAACACGGAAAATAGCTTGTTTACATGAGGAAAACATTTTGAACTGATTCAGCTCATTTTTTAAAGGTGGCTTAATCAACAATGTTCTTTATTGAAAGTTTAAACACTTATGGATTGTATTCTACTTTATTATTCGTAGATTGTATCACAGAACTTTCCTATTTCCCGACGTTTCGGCCACCTTCCAGCAACAGACATGCTGCACAGAAAACAAAAACACAATTAAAAAGTCAAAAACACAATATACCCATATACAGGATGTAACAAAATAAAGTGAATTATCACTTAGTTTAAGGTATGTGTCCCTATACAGGATGCGTTTGTGGTGGGGTGGTGAATTTTGATATTATCCTTTTTAAAAATAAAAATACGTATTTTTTATAATCACTTAGTACTAGAGAAATAGCTTCTTAAAGTTATCCTAAAAAACACTACAATTAATGGACACGATCACACGACGCGTCGCCCGTGCGTGACGTGCCCCTGCGCGCGCGCCTCCCCCCGCGTCACCCCCTCTCATACCCTCCGCCGAGAGTGACCATTCTGCAACGATTATAAATGGGATAAAATGTCATTAAAAAAATAACATCCACTTTTTTTTTTAATGGGCTCCTAATGATACCTAAGCCTTGGAAAAAATTTGGCAGGAAGCTTTAATTGCGCCCTGTATAGAGTTCACTGTGATAGTAGCAGCGCTGAAAGAGCAATTTTTTGTGATTTTATGGGTCAGCTCCCCAGCGTCATGAATTAAATTAAATACAAAAGTAAAAAAACTAAAAAGTTAATATTTTATTATCACTTGTTACCATGGGCGTATATAAGGGGGGTGTCCTGGGGGGCCGGCCCCCCCCCCCCCCCCCCATTACTATCCATCTTACTTGTCCAATCGACAGTAATATATATACCTCGCCGATTAAAATCGGTGCGGTACATGATTTAAAAAAAATTGATTTCCTAAACACGTTTCCTATTTGCTGCTGCGGAACCCTTCATGGGCGATCCCAACTCGCACTTGGCCGCTTTTAACGTTATCAAAGCTATATATACGTCCGTGCTTGTTACACCCTGTTTGTATAATGCTGACGCATTAAACTAACTGAAACGTCGAGTAAAAGAAAAGATTAATTCCTACTGAAATGCATCAAATTTTATCTCTCAGACAGAATTCAGAAATCTTCAACCAAAGAAGTGAGATAACTTCTCAAAATTACGGCCATGCTGTTTCATGCCTGAAGCAATACGCTGATGTATTTATGCCCCAGTTCTTTCCATCAGTTATCGAACTCTGAGAACTTGGGTAGCAATGTTTTTACTGACTAAACTTTTCCATCTACATATTCAGTAGTGGTTTTTGATTCCAAGACTTTCCGAAATTGCCTGTGTGTAACTTCATAATTTTTAAATTTCATCAAAATCTGTGCAGTAATATTCAAGTGAAATAGTATTACTTCCATCCATCCTCAACCAACTTTTATATATTGTATGATGTTACTAGCAGAATATTATTGAGATTGAAAATTTTGGGAGTTTGAGGGAGTAAGACTTCTTGAAATGTTGAATTCATACTGAACTAACTATTAATTCGTTAATCATTATTTATTAAGAGAGTCTGGAAGACATGCGCGCGCAGTTGATAGAAGTAGGGGCCTAGGGGGACGCAAAACCGAATACCACTATGCTGGTAGAGCATAGTAGTATTCGCATTTGGTGATGATATACCACCTACAAACCTTCAAGAAGAGGCCGTATTCTCCCTCTTAAAAGGCCGGCAACGCACTTGCAGCTCTTCTGATGTTGCGAGTGTCCAACGGCGACGGTAGTTGCTTTCCATCAGATGATCCGTTTGCTTGTTTGCCTCCTTATTTTTATATAAAAAAGCGCTTAACGCTTAGCCGCGAATTACCGTTCCGTTCGATACGTTTTCGAATTCTAATCCCACGAAAATTATGAATACCCTTAGTATCTCCATTATAGCGTACTAGATGACGTTCGCAACTCCGTTGCGCCAAAATTCGTTTATCGCGTGGGACAAAAAGTATCCTATGTCCTTTCCCGGGACTCAAAGTAAGATCCATACCTTTCAGCCAAATCGGTTCAGTGGTTTGAGCGTGAAGAGGTAACAGACAGACAGACAGACACACTTTTGCATTTATAATATTACTATAGAAGTATGGATAGTATGGACGAGAGGTTTATTTCGCCTCATCAAAATTCATCGGTCATCACCTTATTCTGCACGCTTCCGGTATCAGATTCGGGTGCCTTTTACAGCCTTTTTTACCCGACTATGCCGAAGACAAAAGGGTATTGAGTTTGCCATGTGCCATGGATGTTTATTCTACTAGTAGCATCTAAACTGCTGATTCAATTCTAATTAATGAGTTATCAATTACATCTAAATATACTTTTATATATATAAATCTCAAAGGTGACTGACTGACATGGTGATCTATCAACGCATAGCCCAAAAAAAAAAAAAAAAAAAACCACTGGGTAAATCGGGCTAAAATTTGGCATGCAGGTAGATGTTATGACGTAGGCATCTGCTAAGAAAGGATTTTGATAAATTCCAACCCCAAGGGGTTTAAATAGGGGATGAAACTTTGTATATAATAATACTTCTTAATGCGAGCAAAGCCGCGGGCAAAAGCTCGTATCTGGGTACACGGTAGTGCACCCGCCGAGACGAGCCAAGCGAAGCGCAAGGGCACTACCCACATTTTCTCGAAGTGTTTCGCCGTTTTTTTTAACCTTCATAGAATTGGTTTCCGTTGTAGCAGATACTTCATATTTTCAGGATATGATGTCATCAATAGACTTATTAAGCATACAAAGTCTCAATTGAATAGCTCTTTTACTTTAGATTTTATTGATATCTAAAATACGCCGATTTCGTCACTGACACACTGATGGTCATCAAAATGTTTGGCTACTTCCTGAAGTGCTAGAAAGCTGAAATTTGGTATGTAATCTAAGTTTAGTATACAACCAACAAAAAAATTCATAAACTTGTAATTTTCGTCCCCCATCCCCTAAAATTGGGGGGTGGAAGTTGACCCTTATAGAGTTGGTTTCCGATGTGCCAGATAGTTTATATTCTCAGGATATGATGTTAATAATAGAATTATTAAACATACAAAGTCTCAATTGAATAGGTCTAATATTTTATATTTTATTGATATCTAAAATACGCCGAAATTTGGTTATAACTTATACGCCGTAAAATAAGTTTTTAGTAGGGGGGGTAATGGAAGTTTAAATGAGGCTTTCATCAATTTTATGAATAGGGACATGAAAGTTTCCATGGGATGGACATTAACTAAAATACGTCTTAATAAAAAATAAAAACACTAAAAAAACTAAAAAGACTGCCTAGCAAGTAGCAACTTACAATAAGGACTGAAATCCCACCAAAAATATTTCATGTAAAATGTCCTCGACGACCACAAAAGGTTTGCCCTGTGAAAAAGACATCAGATATAATGTAGAGCCAAGCTTCTGAATCGACGCGGCCTAACTCTATCGACCCTAACTCCAACACTTTCTACATATCAGTAAGTATGTATGACTTGGCTGTTTCGTTACTTCTTTCAGATAAGAAACTATATTCGAAACAGCCAAGCCGGGACTCGATAGAGTTAGGCCGCGTCGATTCAGAAGCTTGGCTCTACATTAGATCTGATGTCTTTTTCAAAGGGCAAACCTTTTGTGGTCGTCGAGGACATTTTACATGAAATGTTTTTGGTGGGATATAATATAACTCAAAGGTGACTGACTGACTGACATAGTGATCTATCAACGCACAGCCCAAACCACTAGATGGATCGGGCTGAAATTCGGCATGCAGGTAGATGTTATGACGTTGGTATCCGCTTAGAAAGGATTTTGATAAATTTCACTCCTAAGGGGATAAAATAGGGGATGAAAGATTGTGTATAATAATACTTCTTAATACGAGCGAAACCGTGTGCAAAAGCTATTACTAATATAAAGGATTTTTTTTGTGGAGGGGCTTACATTACATTACAGCCCCTCCACTATAATATTTAATAAGTAAAATGTTTGAAGTATATTTTATGGGTCTTAAATTAATTAGTAATTTCTTGCTTGCAAATTTTTCTTGTCGTGACTCCGACAATAAATTGTTACAAGTGTTACAATTTATTACAATTTTCCGTCCGTCGTTCCCGGTAATAAAAATAATTAATTATTCCTGAAACACGACTCGATGTTATCGGACCTTGTCATCGAATATTGTGTAATTATTTTAATTAAATGGACTCGGTAAAATCGTTATCTCGATTAAAGTTGTAAGTGGAATCTGGATGATGTGGGTAAATAACAATTAAATTTTTTTCGTTTTTTGCATAAATGGAGGCTTTAGGAACGAAAAATGATTAGAAATCAAAATAATGTGGATTTTATGCATAGCCAGATATATTTGCCAGATGATGAGAGTAGATAAGTTAAAAGTTTGTTTAAATTACAAGAAGAACAAGTACGAGTCGAACTCGCACACGAAGGAATCCGTACCATACTACCGGTTCTACTAACGGTTGGTACTACTAATATATATTATTATATTCTGTGCTAACGGTACTACCGTTATAGACGAAAAATAGGCCAAAAATTGTGATTTTGTATGGCAGTAAATTTTTATTTTATTTAAATATTATTATTAATTATTATTAGAGTAGACATATTATAACTAAGGACTTTATAAAAATTTCAAGTGCCTAGCAGTTGCCATTATTGATTACCAGCAAAAAAGGCCAAAAAATCACGTTTGTTGTATGGGAATTTTGAATTTTTATTTTATTTTGTTTTTAGTATTTGTTGTTACAGCGGCAACAGAAATACACAATCTATGAAAATTTCAACTGTCTAGCTTTTACCGTTTTTGAGTTACAGCCTGGAGACAGATAGACGGACAGACAGACATCGAAGTCATAGTCATAGTAATAGGTTCCCGTTTTTACCCTTTAGGTACGGAACCCTAAAAATGAGTAAATTAGCTCTTATGTTGTAAATTGTTAGTTACCCACTTCATCCACTCGCGTCTTCAATTTAGATGGACCTTAAATACCTTGTGTTATGTCCATAATCCCTTCCCTCATTGGGGGTTAACCCTCGGGCTGTATTAAACTATTTAAACGTGAATGAACAGTGGGGTCAGATTTGAATGTTCGGTCATGTTAAACCGGAAATTCAATTATTATTAAGTAGAAGGGGTTTTTGTAATTCGTGCTTAAAAAAATTAATTACTTTATTTTACATTTTAATCGAGTTGTCCCATACTAACTTTACCCCCCCTTTTCATACCATTACGAGAGGAATTTCTAAAAATCCCTTCTTATCGCACGCCTACGTCATACGAAGAACACTCCCCTCCAAATTTCAAGTATATACGATCACTGGTCTAGGTCGTGGCGTGATTCCATTTTCATGTCATTCAGGACAAAGCCTTTTATATAATGATGTGGATTAACAAAAAATTGAGAAATTTAAGAAATCAGTCAAGCGTGAGTCGGCTCATCTACGAATTTTAGGAAAAATTTCTTATATAACAGTGAATACGTGTGGAAGGAGGAGAGAAGGGTTTAAAAATATTGTCATGTATAATGCACACTGTATAGTGTACTTATAGCTTATAAATAATTACTGCTACCTTAAAAATTTCACTTCTATTGATAGGTTAACAAATACCACTAGCGCCATCTATTGAAAATATTATTTATAAAATACTTTCAATAGATGGCGCTAGCAAAGTTACTTTGAAACGCAGAATGACTTAGATTAACAATACATGCTGGTGTGGCACTATAAAAATAGACCGTACGATTTCTCGAAAAAAAGTATTGAAATCCCACCAAAAACATACCTGTTAATAATGGGGCCAAGTTCCTATTGGTTAATTATTCGCCTTAAAAAAGAGTTGAAATCCAATCCAATGCCAAGTTTAGATGCACTTCAAAATCGATCATAATCATCATCATTAACAGCCTGATCCTTAATACTTCTAAATTGGAACTTGGCAGGTTTTTATGATATACGTAGCATTTGATTAATTGCATAATTAAATTTAATATTGGTATTTATGTAATCAAATCAACCTGCCAAGTTCAAATTTAGAAGTATTAAGGATCAGGCTGTTGATGATGATGATTATGATCGATTTTGAAGTGCATCTAAACTTGGCATTGGATTGGATTTCAACTCTTTTTTAAGGCGAATAATTAACCAATAGGAACTTGGCCCTATTTTTAACAGGTATGTTTTTGGTGGGATATATTGTTATTCTATTGTGTCACGCTCACCGGTGAGCTTGTAATAAGATACGTAGAATAATATAATACAGGTGTATTATTCTACGTACCATCGAGGAAATTGATTCCTATGCAATAATTGATAGACCAACGTTATTTGGTCGAATATGTCAATTCAATGTTAATTGTGATCTGTCGGCTGGGTTTGACGTGACGCAACCAAACTGCTTAGGTCCCTGATCTGCATAGGAATCAACTTCTTTGATAGTACATAGTACGCGATAGCTTACTACTTACTAGGTAACTAAAAACTGAAAAGAGTGAAATTATTATTTTTAACAAAAAAATAAAACCAACTTCCAAGGTAAAAACTATAATAACATCCTTATAATATGAACTAAAAAGTATTAAATAATTTTTCCTATCGAATAGTGCCTTTTTCCGAATTCGGCTAAAACTCAACTATTTCTGTACTCAATCCTTCATAATTTTGAAGTCGGTGCCAGTTACAAATGTTTCAGATATTTTGGCAGACTGAAGATTCAGCTATATCTGGTACCGAATTCAAAATGATGAAGGATTGAGTACAGAAATAGTTGAGTTTTAGCCGAATTCGGAAAAAGGCACTATTCGATAGGAAAAAATATTTAATACTTTTTAGTTCATATTATAAGGATGTTATTATTGTTTTTACCTTGGAAGTCGGTTTTAATTTTTTGTTAAAAATAATAATAAATGACCGTAAAATACGGCTCTACCAATACCAACAGGTTTTTCAATGCAGCCATTGTTAGATGTTGGTGCATCCATACATCAGAATTAAGTAATTAATTTTTTATGCGGATAAAATATTATAGCGGTGCTAGCTTTTTAAAGTTTTTGTTAATATAACTGATGAATGATGAGAAGTCAGTTGAATGAGATTTGATTTAACGTAGTTTTAAAAGTGGATTTATAAATACGTCAAGATATTACAAGAAATAAAGATTCTGACCAAGCGAGGTGGTACTTATGCTTGACCAAGCCGGAGCCCACTGTTGCATTTATTAAAAACTTTGAATGTGTGTGCGGGATTGTGTGCTGTTTTGTCTGCTATTCCACTTCTTTTGATACGTCTTAAAATGGTCCGTATACGAAATTTGCCGATTTCGCTGATTTAACAGACGTGATTTAACAGTTAAAATACAGTATTTCTATAAGTTTTAATGCACAACATGTAAGATCATTTCAATTATAATGTAATGTTGGAGCTTTTTTTGTTTTTTAAGTATTTTTAAATAATCCAACTCAAACCCTCGACAGTTTTGTCATTTTTGCTGTAAAAGGTTTAGAATATCACCTGTTTATGGATTGTATTGACGTCTTAACGGTATGAAAAAAATACAATGTACAGTCAACGTTCAAAAGTCCAGTAGCATCGTAACGACTATATTCGTTTGCCGGTACAGTGCATATTTATGTGTGCGCCATGTTACCGTGTACACACTTAAATGTCGTACAGTATCAATACAAGAAAGTTGCGTGTAGTGGATGAAAAACAAAGATAACATATATTATGTTTGTCTTCTTCATTCATTCTTCTTCATTTATTGCACTGCACTGTGTCAATAAATGCAAAAATTTCACTAGACACGTAAGGTAGTTCGTAGCTCCATCGATAAATACCTAGTTGGCCTCGCATCATAGCTAGGACGAAAAATGGTGCGAGGACATAACGCTCCCAGCGCTCATCAGGGCCATGGTGAGGAGCGAAGAAGAGTGGACAGCCGTCCAGACGTTCGCGCACAACGTCATCTCGACGAAGGAGGAGGCCGAGCGCGCGAGAGAGCAGGCGGCGCTCGAACTCCCAGGAAGAAGGCCGAGACGGAGACGTGTTGCTCGCAATGGCCACGACATCCCGCCTTAGCCAGGGGACTCGGGCGGTGGTATGGGGATGCCACCGCCCGTTACATCCAGTCCCTGAGGGGGTCGCGATGCGCAACATGTTCCCGCGCATCGCGACACAAGCAGAGGAACGGACTATGCATGTGGGGCCTCAGTTCGGTCTGAGGGGCCTTAAAGCCCCCACAATGCAAGGGCCTGCGCTGTACAGCAGGTGTCGCCGGCCGAGTCCCGGACGCCATGTCGCAGTTACCGGTCGCACTCGGTCCAGCGTGTCGAGGGAACATCGCAGTGTTTTAGTGGGTAGGGCCGCGGCACTTGTTTTTATTATCTCAGCATTTTTGAAATGACTATTTTGAAAGTTTTATTTAATAAGAATAATATTAATACTTCAGTCGGAATTTCCAGGAATTGCTATTGTATTCTATTGTTGTCGCGATCACCGGTGCTCGCGCGGGGCCTGAAGGATTAAATTATAACATAGTGATAAGATAATATTATAAATGTAAAAGTATTTTAGTTAGATAATTATATATTATAATAAAACAACACTTTCAAAAAAAAATATTTTTATTTCAATGACATAACAATTATTATTGAACAATTGAATTGATTGACGGATGACGGTAAAATATTTGATTCACAGGTCTATCAATATAATAATACCTATATCTATTGTGTTATCAATATTTCATATTGTTGAGGTTATATTTAATTATTCGTTTTCCAAGGAAAAGAGGATTAAAACTTAACCTCAACCTTAAAATCTTAAACCTACCAATTACTGGCCAGCACGTTCCTTTGTAGAATGCCCAATTGAAACTTACAATATTATAACAATTACTTTACACTTATTATTGCGACATAGAAATACATTTTTAATTTAATAATATCAATTATATTTCTTCGCTTCATTCTTCGATATATTAATTAACCAGGTAGTCCTTTGTTTATTTGCTAGGCAATCAAACAAAGGACTACCTGGTCAATTAATATATTTTGAATGAAGCGACTCATATAATAATGATCGAACTTCACTTGGTAAGTTCGTTTGATCATTTATAATGATTCTTAATATTTTGTGTAACCTCCATTATTTTCAATACAACTAAGAAGACGTCTGCGCATGGAAGCCACAATATTCTTACAGATATCTGTTCCACGTAAATCCTCCCACAACTGCATGCAATGAGATTTGAGCAGCTCCGGACATCTATCATCGCGTGCTCGCCATCTTTGCAACATTAAACCCCATATATATTCAATCTGGTTTAAGTCTGGGGATCGTGCTGGCCACGGAATAACTTTAATATTAGAATGTTCACTGAACCAATTGCGAACTATGGAGGCTCGGTGAATTGGACAATTATCATGCACAAAACTTATTTCGCTATACATTTCGCACAGTAGGTAACATAATATCCTCTAACACTTCTACATAATTTGCACTGTTGGCTCGAGTAGGTATAAATTCAAGTTCACCCGGCCCTTGAGCACTAATCCATCCCCACATGTTCACACTTATTCTGCCAGATTCAGTGTTTGACACCACGTTATTTTCACACCAACGGGTGTTATCTTTACGCCATAAATGTAGTATTCCTTTTTGAGAGGATTTAAAAGTCTTCTCATCGGAAAAAATTGTTGTTTCCCAATCAAATCTAAATACTCTCGTGCAAAGCGTAGCCGTTCGTCTTTATGCCTTTGAGTCAAAAACGGTTTTTTCGCCGGCTTTCGGTGGTGTAATCGCTCGTCATGAAGTGCACGATGAACGGTGACCAATGACGTGTTAAATTCATCGGCAAAACGACTTGTCGGTATGAAACCACATGTTTCATACTCCGCTGCCATATAACGCCGCTGAGTCTGGTTAATAAGAAGTGGCCTTCCACTTCGTTTACGACTCTGCAAGCCACCTTCTTCCTCGTATCTTTTCACCCATCGACTTACAGTATTTCTCAAAAAAAAAGAATAAATTGTAAAAGACGATTTTAACCAATGAAAAAATACACATCAAAATAATAGTATAATTAATTACTACTTACTGAGAAGCCAGTTTCGTTAGAAATTTGAGAAATATTCAGGTCATTCGAATATAGGGCCACAATTTTAGCTCTTGCTTCAATAGTAATATTTGCTTGCATATTGGATAAATTGTATCGCAACAGTAAGAACACAAACACTCGTAGCTGACTTCACCAACCAACAACATTTTAATATCTTCAAGCAATCGTTCCATTTTATTTTAAATCTACCCTCACATTCTTTGCTGTGACTAGAATGTTACGTTTCTAACTAAACGTTACTGTGCTTTTAGTTAGAAACGTAATTTTTTTATTCCATAGTTGTATCAACATTCATAATCATAATAATTTATAATTAATATTTCTCAAAAATTGTATTACGTAAAAACGACGCAGACTCAATACGGGTCGGATTCGATCCTGCAATTTAGCTGATGCAGATGATCTTAGAATAAACACACGCACTTGCTTAACCACTAGGCCACGGCAGTGCTCACATGTTGAGACGAAATTGACGATATGAATATACAGCCAAACAAAGTGTATGTATGTGTGTGAATTGTCTTTATAGAAAAAGGTCACAAGTAACGTTAAGTGTTGACGCTATAGCTGCGTACGTTTGCTACTGGACTTTTGAACGTAACTGTACTGTTGAGAAAGTCGTCTATAATATGTTGGAATTACTTTTTACACTTTAATATGAAATAGTTGAGTAAAAAAATATGTAACTCGGCAAAATTTTAGAGAAAATGGGCAAAGAATTGCTGTTAATTTCGGCAACTTGGAGCTGTAATTCATAAAAATAAAACGACAGAAATAATCTATAGATAAAATTCTATCCAATTCGAGAAAAAAAAAAACAATTTGTGACAAAAAACACGATTCAAAACAACCTAAATCTCACATTATATTACTCGCCGCAAGGCTCGAGTCGGCAATCCGCGCTTAAATATATTTTAAATCTAATAATTAATATATATTTTTTTAAGTCTAATAAGGGGAAAAAACCTAATAATATTTCTGTAGCAAACCTTTGCAATTTCGTATTCATCGGCAAAATTTCGTATACGGACTCTTAATATTGTCGTCAAAATTATAATCTAATTATTATAGTACACCCAGTATAAAATTGAACTTATTTTCAGACACGGAATGCGTTCGCTCTTACACCCCCATCGGCGACCACTGGGACAGCTTCGGCAGTGAGTTGAGCGCCCTCAAACTGGCGGTGAAGCGGTACGAGGCGGGCGTGATGTCCACGCACCTGACCGCGCTGAGGCTGGGGGACGCCCTCACTGTGTCCGGGCCCTACGGCAACATGGAGCTGCAGAAGGTGAGCGTCTACCCTGTGACACTCGGCAGTGAGCTGAGCGCGTTCTCAAGTCTCAAGCTGATGGTGTCAAGTTGGCGGAACTTCCTAAAGCCTGTTAGGTACGCCCAGCCCCCAGGTTTGATGCCCTTAAAAGCGCATGGCAGTCCTCTACACAAACTGTAATACATATACAATCCATAGACAATTCTATAAACGTAACATTGCGTGAGGGCGCTATCGCCCTCACGCGTTGCCGCTCCTATGACCTGTCTTCGTACTGCTGTGCAGCAGCATGCAGTATTTACCGCAAAATTTCATACGGCATGCACCATAATACGTCATACGCAATCAAGTCAACCAGTTTTTATCAGCCTAGACTTAAAATTGGTGGCTATACTATGATTACTTAGTACTTAGTGCAGGGGTTCCCAAACTGTGCGCCGCGGCGCCCTGGTGCGTCGTGGAAAGGCAAGAGGGGCGCCGTGAGTCGACCCTCCATCATACCATAACCACAAATATTGTAAAATAAAATTATAATATGAATTATACAAAGGAAGCAGATGATTAAATACTTAATACTTATATTTTGTTTATTATTATTTACCTGTTTAACCTAACTCTAACTGTCATTAATCATTAAAGGTGTTTATTTATGTACCAGCTTTTTGTAATAGCTAGGTAAAATAGTGCGCCCATAATATTAACTTGTAAGTGCGCCGCAGGCTGAAAAAGATTGGGAAACCCTGACTTAGTGTTTAAATATTAAGGCAGAGAAGACGCATTTTGATGGCAGATATTTGCACTGAAATTTTAAATTTATGTACTGCACTTCAAAAGCAGTTCTATAACACATTATTCAATACGTTCGTCCTTCCTTCATTCTCACCACAACAGACAATACAAAATCTTCTACTGATTTCCCTGCAACAGAAACAGTTCCAAATGTGCCAAATGCACACCACAATTTGAAATGACAATGCAATTCCGTGACAGCTCCAACTTCCTCCCGCCTGGCATTAATTAATTTCAGTTGCTACATTGTCCTACTTAATTAATTTCCTTCCTAAAGCTTTAGCAGATCCCACGGGATCCGAGGGATCATATCAAAGGGTCAGCTAAGGTTGTTATTATCTATACCCGAGAGAAATACCACAACTCTCTAAACATTTTGATTATACTTCAAATACTATACATATAATTCGCTAGGATTATTTATACTAGTAGAGTCACTCATCATCATTTCTATCGGCTGTATGACAATCTTCTAAATATCTAGGCCATACAGGCTAGGTTGAAGAAGATTTAGACCTCGCCTCTGATCAATGCTACAAATATTTATCAAAGTTAACTAAAAATAACTGTTCTTTTTGGTTAAGAGGGCGACCTATGACAGAAAAATCTGTTTTCACCCGCGCACTTCAATAGCCCCCGCACTCCCCCAACGCATTCAAAATGTCACCGCGACTATATTTTTGTGAATTATCTCGTATCTACTTTTTGTACGAACGTAGTATAACCGAATATATCGGATAAAATTTTGAGAAGTTCGAGTCACATTTTCCATCTGTACTCTGAGAATCAAATTAATACTTTTTGCCTTATACACTAGTAATACTTTATGATATTATGTTTATTTATCGAAATCGAATAGGCTCTGACACTACTGGATTGATTCTGGTTAGAATTCCTAAGCTGTAGTTGTTACAAAAATATTATAACTTTATTTAATATACTTAATTCTACTAGCCTAGTTTTTCCTAAAGTGTGGGTCGCGGATAGATTCTGGGTGGGCCCTGAAACTATAGGTCTACTTACGTACGTTTCTTAATTGAAATGGGCGTGGTGACGAGCTTTTTGCGTTTAATACCACTTTGGAGAAATTGTTTATAACTAATAATACTAGCGTATAGTGCAATAATAAGTATTTTATTTTAATTTTACTATCCATTATTAAAGTACAAATATAATTAAGGATTTTGTAAAAATTCCAAGTGCCTAGCTATAATTATAGCCATACGGTGGAGAGCGGTGGTGGAAGCGGAGGCGGAAGCGGCGGCGGAAGCGGAAGCGGAAGCGGAGGCGGAAGCGGAAGCGGCAGCAGAAGTGGAAAGCGGAAGCGGAAGCGGAAAGCGGAAGCGGAGGCGGAAGCGGAAAGCGAAAGCGGGAAGTGGAAAGCGGAGGCTGAAGCGGAAGCGGAAAGAGAAGGCTGAATCGGAAGCGGAAAGCGGAAGCGAAAGGCGGAAGCAAAAAGCGGAGGCGCAAGCGGAGGCGGAGGCGGAAGCGGAAAGCGGAGGCGGAAGCGGAAAGCGAAGGTGGAAGCGGAAAGCGGAAAGTGGAGGCTGAAGCGGAAAGCGGTGGCGGTAGCGGAAAGCGGAGGTAGAAGCCCAAAGCGGAAAGCGGAGGCGGAAAGCGGAGGCGGAAAGCGGAGGCGGAAGCGGAAACGGAAAAAGAAAGCGTAAGCGGAAGGCGAAAGCGGAAAGAGGAAAGCGGAAGTGGAAAGCGGAGGTGGAAGCGGAAAGCGGTGGCGAAAGCGGAAAGTGGAGGCGGAAAGCGGAAGTGGAAAGAGGGAATCGGGAGCAGAAAGCGGAGGCGGAAGAGGAAAGCGGAGGCGGAAGCGGAAGTGGGAAGCGGAAGGCGGAAAGCGAAGCGGAAAGCGGAGGCGGAAGCGGAAGCTTAAAGCGGAGGCAGAAGCGAAAGCGGAGGCGGAAGCGGAAAGCGGAAGCGGAGACGGAAGCGGAAAGCGGAGTCGGAAGCGGAAAGCGGAAGTGGAAAGCAGAAAAACGAAGAGTGGAGGCTGAAGCGGAAAGCGGAGGCGGAAGCGGAAACGGAAAAAGTAAGCGAAAGCGGAGGCGGAAACGGAAAGCGAAAGCGAAGGTGGAGATGGTAGCGGAAAGCGAAGGCGGAAGCGGAAAGCGGAGGCGGTAGCGGAGGCGGAAGCGGAGGCGGAATAGGAAAGCGGAGGCGGAAGCGGAAAGCGGAAGCGGGAAGCGGAAATCGGAAGCGGAAAGCGGAGACGGAAAGCGGAAGCGGAAAGAGGGAAGCGGGAGCAGAAAGCGGAGGCGGAAGCGGAAAGCGGAGGTAGAAGCGGAGGCGGAAGCGGAAGCGGAAAGCGGAAGTGGGAAGCGGAAGGCAGAAAGCGGAAGCAGAAAGCGGAGGCGGAAGCGGAAGCTTAAAGCGGAGGCGGAAGCGAAAAGCGGAAAGTGGAGACGGAAGCGGAAGCGGAAAGCGGAGTCGGAAGCGGAAAGCGGAAGCGAAAAGCGGAGGCTGAAGCGGAAGCGGAAAGCGGAAGCGGAAAGCGGAAGCGGAAAGCGGAAGCGGAGGCGGAAGCGAAAGCGGGGACGCAATGGTGGGAGTGGGAGCGGGATCGAGAGCGAGAGCTGGGACTTGAGCGGAAATGAGAGTTAGGACTGCGCCAAACCGAAATGGCAGCGGCGCGCGGCAGTGCACGTGCAAGCACTTTGAGTGTAATATAATTTTAAACTTTATCTTCATTATTGTAATACATAGTATCGCTTGAGAAGTCTACGCCCGCTCGTGACCGCTCGTGGCCGCTGGCGGAAATCATGCGGAAATTCCGCCGTAGAACTTCGGAATAGTGTGCTTAGACAGAGCGTATAGAGTTGAAGTAAGAGCATGATTATTATTATTATTATTATGAGTGGAGCAAAGGTGGAGCAGGAGCGAGACCGGAGGCGGAAGAAGGAGTGGGAGCGAGATTAGATCGGAAGTGAAGATGAGGGCGGGAGAGGCGGAAATAACTCAAGTAGATACCAATATTATTTGGGCGTTTATAGGCGTAGTTGGCGTTGGCATCCACTCAGCAAGGATTTCTCACCCCCAATCAAAGTTTGTATGCCCAGGTAAGCTACTACTTGTACTAATATTATGTATTCTGTGGCCCAGGGTACAATTTCATGCAAGTCTTCTGAATATTAATAAAGTAAGTGTAAAGAAAAAAAATGCACACATAAATGTCAGTACTCGAAATTATATTGTTAGTCGGGACTCGGGACTCCTGATTTCTTTAGTATGTTATTTGTTCATTTGGTATTGTTACGTGCTAGGGTTCGTAGGATTGGGAGAGAAAGACCTGGTGACTCTCTTGAAGACTTTATTGACAAACACTAGGTCACACAAATCACTAAGTCCAAACACTAAGCAATAGATCCAAATCACTGAGCACTATCACTGTCCTAGGTCGTAGCCGAGTCGTAGGTTCACTATCACTCACTATTGATCATTTGTTTTCACTTCGAAGTTGCCTCGAAGATCGCTCCGATAAAACTGAACTGCCGGCTGGACTGTCTGCGACTATTTATACGGGCCGGATCAAATCTCAGAATATACTGGAACATCCCAGAATAAACCCGATATGCGTAAACAAGTATGAGATATTTCTACAAATTACTCGTAGGTACACCTAGCGCCATCTAGTATCGAGTAGGGGATTTACGTGGCCTGTGTTCCCTTGGTAAGTTCGCTGGTCCGACGCTAGATGGCACCACGTATCCGTATCCGTAACACTATTATGTGTTTGAAACTTTCAGTCAATCACAGTTTTTCATAAAAATACAGAAAGACTTGTTTGTGAAACGAGTACAAGTCACCCCGAGGCTGGCTGGGTCTCGATGGAATATGTATTTTGCTCTCGAAAACATTATCTATCAAACTAAATAGCAATTTTATAATACGACTAAAATACAAAATATTATATGCCCGACCATGGGCTCCATAGGTTTTTTTCCCGCATAATTAATGTGCCGTCACCTTTGTTCGTACTCTTATTATTATTTATTATCAAGCGAATGGTCGAAGTAGTGAATTTTGCATATAATATAATGTTATCACTGTTGGACAATTTAATCTTATCATTTCAAGCACGTTGTTCCGAAGAAATTTATTCGATATTTCCATGGTATCGAGTACGACATTCATTGAAACCAAATCGATTTTCAAATCGCTGTCATACATTAGTTTTTATCAAAACTAGGTATATCGATTTAAAGCCGATTTATTTTTTCAATCTCTATTGCCGCGGCCGCTGGGCGCTGATTCGTCTATCGTCACGAAGCGTCGTGCTATGAGACGATACACGCAGATCGTCCAATGGTATCGTCTCAAGCACGAAGCACTACGCATGTGCGGCCGCAACATATGGGTTTGACAAATTATATTTGTCATGATAACATTTATCATATTTGTAAACAAATATACATATTTTATATTGAATTAAAAAGCCTTCTACAATTATTGTTCATTGGCTCCCGTTTTCTCCTGTAAAGGTTGTTTTTAGTGTGTTTATTTAATTTTTGTTTGTTTCCCATGGTTTCGATTAAATTTTTTCTCGATCCGGAGTAAGGACAAAGGAAGTAACGTCCTCTCGTCAGGCGCGCGCGAACGCGACTGTTGGCGACTGAAAGGTGAGACAAATCTAGCGGTGAAGCGCCAATGTGGTTTTTCTTAAATATCTTAAAAAATATAGAGAATATTAAAAATCCGCTAGGTCGAACCCTCGGTGATAGAATTTTATATGATGTGTAAAAATATTAACTCAGTTTAATGCATGGTTTTGGCTATATAGGAAAAAAATCGTCATAATTAGATGCATATTTGTGATTTTTTTCTATCGAGAAAATTTTACGATATCGTGTTTTCGCTCAGATCGAATTCTTGGAAATATAATGTAGTATCTATATTTAGAAAATTAAACAATTCGGGGCTTATTATCAAGTACAAAAATGATTTATAAAATCGTCAATTTTGGGTTAGTCGCCTTCTTAACGCTATTGTCTAATATGGATTTAATGGAAATAGCAACTGCAGACATGACCTTAGACTCTATACCTTTTATCCTACCATAAAGCAGACCATCCACGACCACTCTATTTTTAATCATTGCACACACTCCAACTCATACAATTTGGACGGCGTTTTAGCTATTCACGAAACGATTTTACGTCATTTGAATTGATGAATGGCACATATTGGCCAGACAAAGTTTCCTATTTCATATGTGCAAACATGGTTACATGGTAACTTCTAGATAAGGATTATTTTCCCACTAGACTAGACGTTGGCTGCGACTTCGTGAGCCTAATTTGATATGGATTTCAATAGGTACTTCCAAATAAACCTGGAACTACTCACAACTTCAATTTGGACATCAGGACTATTTTTTCATTTAAGTAGTGGAACTTTGCTGCAGGAAAATTCGTAGATTTTTCCGGAATTAAACTAAGTATAAATTTTTCTTTTCCAGAACTCAAAATCTTTTCACACCAAATTTTATCAAAATAATTTTAGCAGTTTAAGCGAAAATATGTGGGACAGACGCATATCGCATATTTTGTTATAAATTATAATATATTAGTTTGACGACCTCTGTGGCTCAGTTGGTGGGCTGTTGGTAGCTCAAGCCGGGGGTCGCGGGTTCGAATCCCGCCGACGGAACAAAAAGCTTTCAAAGTTCCTGGGTCATGGATCTGTATTACATAAGTGTATCATAATATTATGTATAATAAAAATCTTAAATATATGTATATGTATAGTATAAAAGTATTAAATATATTTCCGTTGTCTGGTACCCGTAATATTTCCTTCAGGTACTTACCACGGGGCCAGACTGACGTGGTGTGAAGCGTCAATAGATACTATTATTATATTATTAATAGTAGGTATTGAGTATTGATTTCAGTGGGTACTTCTAAATATACCTGGAAGTTGGAACTCTTGAGAATCCAATAAGAATAAGCGAAACACTCGTAAGATCGCTGGGCCCTAAACGGCTGTCACGTGACGTCACGCTCAGTGAAGCAAATAAAAGACGATCGGATCAATCGTGTTACATGAGACATGCCACGGGCGATTGCGAATTTGTTGTGTAAATATCGGTTACGCCTGCTACACACGTTAGGGAGCATACCCATACTACGTGACCTACTTTTTAAGATTTTTTGACCCCCTCCCTCCCCCTGGTGACCACGCGTGGTATATGCCAAGACACTACCCCCCCCCCTCCCCCTTCAATCGTTCACGTGGTACCGACAAAAATAATTTTTAATCATTTTGTAAGTAGAAAATGTAGATGCAAATGAAAATAATTTGACTCATATTTATGTTTATTAAGTTATTTATTACAAAAGACTCTTTGCATGCTTACAATAATTATTATTAATTATTAAATATGAGAATAAAAATAACGATCACCAAAAAATACTTTGATGCCTAATAGTTTGCCAAAAAGAAATACTTGACACCAATTTTTAAGATATACTATACAAAGTGTAATAAAACTAAGTGAGGATACTTTAGGATGTGTACTTGTTCTTTATAGTGACTTTACTGTGAAAGTAGCAGCGCTGAATGAGCATAATTTTTTCACTTTTGTATGGGCAAGCGCCCCAGTGTAACGAGTTTCTTCATACAAAAGTGAATAAAAAATTGGTCTTTCAGCGCTGCTACTTTCACAGTGAACTCTATGTAAGGAACACATACAGACCCTAAAGTATTATCACTTAGATTTATGTATAATATATAATATTTATAATATTAGTCTAAAATTACAATAGAACAATCAGAGAAATAAATTTCTAGGCAGATGGCGGACCTGAGTAATTTAAATATGCTTTAAAGTTAAACCCAACCGACCGATCACAATTAACATTGAATGAGGGATTTTCTTAACTTTTTTAATTTCATTGTCAAACAGTTTCCATTCTAGTAACTAGATGGCGTATGGGTAGACAACTATCGGTAATACCAGGATACCATCAATGATTGCTACAAAACTGGGCAAAAGAATGTAAAACTGGATACATTTCAATTTGAAAAAGACGCCGTAATATTCCAATGACTAGGATAACAAAGTTATTACAACGATGTTTTAGTTAATCCTCACGGAAGAAATAGCCCTATTCACCGATATTCACACCAAATGTCACAGGAATTATACATTTTGGTTTTGACAACATCTTACCGGCACTCGTGCTAGATAACGGGTATTTCATGGCTAATGTTTTACCATTAATGAACATCAAAGACCCAAATAACACAATTTGGGAAAAATTAATAAAAACCACACCAACAATAAAAAGTAAATAAGTATGTAATAACCATATTAAATGTCAGGTGTCAAGTATTAAATGGCGAGAAAAAAAATTCGTATGACATTTCACTCGGCGAAATTGACTACGTGACAAAACTCTAGACCCCCTCCCCCTCTCTTGTGACCGAGCGTAGTATTTTGAAGACCCCCCTCCCCCCCTAAATGGGTCACGTATGGGTATGTTCCCTTACGATTAAACTGCAAAGTCCGATCGTATCACAATAGAAACATACACTTAGGTAATCACAACAATAGGGGCTCCGGTTTACCGATTAAAATATTTATTACTAGATGACGCTTGCGATTTCGTTGCGCCAAATTCGTTTATCGCGCGAAAACCGTACATTTTTTCGGAATAAAAAGTATCCTATGTCCTTTTCCGGGACTCAAAGTATCCCTGTACCCAGCAAAAACGATTCAGCGGTTTGGGCGTAAAAAACAGTCACAATTCGCATTTATAATATTAGTATGGAATGGTATGGATAAAGAATCAAAATGTAGTAAACGAACTGTAGTTATTTTGTTGCCATGTACAGAGAAGCTCAAGCTCAAACTCAAACAAACAAACACATGAACGATAAAACTATAGCAGAGATCCATTAAAGATATTTTGTATTCAACGGTCACGATCGACGATGAGGAAAATGTGTATTTACTGCACAAATGTATACTGTGACGGCAGTTCCGTCACTTTATACTCTATAGCATCGACATTGCCGTCTATAGCTGGCATAAGCTAGAGATACCTAAGCATTGGATAACACAAATCGTTTTAAAATACACTTGATATGAATAAAGAGTACTCAAAAAGATCTAAACTGCTAAACTTAGTAGCTACAATCACCACATTATAAATTTAACAAATACAAGTACTAATGTTGTTATTACCAATGGTTTCTTATTTTTCCAGATGAAACAAGTGAAAACGGCGTTGTTCATAGCCGCCGGCACCGGTATAACGCCCATGTTGGGACTCCTGCGGTTCGTCTTGTCGAGAACTAACCCTAAATGGTAAGTTACTCTACATAGTACGATAAAGTCTTCTAGACTACAATTCTACTCAAGGTGGCATTCCGATCCATGCGGCATGCGACCGCGACCGACATAAATTCAAGCAAAATGCCACTTTAAGGCCGTCCCCCGAGCAAACGACCTTGGCCATACATTTGCCGCGTTGTAGAGATCGCGCCAAAACCCTATTATTTTTACTTATCTTAGTTCAAAATTGTCCTAAAAAATTAAAACGGGGAAATGTAGTTTATGATATTCTCGATCTATTGGCGTGAGTTTCAAATAAAAGTAATTTGTAAATCCTAAGGAGATGCTGAATGTATGCTTGAATATTAATAAATTGGTATTCCTTTGGAAGCTGATATCATGAGTATAACAAACAAAAATAGAAAATTTAAAACGGGGAAAGGAATGTTGATATACCTACTGAAGATTATTGCTGTATTTTTATTATAACTTTGTAGCTTTCAGATTATGAGTTTATAAGGTTTTAAATACGGTAAATTACGGAATCTCCGTAGGGAATGCTCTTAAGACACGGTAAGCTATAGTTTTTATTTTGCTCTACGCCACTACAAAGCAGTGGCTGCTTAGGTCTCTGGACCAATGTAGGAAGAAAATGAAACGTAATAACCTTATAACTTAGAGTTAATAAAGTGGCAGATATAAAAAATTATATTAATTAATATTATATTAATTAATATTATATAAATAAAATAAAAAATTATAATATAATTTTTTTGTCGGTCGCGGTCGCATGCCGCGTGGATCGGAAAGATGTATGCTACAGCAAGCAGGCAGCATGATTGTAGTCGACATTTTATTAAGTTTTGAATAGTGTACAGCAATAATGCAAAACGGATTTTATCGAAGGACATTTAGATACCTGGAAAGAAATAACTAACAATAAGTGGATTTTTGTACAAACAGAAATTAATAAACTCTATGTCGAATGTATTAACCAAGCCATTGTAAAATTAAACATAATTGGTACAGGATTCTTCTTTTTGCCTACAGGATGCACAGCCTATTGTAAAAGCACAAAACTTATTTCAAATTCCTATTCTGTGAAAGTAGATTCTGTAAATATACAACAAGATTTTAATATAATTAATGATACATGCTGTACGCTTGATAACCTTAAATTAAGTAAAAGTGAGGAGCCCCCTATCCATTTCGAAAATATAGATTTAGACGCATTTAGGGTAGAGGCAAAAACAAAATTAAAATCAATAGCACAAGAAACAGACAAAATAATTAATAAACACTCAATAATCATATACGAGGCTCATTACTCTATAATCACTTTAATTCTAATCATTGCAGTCTTATGTTATGTTATCTTTAAAATTTATCTTTTTATAAAGGGGCACAACCTCAGAACAATAATCTGTGGACACAACCGTCAAACTCAAACTCCGCCTTCCTTAACCCTTAACTTACCCAATCCTAGTTCCTCAATGAATCCAGATACAAACCTCAATCCAGCTTCTCCCAGGTGTAGAATCCATTCCCAATCTCCTGTCAGCTGACCCTGTCTCACCTAACTAAACTTCGGTTCTCCCCGAAGTTTAGTCCTGGCCGGGGGAGGTGTTATATCCTATCCTTGTTAGCCTTTTACCTTACCTAAGCCCTATCCATATTATTTCCATCCTCATCAGCAATCCTACTCCCTTTATACAAACATCCTCCCAAGCTCCCAGTCAGTCTCCATCCATCCTAATTATTCATTGACCAAAGTTACTAAATATAGAAAATATAAAAATAAGTAAATGTGTGTCAAACTTACTAATTCTGTGTTTCTATTTCTATATATATTTTCTAGTTCGTAAAATAAAATCTTTTTTTAAAAAGGGGTTTAGAAAAACAGCACGACAATACAGTATTCTCATTTCTCATTTCTCATTTCTACGTCAAATGACAGGTTTTTAAGGTGCCTCTTTACATTGGTCCATGCTGGCCCACTACAAGCCATCGCCATTGTGTGGACGGAGTAAATATGGTGTGTGATGGCGGACGATGGCCAGTGGATTGCAAGGCAGTAATGAGCCATGCGCCATTGTGTTTAACACCAAGTGATCGAGGTCTACAGTTCACGATGGCCTGCAGTGGGTCATCGTGTACTTTGAGTTTTAACCTACGAATAATAAAAACTAAGGAAGAGTAACTCCGTCAAAAAACATGCTCCAAAATACTTGTCAAAAAAGTGTACCTTATGTTCACTTTTCATACATTTGCAATATTTAGGTGACCTTGAGCGGTATAAAGGCTGACGTTACATGACAGTTCGAATGGAACCAAATTAAAAACTGTATTTGTATGGGAGTTACGTTTCCTTAGGTTTTATTATTCGTAGGTTTTAACCAACAAAAACATAAATATTTGACAATGGTTTGACTACACCCAAATCATATTATACAGAATGTAACAAAACAAAGTGATAATACTTTATGATTTGTAGGTGTCCCTGATATAGAGTTTACTGTGAAAGTAGCAGCGTTGAAATAACAACTTTTGATTGCAATGTTTCTGTGTAGCGACATCGTGAACTTTCCAATACTATTTTGAATTAACTCTTCTAGCGCTGCTATTTTCACGGTAGACTCTTTACAAAGGACACTTACAAACCCTAAAATATTATTACTTTGTTTTGTTAGACATCCTCTAGAAACCGCATTTAATTGATATCAGAATCGTACCAAAAATGAAAATATTCAAGAGTTTCCCAATAATAACATTTTAAACTTTCGCGTTGCATTATAATTAAAACTTATTAATCGGGACTTGAGTCTCGTACCGGCATGCGTGCGAATCGGTCGTTTCTATTACTTGCGCATCGATAAATCGATCTATTGTTTACGCGATAAGGGCATAGCGGCCGCTGCGCCGTGCGCCGGCTCGCTGCGACTATACACTACTTCGATATGAATGAATCTAATAAAATATCTGAAGAACTGAGTGCGGAGTGTAATGAAGTGATGAGTAATCAGTTAGCAGTGGAGATGAAACCTACGAAAAGAGACAGAAATGATGAAGAAGATGAATGGATAGAAGTTAGAAGACATGAGAAAAAAGTAAGGGAGGAAGAAAAAATCGAAATATATATATCGTCGAATGAAATTATTCCAAAACAATTTGCTTTAGCTCGGTTATTCAAGGAGAACAACATAAAAGATATAATAAGAGTGAAATACATTAATCCTTACAGAGTACGTGTCGAATTAAATAGTCATGTTAGTGCTGATTTACTAGAAAACTGTAAAAATCTAATCGATAAGGGATGGCGAATTCAAAAAGCTATGGAGACGAGTTTTTCATACGGCGTGATAAAAGACGTGGACTTAGACCTTTCAGATGAGTATATATTAAAAAGTATTTCTTGCCCAGAACCAGCCAAAATTTTATCGGTAAACCGTTTAAATCGCAGGAATTTCGACGAGTCGGGATGGCTACCTAGTGAATCGGTACGTCTTTGTTTTAAGGGTTCGTACATACCACCATATGTTTATGTGCACGATACAAGGATAAAGGTGGAAGCGTATGTGTTTCCAGTCTCGCAATGTTCCCGTTGTTGGAAGTTCGGCCATTCATACAAAAGATGCCCTAGTAAACAAATAGTTTGCCCAAAGTGCGCAAAAAATCATCCCAACTGTAAAGTTATATCGTTGTGCGAACTGCAATGGTGACCATATGGCTTTGTCGAGAACCTGTCCTATTTTTATTAAAGAAAAAAAGATACGTGATATCATGTCCGAATTCAATTGCACCTTTAGAAAAGCTCTTACAATGTATGTGCCGCCAACCGACCATGAACAAGATAAAGAAGCATTTACACTATCGGAATACCCAGATTTACCAATAAACGAAACTCTTATTATCCACGATGCTGATTCTATTCGCTCCACTCCATCTCAAGCTGACCTCCCTTACACGTACGCTGACAAGGTGAAAACTTCCGCGGTTGTCCATCACCCTCCTCCCCAGAAACCGAGTGTCAAGAAGAGGCAAAAGCAGCAAGAAGATTGAATCGATATGGAAATCGTAGAAGAAGAATGTATGGACAACGTGAACTCGAAAAGTGAAACGGAAACGAATGTAGAAATGGACCGTAAAAGAGTTAGTTTTAATGAACTATTATGTAGGCTACAAGAAATTATTTTTTTAAAAACGTATAATACACAAACTAAAATTAAAAATGTATTAAAATGTTGTATTGAATGGTTGATTTTGTTAGTAGTAGATAATGTCGCTGATTGGCCAATTCTGAAATTTATTCTTGAATATTTTGCCGATGACGGATAGTAGTAAACGTAATATTAAACTTAATATTATTCAGTGGAATGCCCGTAGTATCAGACCGAAAGTAACTGAATTCGAAAATCTATTACTGCAAGAGAAGGTTCACATTGCGGCAGTAAGTGAAACTTGGTTGTGTAAGGATCGCGATTTCAGGATTAGTGGATATAATATTTTCCGCAAGGACCGCGACGACACATACGGTGGAGTGGCGATACTTACGCACAGGTCAGTAAAATCTAAATTACAATCTATACAAAATTGCAATCCGGGTATAGAAATTTTGTCAGTTAGCGTTTATAATTGCGACCAAGTAGAAAATATAGTGTCAATATATTGTCCTCCATCTATACAAACGAGTCAGACGGATTGGGACTTGATTTTTTCAAATTTACCGAACAAAACTTTAGTGCTCGGTGACTTTAATGGCCACCACAATTATTGGTCCAGTAAAAATGATAATCGTGGTTATCAAATTTTTAATGCGATATCAGATAGTGATCTTATTGTATTGAACGATGGCCAATCCACTCGTGTTGACTTGTTACATAACAACAATATGCAGTATTCGTCCCCAGATCTATCTCTAGCCACTAGTGATTTAAGCCTGAAACTCGAATGGTCGGTATTGAATGAAATGCTAGGTAGTGATCATTGTATAACTAAAATTACTACTTATCAAAAAAATTAAAACCGACTTCCAAGGTAAAAACAATAATAACATTAATATGAACTAAAAAGTATTAAATAATTTCTACTATCTAATAGTGCCTTTTTCCGAATTCGGCTAAACCTCAACTATTTCTGTACTCAATCTTCATAATTTTGAAGTCGGTACCAGATAGCTGAAACTTCAGTCCTCTGACAGAATATTTGAAACTTTTGGAACTGGCACCGACTTCAAAATTATGAAGATTGAGTACAGAAATAGTTGAGGTTTAGCCGAATTCGGAAAAAGGCACTATTAGATAGTAGAAATTATTTAATACTTTTTAGTTCATATTAATGTTATTATTGTTTTTACCTTGGAAGTCGGTTTTAATTTTTTGTTAAAAATAATAATAATTTCACTCTTTTTAGTTACACTAGTAGATAAACCTTCGCGTATATTTTACCTAAGTATCTTATTACAATTTGTTAAGAGTCACAACTCACACTCACAAAATAATATACCTATTATCAGTGAAGTGAACATATTGTGCTAAGTAATTTAACAATTTTAATGCTTCAAGCCCCAAGCGGTCACCGGCGATTGCGATAACAATAGAAAGGCTATTGTGTCTCGTTTTTCCACGATCGAAGGATCTATCAGATAAAAAATTGTATAAACTTGCATAGGATGTAGCGTAGCTACTCATAATATTTAATATTATCATAATTATTGACAGCTGTTCTTGTAATAAAGAATTCAAATCGATACTTAGTGCGCCATCTATCGATTAATAAGTATAACTAATTAAAAAGACTCTTAATGACTTTGTTTTGTTTAAATGCTCTTTTTACAATAACTTCATTTCAATTCTATTTGTCTATTTAAATTTTATAAAGTAGTTAATAAAGTATTCGATCTGTATATAAAGTAGTTAGTAAAGGATTCGATCTGTCGTCTGCCGCCATGCGCCGCGCGGCGGCGACGCCGTCGCCTCTACGGCGCCGACCGCCGTCATGTATTAAATAAACAGGTGTTGTTATACAGTACATAATAATTATTATTAGTATATCCATACCTATGCCTTGTACTATTATCTAGTCTGTGCCATGAGACATTGGTGACCTTAACACGACGTGGTAATGATGATGATGACGATGATGATGATGATGATTATGATGATGAATATAAATTGCATAGTAGCATATGCCTTCTGTTCTTAAAACAACGCCGAAACTCCCAAACGTGTATCTATAAGGAGTCAGGAGTTCTCTCAGCATCTTCGAAACCATGGTATACCTTGACCCAATATTTGACTTTTTGGTAGCATATTCTTAGTACACTTCACATAAAACCAAAATCACCATATGTTTCCATATAAATTTCGAGGAGTTCCCTCGATTACTCATGGATCCCATCATCAGGTCACCACTTTTGTGAACATGGTACCAAATTGGAGTGAAACCTAATACAACAAAACAAAAATTTCGAAAATCGGTTCACAAACGGCGGAGTAATCGTTGAACATACAAAAATAAAAAAAAATAAAAAAAATAAAAAAATATCCACAGCCGAACATATAACCTCCTCGTTTTTTGGAAGTCGGTTAAAATAAATACATTTTTAAAATATAGGAGAAACTATAAAAAAGCCGATTGGATTTCATATAAAAAATTATTACACAAACTTTACAACAATTACATTTTTCAAAACAATTTGCAAGCATCGTACGATCTTTTTATTGACTACATGAACATAGCGGCGGATTTATATATTCCTAATATTAAAATAAACGAAAACATCGAAACCAGGTTTTCTTGTAAGCCATACTGGAATGCATCTCTCTCTAAAGTTGTAGCAGAACGCCGTTTGGCCCTTTCTAAATTTCGACGCAACCCCACGCCCAATAATTATAATCTAAAAGGCTCATTCAGAATGCTAGAAACACATCTTGGCAAAACTTTTGTTCTTCCCTCGATCAAGTGTCTAATCAAAATGAGCTGTGGCAGAAGATGCGATGGGTCAAAGGGCGCCATATTCAAAATAAGTACGTCGACAAACATATGGCTAATGAGTTACTACGCACTATTACTCCCGACTCTGTTTTACCTAGACAACCGGTTTTTACGTCACAAAATTCTGACTTGGAAACTCCAATAAATATTCAGGAACTGAACAGCTGTATAAAATCGAAAGACACATCGCCAGGTGACGACAAAATTTCTTATTCGATGTTAAAACATTTGCCTGAAAACGGTAAACAAATTTTAGTTTCACTTTACAATCATTTTTATGACTCGTCCTTTGTTCCAACTCAATGGCGCAGTATTACTATAACTCCGATTCCGAAACCAGGCCGAAACCCAGGTTCTTCTTCGTCCCTAAGACCCATCTCCATGATTTCATGCATATGTAAGGTGTTTCATAACATTCTATTTCATAGAATAGTATGGTATATGGAAACGAATAAATACTTTTCGAGCAATACTACAGGTTTCAGAAAGGGCCAATCGACGTTAAATAACTTAACTAGACTCGTGTCACAGATTCAAACCGGTTTTTCAGAAAAAAAGATAACAGTTGCCTGTTTTATTGATATAGACAATGCCTATAATAATATTGATGTGTGTGCTTTATTATCTACTATGGACCGATTGGGTATGAGCAAAAAGCTGTGTAACTATTTATGGAATTTCCTGAAAGAAAGGACGCTGACAATTTTATTGGGTGATTGCGTTATTTCTAGAAATACTGACCGCGGCTTAGCTCAAGGTGACCCGTTATCCCCTATTTTGTTTAACATTGGAACTATTTATGTTTGTACCTGTATTATAATTAATAACGTATTGTTATCACAATACGCAGATGATTTTGTCCTATTTATTACAGTTAAAAATATATTAGAAGCAGAGCGTAAATTACAATTGGCATTAAATTTATTTAACAATTTCATCCAAAAAATAGGTCTAAATATATCGTGTCATAAAAGTAAAATATGTATTTTCAAAAGTGGATATAAATCAGAATCAATAAAATTAAGTTTAAATAACAATTCATTACAAGTAGTGGATAGTATTAAATATTTAGGAGTTCATTTAGACCGATCTCTAAAATGGACCAAACACTTAAACGAAATGAGGGAAAAATGTATGAAACATTTAAATGTTTTTAAGATTTTGGCTGGCTCAGGGTGGGGGGTTCATCCCAAGTTTTTGAGACGTCTTTACATTTCACTGATTCGCAGTAGAATAGATTACGCCAGTTTCCTTTACGATAATGCATCCGATACTAATTTAAGTAAACTGACTAAAATTCAAAATATGTGTTTGAGAATAATAGGTGGATTTCTTAGAAATACTGCGATTCATGTAATGGAATGTGAGCTTTCTCTCCCTCCGTTACATATCAGGAGACACTATCTAGCTGCAAAATTTTTATTAAAATTTAAATCTGTTACTAATCATGACACTTTTTCCGTAGTTGATAAATTGTCCGATCTTTGCCAAAGTCCGTTCTGGAGACGAAAGAAAAAGCCCTTATTGGTCCGCTTACATGACTTATATAAGACGATACCTATTGAATCCAGCAGTGTTTTAGGAAGATTTTCACTCATCACATGGGTAAGCAATGTGAACCTATCTCATGTGGTTAAATTATACATTGAAAATGCCCCCGAACCCAAGAAAACATTATTAAAAAATGATTTGAAAACAAAATGTAATAACTATATTGTAAATTATTTTTCACAGTTTCATAAAATATTTACAGACGGATCCAAAGACCGAGATAAAGTAGGCGCAGCTTTTCTGGATCCACAATTAAATAAGACCGGTAGATTTAAAATTAATTCATATACATCTATTATGGGAGCAGAACTTATCGCTATTTATAATGCGTTATTATATGTACAATCTATTAATGTTAAAAAAATTGTAATTTTTTGCGACTCCAAGAGTGCTCTTCAGCACGTATTGAAATGTTCCTCTAATGATCGATGTACGCAGTTAGCTTATGATATCGTGGCATGTATTTTAAGTTTGATTAGGTCTGGCAAAGAGATTATATTACAGTGGATACCTGCTCATATCGGCATCATAGACAACGAAAGGGTAGATGGTTTAGCGAAAGAAGCAACCACGCAGGGCGATCTGGTTGGGCTTCTTCCTGACTATACTAATATTTTAACTAACGTAAAATCTCAAGGATACCGATTATGGAAAGAATATTTTGATGAACGGTCATTATCAAAAGGAGTATGGTATAGAACTATGCAAATGACTATACCAAAAAGACCTTGGTTCGATGATGCCGATATGAGCAGGCAAGATATTGTGCTGAGTCTCAGACTTCGTTCCGGACATCTTCCTTTAAATAGTTTCGCTAAATTGATGGGAAAAATCACATCACCAAACTGTTCAGAATGCGGCGTGGTTGAAGACGTGTACCATATTTTAATTGAATGTGTCCGGAACGAAGTCGAGAGATGTAGAATTCTATATGAATATAATATTGATGTCCGTCAGATAGGAGTATGTAATAGTATTCTTTCTTTTCCAAAATCAAAAGAGGCTGGCATGTTATATAAATTAGTTAGGTTAGGCATTAAGTTTAGGGCATGAATTATTCTGTATGTTCCTATGAGGGTGACATGCTCGCAAAGCGAACAAACCCTCTTTAATAAATAAAGAAAAAAAAAAAAAAAAACGGGACTTAACGCTAGGCTTGTCGAATAAATATCGATATATCGATATTTTCAATTTGATATATCGATTTTTTTGGGCGATATATTTTGTTACGATATATCGATATCAAATATCCAATATCGAAATTGTATTAAAAAACGATATTTTCTGCTTTTTAATTTGGTACTTAAGTTGATTTTTAAGTTGGCAACTCTGTCTTTAAGTCAATGACACATGTGACATGTGACAGTTCAATAAAGTTCAGTAATTTCATTCATTTGTGTATCTGACTAGGCTGTATGGGCTCAATTTCAAATCAAGAATCAAGTCAGCCATTATAGTTCTTTCTTTAAGTGTTGTGTGTGTATTTTGGGTAGACACTCGACATTTTACACCAGTTCTTTCGGGTCTAGCCCTGAAATATTTAACTCCTACGGCTTCCTCCGTGCCGTCAGAAAGAGTGGCTTCTGCCGTCAATCTGGCAGTTCCTAACAACAGGAGCTGGCTGATGGCAGAGCATATCAAAAATAGAGTTTTTTTACTCTCAATTCCGGACAAATACTGGTATAATTCACTGATTCCTTATTTCCTTTGATAAAATTGAGAATAAAGTAATGATTGGAATAAAAAAAACTCTTTTTATTACTTATATTACAAAAAAGGAAAATTGGTCGAAAAGTTTGACCGATATCGATATTTTTTTCGCGATATATCTAGACCGATATTGATATTTTTTCAAATATCGATATATCGATATACATATTCTGTCATTTTCGACATCCCTACTTAACGCGACTTATTCAAATCGTAATGCTACTACGAGTACATTTTTCCCGACGTTTCGGCCGTGTTGCAACGGCCGAAACGTCGAGAAAAAGTATGCACTCGTAGTAGCATTAGTAATTGAATAAGTCGCGCTAAGTCCCGATTAATAAGTTTCCCAATAATAACTCTAAAAATGCTAAAATTCTATTTTTAGTTGACTTTGATCCTAAAAGGGGTTCGCGCTTAACTTTGTGTCTATTTATAAACATTCTTGACGATTCCTTACCCTTGATATTTGAAAATATCAAGTGTATTTTACAAGCTTCCGCCTTAAAATAAATAGAATATATTCTTCCATAAAACTGAAGTTTTTTAAACGTGAATCTGACGTTTTACAAACGTAAATCTGACGCTTTACAAATATGAATCTGACATTTTACAAACGTCAATTCTATAGAAGTGAAGTGTCGTCAACGAATACGAGAGAGTGTCGTGTCGTGTCGTGTCACTCTGGTGCATTCTAACCTTTATGAAAACTAAAATAAGTACGGTCGCGGTTTTTACTTACCTACCACTTTTTGACCTTGTTGCTATGCAATGCGGTTTACATGTGATACAACGGTCTTTCAACGACCGCACATCGCGTTATTTCACTTATTCATAACATTATGTAACGTATTTTATTGAATTTTCTTTCAGTGAGCGGATACACTTGCTGTTCTTCAATAAGACGGAGAAAGATATCATATTCAAAGAAAAATTCGAAGAGTTGAGACTACAAGACGAAAGGTAATTCTATAAGATGGAAAACTTAATCGTCGTTTTACTATACGTTAAAATTTAAATCAGCCATTCTCGAGCATCCACAAGCGATAGACATCATTTGTTAGATAAGTCATCAGATGCATGGAGACAATAATTCAAAGACAATGCTTTTTGGCGGGTCCGTCGAAAATGAGACTTCTTAAAAGGGTTCCGCCACCAAAAAAGTTTGAAAAGCGCTGCTTTAAATAATTTATATTTTGTTCTACGCGCGCAAACTTCGAGAAACTATAGAGTATAGGCCGAACAGACAGAGAAATACCATTTACTCTCTTGACTACCGAGTATTCCTTACCGACTACCGTCTACCGAGTAATTAAACGGTATAAAATCTATAATACTAGACGTTCCACGCGGCTTCGCCCGCGTAAATGCCTTCGCCCGCGATGTTTGTTTGTTTGTATTATACAGGGTGCAATTCCTACCTTCCTGCCAAATTTTTTCCAGGGCTTAAGTATCATTAGGAGAGTTTATTCAACCAAAAAAAATTGGGTGTTATTTTTTTCAATGTCATTTTTTATCCCATTTAAAATCGTTGCAGAATGGTCGCTCGCGGCGCGGGGGTGACACGGGGGTGACGCGCGATGAGGCGCGCGCGCGGGGGCATGTCACACGCGGCCGACGCATCGTGTCCATTAATTGTAGTGTTTTTTAGGATAACTTTTGGACGCTATTTCTCAACATTTTAGTACTGAGTGACTATAAAAGAAAAAATACGTATATTTTTATTTTTAACAAGGATCAATATATCAAAATTTCGCAGGAAGGTTTAATTGCACCCTGTATTTCAGCATGTTCCGATTATTAAAATAATAAAAACTTTATAACGAAGCTTCCAAAACCATGGTTAATTTAAAACAAACATGTTTTATTTAATAGGGCCCACTCGCACAAATGTTTATGTAATAAGGAAAGGTCAGTCGGTACACATGACGTGTATTGTGGAGCCCCTGAAAAGCCCTGAAATTGAAATTCAAACATAGTCCGGTGACCGCGCGCGGAATATTTATGAAGCACGACCCTTTCCGCACTCTGTTATTTATGTTAAGGCGACGCCTTGATAATTTGGCTATAGCGATGCCGATTTTTCTCAGCAATGACTAAAGCTAAGAAACTAAAGTTCATTGTCAGTATTCATCATGTCTTTGTCTTTGAATTGCCCATAGCATAACACGATTGGACAACTTTTATAACACAGAATTATCAATCGAAAAGACCTCTGTAAAAAAAGGGATTCCTATTTTTCCAACAGAGGAGAGTGATTTAAGGTTCCAAAATTTGTACATAAATTGGTTGGAGCATACACTTTAATATGTGCATAGCTTATATGAAATGTATTTATGGTTTTTAAATTACGCGACAAAAACCATTTTGTCGCTTACGCCCTTTCCATTTTTTGCTGTTCCATTGCTTGTTTTCTATGAGAGGCCGGCCCGGCCTCTCATAGAAAACAAGCAATCTAAAACATATCCAACACGGTTTCTTACTTTAACGCGGCGTCACCTTAAGTTATCGTTGCAAACATGTTTAAAAGCTGTAATTATATGTGTTCTGGTACCTAATGTAAAAAAACTGGTTCTATGAACAACGTGACATACAATGGGAGGCGGGAGCTTTGCTCGGAAGAAAAACATAAATAACTCAAAAACGTGCAATTTCCCGGAGAAATCTAGCTAGATGGTTTTTAGGGTTCCGTACCCAAAGGGTAAAAACGGGACCCTAGTAAAAGACTTTGTTGTCTGTCCGTCTGTCTGTATGTTTCTAGGCTGTAACTCAAGAACGGTAATGGCTAGAGAGTTGAATTTTTTACAGATTATTTATATCTGTTGCCACTTGCCGCTATAACAGAAAATACTAAAAACAAAATAAAATCAATATTTAAGTTTATTTAAATGTTTATATATATTTTTTTATATTTTTTTAAAAAAGGGCTCCTATTACAACAAACGTGGTTTTTTTTGCCTTTTTTGTTCTATATCAATAATAGCAACAGGTAGGTACTTGAATTTTTCTTAAAGTCCTTAGTTATATGTGTACCTTAATATTTAATAATAATATTTAATGTTTAATAATGATATTTAAAAATAAAGGATCATGGGCATTTTCAATGATATTCTATGTTACTAACGTAACTAGATTGTAATATATATACAGCTGCGACGCGTTGTCACTTCGAAGATGCCTGCAGGCATATCTGACGTACAGTTTGGCATATTATATCCTCAAAACTCCATACAAAAAACACAATTTTGGCCTAATTTTACTCTATAATAGTACGAAACCCTTTGAGTATTAATAACAAAGACGAAACCCTTTGTGCTCGAGTCCGACTCGCACTTGGCCGATTATTTTTCCCCCATTGCATATTACAATAACTTTTAAGTAAATTCTATGCGAAGATACTGATTAGGTATGTATTTATACGATAATTACAATAAAAAATACTATATTTTCCTACAATTGTTTGTGCTAAAAATTTGGTCGAAAAAAAGACAGGCTTAATATTTGTAACAACGCCGCGTTCGCTCTATAACCAAGCCTATTAAAACGTCGACAAAAATGCTGATGGTCACCTAGGGACTTATTACAATCCTGAAAGGGCACCCTTATAATGGTGCCCTTTGACTGCTACATTACATGCCCAATGTATCGTGTTTGATCCCAAACTAATTATTAACCCCCGAATAAAATAAGGGTGTTAACTGTTATAGGTTTGACGTGTCTGTCTGTCTGTTTGTCTGTGTGTCTGTCTGTCCGTGGCATCGTAGAATCCATAGGGGTGGAGTGTGGACCGATTTCGATCTAGTTTTTTAAGGTGACATTTTTTTTTTCTTATTATATCTGTTATCGGCTCTCACTAGCCATTATCAGATGGTGTGTTCATTGCTAGTCACTTTTATGAGAGGTGTTCCACTGAACACTCAGCACCTCATTACTTTAGAACAATTATTCATTCTCTTTGGTCTAGTATATGCAGACGTTTCAGTCTTCTTATGTCGTGATCCCTTAGCAGGTCCCTAGCAAGTTCATTGGTGTGATTTTCTAATCTTTTCTTGTATGTTTGTATGTATTTAGATACCTCTTCATTAATGGTGGTAATATTTAAATAATCATGTATCTCAGAGTTCCTTATGAACCAAGGTCCATTAGCTATTGTTTTCAGACATTTATTCTGGAAACGTTGTAATATGCCCAGATTACTTTTGCTTGCAGTGCCCCACAGTTGGATGCCATATGTCCATATTGGCTTGATGATGGCTTTGTATACAAGAAGTTTATTGTCTAATGTTAGAGGTGATTGTCGTCCAATAAGCCAGTACAATTTTTTTAAACTCCATATCAGCCTGCTGCCTCTTTGTTTTAATATGTTTAGCCCAGGTTAGTCTTCTATCAATATGCATCCCTAAGTATTTCACACTATTTTCTGGTCGTAATTTTTCTCCTCGTAGAGTGACTGATGGGCAGCCGCCTTTTCGCAGTGTAAAAGTGATTTGCACAGATTTATTGACACTCGGCTTAATCTTCCACTGCTCAAGCCACTTATCTATTTTGTTTGGGTGTTCCTGCAGTTTTTGTGATGCTATGGTCGGATTTTCGTCACTAGCAAGGCAGGCAGTGTCATCAGCGTATGTTGCTGTGACTACATTTCTGCTATTCGGCAATTCTGCTGTAAATATGGAATACAGTATTGGGCCGAGGACCGAGCCCTGTGGTACGGAAGCCCTGATATCATACATTTTTGATACTTCGTCATCAAATTTAACTTGAAATTTTCTGTCTTCTAGATAGGATTTTAATAACATACAGTAAGAGTTAGGTAACTTGTTTTTGATTTTGAATAGAAGGCCTTTGTGCCAGACTCTATCAAAAGCTTGTTGTATGTCAAGGAATACAGCAGCACAGTACTCTTTTTAGGGTTCCGTACCTCAAAAGGAAAAAACGGAACCCTTATAGGATCACTTTGTTGTCCGTCTGTCCGTCCGTCCGTCTGTCAAGACCCTTTTTCTCAGGAACGCGTGGAGGTATGAAGCTGAAATTTATATCAATTACTCAGGTCTACTGTCCCTTGAAGCTGTGAAAAAATCAAACTTCTAAGCCAACGCAATCAAAAGATACAGCCGTTTATGCCGCAAATTTTCGACACTTGCAAGGGAATCAAAACCTACAGGGTGCTTCCCGTGAACTCAGAATCTTGAAATTTGGTACGAAGCAACGTCTTATAGCATAGATAAAGGAAAAATTACGAAAACCATAAATTTCTAGTTACATCACATAATATATTTTTTTTTAATAATTTTAAACTTACTACCCATTTCCTCATAAACGCGTAGAGGTATTAAATTGAAATTCATACCAAATACTCAGGTCTATAATACCTTTAAGCTGTAACAAAATCAAACTTCTATGACGAACTTTGTAAACCTTGCAGGTTTGTACGGAACCCTCGGTGCGCGAGTCCGACTCGCACTTGGCCGGTTTTTTCTCCAAGGACTGTCTTATTTTTCTTACTACACGATGGACTTGCTCTACTGTTGAGTGATGCTGTCTAAACCCAAATTGGTGGTCAGGAATTATATTTTCTTCATCCAAAAATGGTTTAAGCCTTCTAAGTAAAAGCTTTTCAAATAACCTTGAAATAACTGGCAGCAGACTTATTGGTCGATAGGAGCTAGGATCAGTTGGTGGTTTTCCTGGCTTAGGTAGCATGGTAATCTGTGATATTTTCCATAATTTTGGAAAGTAATGTAATCTTAGTATAGCATTGAAAAGTATTGTTAAAAATACTACTGCTTTTCTTGGTAATTTTTTTAATACTTCACCTGTTATCATGTCAAATCCAGGGGCTTTCCTTCTTCCCAGTCTTTTTATTTCGGCTGCCAATTCTTTGGGAGTTACAGATTTAATTGATAGTGACAGCTGTTGGTCACTATTTAATACATTGTTTACTTCCTCCTCAAACTCCATCATACTTGAGGTATTTGATTCAAATACTTTGCTTAGGTGTTCTGCAAAACATTCAGCTTTTTAGATTGGTTTTCTTGCCCAGTTTCCTGCTTGTGTTTTAAGCGGTGGAACTGATTGTTGTGGTCTTCTAAATTTTTTTGTTATTTTCCACAGGGAATAGTTATCCTGCTTTGTTGCAGAGAGTGAGGACAGCTGTTGCTGAAATGTAAAATTCTCATGCTCTTTTATCATTTCTTTAAGTTCACGAGCAACCCTGTTCCATTGCCTTTTATCTGCAGACTTTCTATGGAGTTGATATTGTCTTTTGAGCCTCCTTTTTTTCATGATTGTCTCTCGAATCTGAAGTGGTATATTTAATCCCTTGTCTGTCGTTTTAACGGTAGGTGTAGAGCGCCATGCAGCTTCTTGTATTTTGTTAGTGATAATGAACGTGGCATTGTCAATGTCTTCTATGGTTTTAAGACTGATTCTGAGATTTATTTCTGATTCTAAAATTTCACGGAATGCAGTCCAATCTGTTTTTTTATTGTATAATGTTGTATCTTGCTGCCTGTATATGACTGTTGGACTAATATTTGCTATAATTGGGGTACGATCAGATGTTGTATCGGAACAATTTTCTATATCAAAATAACTATTAGATAAACCTTTAATTACAAAGAAGTCCAAAAGGTCTGGTACCTTATTTGTGTCTGTAGGCCAATAGGTAGGTTCTCCTGTAGATAGTGTTGATAATTTCAGAGAATCTAGACACTTTTTTAACTCACGACCCCTGGTTGTTGTTAATCTGGAACCCCAGTGTGTGTGCTTGCTATTCCAATCTCCACCACATATATATTTGTTTCCAAGTATTCTAAAGTAGGATTTAAACATGTCTTCTGTAATTGTAAATCTTGGTGGAGCATAGACTGCACTTACATTTAGCGATCCTTCTTTATCTTGGACTGTGATGGTTGTAGCTTGTAGATAATCTTCTTGGAATTCACTGTGTATGTAATGTTTCAAGTTGTTCTTTATTAAGACAGCAGTACCACCATGCGAGGTGCCATCTGGGTGCTTTGTATAGTAAACACAGTAGTTGTTTAGTTTAAAAGTTTTTCTATTATTTAAGTGTGTTTCAGATACAAGCATTATATCAATTTTGTTAATTTCCATGAAGATGTTTACTTCATCTTTATTGGGAGTCAATCCATTAATATTCCACGCTGCTATCCTTAAACTTGTCATTTTGACTTATTTATAAGCATTGTTATGAGGTTAATAGTGTTCCCATTTGCTGGATGAGTATGTCTAGCATAGTCGTAGACTTATCAACTTGAATACATGTAAAATAGTGAGAAGCTGAAACTTATTAACTCTATTAATAACTTTATCAACTTAAACACAATAATTGTTAATTAATAGTAAGGAAGCCTGAAGTCATAAAGTTTTTTAATGAAACATACCTACATAAATTAAAACAAATTTCAGTTTACAGTTTATTTATTCATAATTAAACGGTACATAATATGCTTACTCACTTATTACATGAACACAGAATGTTGACAATCATTATTGTATGGAATTATAGAAAACACCGAAATCCTAATAATTTAGAATATTATATCTTCGAAAAATTCGTACACTGCACTCAACTCAACGTGGATCTGCGGATTAAATTCACAGATACCATTGCAAAATCCGTTTTTAGAAACAAAACTACAACTAACAAGCAAAAACGTAAAGGACATTTGCCATATTTGTCAAATATTTCTGACAATATTATGACAAAACAATGACTTAAATATTCATAATAAATACTCTTTGGACATGACCAAAGAGGATGTATTATACAAACCCTTTAATACCGCATTTAGACCCATAGTACACGGCGTATTTTAAACGAGCAGATTACGCGTGTATATGCGATTCGAACGAGATTCGATCGCAACTTTATAACGGGCGATCGTGAAACGCGCCTCTACTGCGCGTGTATATACGTGCAGATACAGCGATACAGATGCGTTGTAGTCGCTCGTCTCTTTCGGTTTGGCCAGAGACTCTTCTTGTTCAGTTGTACAATGGTTGGGACTTGGGTTGAGACAACGTGTTTTAATAATTGGAGACAACACTGCGGTATGCGGTATAAAAAAGACTTTAAAGGTCTTGTTACTAGGCCATAAAATCTTATTAAAAAAAAAGAATATACATGTCTAGTCTACGACAATACTTAATCTGTGGTCTACGATGCTATCATGCCATCTGTGATACCACAAAGCAACTAGTTGGTCAACTAATTTCGGCATAAGATCACAGGTGGCGATTAAAAACCACAGATTAAAACTAAATTCACAGATTATGCTACCTAAATTTGCCATTGTATGGAAATGTCCTACCCCTGATGTCTAGCTTTTATGCTTGTTTGTTGATGGTTTCTAGGAAACAGTTGTTTATTTGGGTAAGATAGTCTCTCTCACCATCTTTATTATTTTCCTGTCTGTTTTGATAGGAAAGGTTTGGCTGTGAACGTTTTTCACTATTCGAAGGAGGATGTAAGTCTTTTACCTGGCCCCGTACAATTTCATTATATAAGGGCATGCTTGTTTGTGGTTGCATTTGTCCTGTACATTCTACAGGCTTATGAGATATACTCATGGTTGGTCGACTACTGGATGTATTTAACACAGTGTTTGGTTTGGAAATTGTGTTTGATTGCATATTGGATGCATTTGACGGACCTGTGCTGTTACGCTGCTTATTATGTAAATGTTGTTTATTTTTTCTAGCTCGGATCTCCTGATACACTTGGCATCCTTTGTAATTTGCTGGGCAGTGCTTCACAAAGTACACAAGTGGCTGGGGTATTTTTATCTTTGTCACAGTCTGTAGTGCGATGTGGGCCCGCACATTTGACACACTGATATGGCCTCAGACAATTATTTTTTGTGTGGCCATATTGTTGGCATCTTGTACACTGCACAACAATTTTACTTTTCCTAGGGTCCTCTATCTTGACTCTCTGATGAAAAATGTATTCAATATTTTTGACAAATTTATTATTCTCATGTGGCTCAAGATTTACAAAGAAAACATTAAATGGTTCTTTTGTACCTGGTTTACGGGCATTGACAATCTCACCTCTCACCTTGTTACCGGTTACCTCTATTGTTTCTCTTATGGTTTCTGTGGGGGTAGTGTGATGTAGATTTTTAATTACTATTTTCTGACATCGTTCTTCTTTTCTAGTAAAAGTATGTCCTATTAGGCCCTTATTCCTAATATGTGAGATCAAAGATTTATAGGTTTCGACTAACTTGCTTGAGATTATAAGTTGATCTTTTGAAACTATCTTAAAGGTGTAATTATCTTTTTGCACCACTTCATTGAGGAATTCAGTAAGATTTTGTAGATTCAATATGCCATATAATACTATTGGCGGTGGCTTAGAGGCTTTTTTTGGTTTTTTATTTGTTTCGTCCGATGCATTTATACTATTTTCACATAATTCATCACAGTTGAGCAATGAAAAGCTATTGTTAGTTTGAATAACATCTGAGGGATCTATGTTCTGTCTGTTGTTATTGAATATTTGTTGCCTGGTTTCACGCCTTTTTGGTAATTTGTTGACACTTAGGATGTTCTCAGGCGAGTGGTTTCTTTTGTTATTGCTGTCTGGAACTTTTTGCCAAGGGACCTGACTAGTTGCGCATGAATTTGATGGTTCGGCTTGGGGTATGGCTTGTTCCGTGGCGGTCTCTTGTACCGCCGGTCGTATGGGTTCGCCCTCTGAATTACATCGAGGTCGAGCATTGTTAAATAGTGCTTTATGAAACACTTGTTGCACTAAAGGTTTGTTTGATTGTTGTTTCGGCGTTTCAGAGGAAAACTGTTTTTAGTTCCCCATTGTGGCTGCAATTTCGTATAATTTTAACCGTTTTCGTATTTCTTAACGGTATACATAGCGAAAGAGCACTATTTGATTAGTTTTGTTATTGCGATTATCAAGTCCTCACAAGATTTTGAGGTTAGTCACTATTCACTTCCGAGTTGCAAGTTAAGGTGACATCATCGAAAATGTTTTAGCAATATAAATCAGCCTGTTTTGTGCTAGATTTGGGCTTATATTATATTTAATGCATGATTATAACTTATAACCACAATTCAGGAATTTCATCGGTTCAATATTTTGTGTTATAATTCCTTTTTATGAGTTTTGTATCTGTTTTTTATTTCAATAATTTAATATTATTTTCAGATTGAACGTCGTGCACGTACTATCAAACGAGCCTTCATGGGGAGGGCATAAAGGGCGAATTTCGACGGATATTCTCAAGGAGGTTATAGATAAAGAGACTAATAGTGAGAACTATATCGCATGTCTATGCGGCCCCACAGAGTTCACTCATACAGGAGTGGATTTGCTGAGAAAATGCGGCTTGAATGAGGATCGCATACATGCGTTCATTGGTTAACGCCTAACGGCATTGTAACTTAAAAGTTTATGTTACAGTAAAATCGTAAATACCGCTATGTGATATTGTTTTGTGATTGTGAATAGTTATTTGTGATTTTTATTTCATTTCGTTTAAATCTTACAGTTTTAGAGGTATCTACCATTATGAAATTGTTGTTGGTTTTTGGGCTCTGTTTGGTAATTACTAATTATTAACAGCAGCTAACTAATTTTGCGATTAAACTGCGATTTGTTTAATAGTAATTACCTAGATGTAATATTTCTTACTAAAAGTTAAAATCTAACCGTATTTACGATTTTACATTGACTTATTTAAGTAAGTAGGTGTAATAATATGGTTTGGTGTAAATATTTTCTTATAGGAAGTTTAATCAGTCTATATAGTTTGGTACAAATATAATATGATTAAGGATAAGTAATTAAATGTCGCTTAGACGAACACAGGGTTTTTACCCCCTCTTTCAATTAATCATTATTTTACTTATACATATTAGGTATATATAGAAAACTAATCGATGAAACAAACTTAAAACGATGCTTAATTCACGTCCCAAGAGTGAGAAATGTAAAAAACTCGTAATAGTAGATAATATTATGTACCTAACAACTATTAGTATTTATAAGAATTAAAAATAGGAACAGTCTAAAATACCTGAAATATAAAATATTGTAAGTATATTTTTTCCGCTATAGAATTTACTATTACAATCACCTTACAATTTACATACTTAATACTTTTTATAATAAATTAATTATTACAACAAAAGTAGATACGTCCTTTAGAAATAATTGTAAATGTCCCATCTATGAACCTTAATATTTGTAAAAAAAAATTAAATAAATATTTTTGTTCCTGGTGAAAAGCCTCCTTACTAATAAAAAAGTGACACAATGAATAGACATAAATTAGTAATGAACCCGACTTCCAAGGATAAAACAAAATTCTTAAAATGGCCTAAAAAGTATGAAATAATTCTTATTCTTCATTAGTGCCTTTTTCAAAATTCGACTAAATCTCAACGAATTCTGTACTCAATTTTCATTCGTTTGAAGTCGGTACCAGCCCAGAACTGAGATACTTGACATACAACTTAGCCAGTATAACCTGTAGTATTACCTGGTGCAAAGTTTTACTTTTTGGTAGCATTTACCTCGAACGCTTCAGAAAAAATCAAAATCACTATAAGTTTCCATACAAATTTCAAGGAGTCCCCTCGATTCCTCATGGATCCCATCATCAGGTCACCACTTTTGTGAACAGGGTACCAAATTCGGATTCAACCCTGTACAACAACAAAAGAATCCTGAAAATCGGTCCACAAACGGCGAAGTTATGGTTGAACATACAAAAAAAATATACAGATGAACATAATATAACCTCCTCCTTTTTGGAAGTCGGTTAAATTGATATTTGGTAATTGATAATGGATATTTGGGTACAGTCGTCGGTACACGACCTATAAGTATAAAGGTAATATTATATTAACTATATGCCTATAAGAGCCCCGCAGACTACAGACTTTTAGTCGGCCGATAGTTTGACCAAATTGGGGTTTTACATTATTATCGGCCGATACAAATCGTTTAATGTATCTTCATACATCTTTGTACTGATTAAGCTTTTGAACAAACTATCGGCCGACTAAAAGTCTGCAGTCTGCGGGGGCTCTAATAATTTTGAACTTTATTATTTCAGGAATAAAGTTGAAGAGAGGTACAAAATAATGGTGTCAGTAATGCTGGGGCCACACTAACGATAAATGCCATTAATTATTGCGATAATGTGAAATGTTACAACATGTTTTATCATTATCGCAATAATTAATGGCATTTCTCGTTAGTGTGGCCCCAGCATATGAATACATTTCTTAGTTAAGTAAATTGATATTCTGATATCTCACAAACCTATTTTTAAGGAAATGCACTATACATAATAGTTTTAAAATGTAAAAGCTACTTATAATAACATTTTGTTTTTAGTTTGCTATCAAATGCACAAGAAATATTGACTTTTATACTGGTATCTGGTACATTTATTCTTATAAATTGTAAAATTTATTAAAATTATAATGTATTTGTATGGGTGAGGCCGCCAATTTTTGCTGATATGACGCAGAAAAATTTTGCGAGAGAAAGAAAATTGGCGAATATCTACGCTGTTTGTGACGTTGGAGCACCAAAATTGTAGCGAATTTATTCCTCTACGCTATCATATCGTTGAGAAATATGACGTTGGAGCACCAAAATGATAGCGTAGAGGCGTAAAATCATAGCGTTTAAAAAATCAAACTTATCTCTGTAAATAATACACAATGTGGTTTTTATCATAGCCCCAAACATGGCCCTTTTGACTACTCATATGATGCATTGATAGTTTTATGTGAAACAGTAATACTTACATTTGTGTCACAAAAAAAACTTCCTTTGAAAAAACTGTGTACACAGCCGACTGAGGTTCAAATGTGAACTGTCGAGAAATGGCGGATATTACGGGATTTTCTATAGAATAAGTAAAAACTCAGCGTTGCCACCTCCCGATTTTACCTTCCCACCCAACGATAACAATAAATCGGTATTATTGATGACGTTCAAATTGATGTGTCTAACGATTCATTTGATTTTAAAAAGTTTATAAAGAAAGTTATCTTAAAATACTATATGAATTAGATGAGGTAATAGCCATTTATATAAGTATTCATCCCATGTCAGATTTATCTTCAAATCTGTCATACTTACTGCTACAGCGACAGTTAAAGTGCACCTCTTCCACGGCGGATTGTATATTTTAAGCTATTTTTTTACCTTTTTAGAGTTCCGTACCCAAAGGGTAAAAACGGGACCCTATTCATGAGACTTCGATGTCTGTCCGTCTGTCTGTCCGTCTGTCTGTCCGTCTGTCTGTCTGTCTCCAGGCTGTATCTCAAGAATTGCTAGAGTTCTGAAATTTTCACAGATTGTGTATTTCAGATTGTGATTTTTTTAGCCTTTTTTGCTCGTAATCAATAATAATAACAGGTAGGCACTTGAAACTTTCACGAAGGCCTTAAATGTAATTGTACTTTAATAATTAATAATAATATTTAAATAAAATAAAAAATTAAGGGGGGCTCCCATACAAAAAACACAATTTTTGGCCTATTTTTGCTGTACAACGGTACGGAACCCTTCGTGCGCGAGTCCGACTCGCACTTGGCCGATTTTTTATGTTTAATTGTAAATATATTTTTAGAATATTATTGGAAATCAAATAATTCTAATGCATGCTTGAGTACTTTGTTTTCTTCGTTAGAATCAGTTTTCGATCATAAGATAAGTTACACAATACTTTTTAAAATACAAAGAGCGGAGAAAAATAATTGCAAAATCAGCAAAAATTGGCGGCCTCGCCCGTATGCGAACTTATAAATGTCATGGAGGATAAAATTATTTTACTAGTTGTAGGTATTTTGTGATAGTCATTATTTTAATGTGATATACTTACTATAAGTACTTCTTGATATTTTCAAAATTATGTAAATCCTTTATATATTCAAGTATGAACAAGCAATACATTGATAACCCACGAGAAACCTTATAAGTACCTACATAAGATTAGGTGGTGAAGATATTTATACACTAAAAAAACTACTCCTAGTTCTTATTTTTGCACGAAAAGTGAAAACTTAATTTAGCCTATAAAATTAAGTGAAAATAGATAACAACATCGACAAAGTTCCAGCACGACTATTCCCGAAGAGTAAGGACACCTAAAAACCTCAGACCAATAAAAAAAGAAAGACGGAGTATTTACAGGTAATGGGGTGAAGTCGCTGTCGATCAATGTGTGCGTCACGCCTAGCATAAATAAGCTAGGCGTGCGCTCGTGTGCAAAAAAATAATGTTGCCAACTCAGGGTTTCAGATTGTCAAACTCCCATCCTGTTGCAGTCTTATTAAACTACTAAGTAATGACTACAAAAGTTGCTATCAAACTAGATTGTTAATCATCATTCATTAGTAATTGCTAAAAAAAGTAAATACTTAAATAGTTATCTATATCTAATAAATTATGTGTTTCAACTAAGAACAGACAGACAGACAGACAGACATACATACAGACAAACATTGTAAAGAATGTTGTTTGGTGTATGCAGTATGTATTGTATACAGATTAATATGCAAATATTAAAAAAATCTTTCAATACTACAAACAGACACTCCAATTTTATTTATATTAATAGATTTTAAATGAATAACGAATTTTAGGTTAAAAATAAACATTTGTCAGGATAATACAGCACGTAATAATATTTTTCCCCTATTATGGAGAAAAATATCTTGCGACCAGCATGCAGCACTGGTTGAGGTTCTGTGTTCCGAGACTCCCGAGACAATTTTTAAAACTAATAAATTAAATTCGTTATTTCGGTGGTAATACATAAATATTCAACTAATTACTTGTGAAACGTAATCCCACAAGGTTTCTTTTGAGCACAAGAATTGTTTTTGCACCATTTAACGATGCAGGATATTATTTTGATATTTCTTGACACAGATGAAAACGACATGCGCCGCCATTCGTTGAAACCGGAATGGCGGGCGGCCGGCTTCCTATGGCCGTATCGGCTTCCTATTGTCTGCCTCACCGCGTAGCATGGATGGCTCTGTCTATCTTTTTTTAGTGGTCTGAGCTAAAAACATAAAATAACCGCATTGACTGTAGACGTCGAAACTGACGAAAGCTGGTCGAGTGACAACTTTGTCGCTTGTACATTAAGGGTGTCACACACAGAGCGAGTAATGTAAAGATGTATATTATAGCACGATACATTTCGATACATCTTTCTATAGAAATCGTCAGGAGACCACACACAAGTCACAACACCTATAATGTACATTTATTATTAAGATACAGAGCTATATGAAAATATTTCCGTGTAAAATATACATCTCTTCATAGGATGTTCAAAAATTTCTGTGATTAAGTATATTATGTATGATAGACAGAGACACACAGTGTTACCACCTCAACACAGCACTTCACAGCAGGCACTGCAAGCAGTCTGTCCCCCAGAGCTTAAATTTTTAATCAAATATCTTAAATCTACATCGTTCTGTTTTGAGCACATATTGTAACAATTGCGCGCAAATCACAATCCGAATCATCTTCTGACAAACTATCTAGTAAATCTACTCGCAATAGCAAGTTACTCGAAGGGTCCATAGTATTACGACAAAATAAGAACAGCCTGTATAAACACCTTAGCAGCAGCTGAAAATTGCGTCAAGCGGGGCGTATACCATTGAAATGTGGGGATTACCTGTTGTGTGTGTGATACATAAAGCTAATGTGAAGCTATACATCCCGGGATGTACCTAATGTATATGAATATACATTACCTGATCTGTGTGTGAAATGAAACCCCTTACTTATATAATAAAAGTGTTCCTGAGCTACCTAAGATGAAGTTTCCGCTGTATCTATCGGATATTTTTCACTTGGCGACTAAAACTGTGTGAAAGATGTGCCATGTTTTTTGTTACGGGTGAAGATGTCACCTGTCTGCCTTCAACAGCCATCTGATTGCACCATCGAAGAAATTGATTTTTCTTCTTCTTTTTTATTAATGGCTCCTTTGTGAGTCGCCAGTATCAGAGTGTTTTGGCGAAGACTCTGCTTTGTGAGATGGCTTTATGAAGGAACAAGGTTACGGTATGTTGAGACCATAAAGTTAATATACCTATCGGAATAGAGAAACAAAGGCCTGAGCAAGCGAGATGTCACTATCAATAACACTGCGTGGTAGAAAGAGAAGCGTGATTGGAGGTTGCATAGCTTTTTTTTCATCTGTTTGACATTCTGTCTGACCCTGTGCCGATCGTTGTCAATTTGGGCTCTCAGAAAAATTGTGATTTTAAGTTAATTAATGAATAGTTTTTAGAAATACTGCTCTAGAAACATGGATATAAGTTGGAAGATTGACTGTGGTACCACACATCGAAAAAACCCGGAAAAATATTCATTTCACAGGCGAATTATTCTACATCGACAGGACCTAGTTTAAAGTTTGTTTTTGCCAATTCCCTGCGAGTTATTAGTATTGATTTTGATAATTCACTTCTATATATTATGTTTAATTATATGGAAAACACTTGACTAGCCATGGTGCACAATTTATGGATATTTTGTGTAAACAATTTTTATCTATTTTACACTAGGGCTGCATCAAGTTATCGATCAGTAGTATCGATATGAAAATATTTTTTAAATAAGTATACTAATTGTCTAGGAATGTTGAAATAATAACATACTCATCCGTAGTTTATAATTAGTTTAAGTATATTAATATACTATCATACATAATTTATTGTTTTTAAGGTTCCGCATCCAAAGGGTAAAAAGTCCTAGTAGTGGGGTCCCGCTCTACTACTAAGACTTCGTTTCCTGTCCGTCTGTCCATCCGTCCGTCCGTCTGTCTGTCTCCAGGCTGTATAACAAGAACCGCTATAGTAATAGACTTCTGAAATTTCAACAGATATTGTAATGCTCATCCAAAATAGGGGAATAGTTAAAAGCACTTCCACAAGATGGGCATCAAATAAAAGGGCTCATTGAGAGTGAATTGAAATTTAATAGGGTCTAGTGAAGTCGTGTCGTGTCGTGTACTGATGTGACGTGACGTAACCTGTCGTGTCGTATCATGTCGGGTTTTAGAAAATGCCCGGTTGAAATCGGTCACCTTTCATGCGCGAGTCCGACTCACACTTGGCCAATTTTTCAGATTTCCTGCTGACCTGGATACCAGAAATTCATGGCTTAAAATAATTAACCGTCCAAACTGGACTGCGAAGAAAAATTCATGCATACTTAAGGTGCAGTGGTTGTTGCAACTACGTAAAATGGGTTTTTTAAATAATGTTTTTTGTAAAGGAAATGTCATTATTTAAGTATAAAAAAGTACAGTTTTAAAATTGAGAAAATTTCCTATACGCAAAGGTATATCAGTAAACGATTTGAAAAATTCTGCTCGATAGAAAAAAATCTCAAAGATGACTCTTATAACGCTGTTTTTCATAATTAAATCATTTTATGGCTAAATTACACACTTTCTAGAAAAAACAAAAGATGTAGCACATTTATCATGACCTAACCTAAACGATTTGATATATTTGATTTGTGTAATACTAAAAACAAAAGGTTTTTTCTCCTATTTTCTATTATCAAGGCACGCGGCGAGCGCGTAAACGCCACTGTACAAGGCGCGCTGATATGAATGTTATTTTAATGTGCTTTACGTCGATATTCGTACTGACAGACATCGACCTGATAATTTTAGGGACTACTGGGCCTTAATTATGCAGCAAGCATTTTGAAGAAAATTTTACTTCAAAATTACAATTTTATTAGGTATACCTATAATATCTATGCAGTTTTATTTTATCCCACTTTATTATTTTTACAATCTTACAATTATTATTCCATGATCGATATTTTGTCGAATTACAAGATGTTTGTACATCACTGACACGCACACGTAAACATAATTGTATACACAGATGTAAATCAAATTTTGGTTAAGCTTGACAGCTCGAGATTGTTCCTCTATTCCGATAGGTATATTACCTTTATGGTTGAGACGCGAATTGATTCATAGCCAGTCCCACGTTATTTGGTTGGTCTATGACAATTCAAGAATATTAGCCTCATTGAGATACTATAGAGCCATGCTTCGTCACGAATGGGCCGGCTCGACCGGAGAAATACCACGTCCTCACAGAAAACCGGCGTGAAACAGCGCTTGCGCTGTGTTTCGTCGAGTGAGTGAGTTTACCGGAGGCCCAATCCCCTATCCTTTTCCCTTCCCTATTTCCTTCCCTACCCTCCCCTATTACCCCGTGTCTATGGGCGACGGAAGTTGCTTTCCATCATGTGACCCGTTTGCTCGTTTGCCCCCTTGTTGCATTAAAAAAAAAAAACTTTATCTATGATTAGTCGCTATTATCTCGATGTCGCGAACTCGCAATCAAGCTGGGCTTGACATAACGCGACCAAATTAAAATAACTACGCAGGTCCGCAGTCGGCTTATGAATCAACTTCTGTGATGTTACATAGAAAAGGAGGCGTTTTCTTTTTTTCCTAATTAATTTACACTTAATTAAAATATGTAAAAAGTGCCTACATTCCAGGTAAAACATTGTAAGTTTATTTTTGTGTTGTTTTGTTCAATGTTTCTGTTTTCAATAAAGAATAATTATAAAAGTAAATTATATTGTTTTTACTGTAAAAATATTGTTTATTATTTAATTTCCCAAAAAATGAAACAAATAGGTAAATCGTAGTTTAAAACAAATGGGCTACGGGCTACCTCTATTAATAATAATTAGTCAATTCACAAAAATTCAAACAAAATATTGGGGGTAGACACAAGAAAAGTCTTACAATTACTTGGTATGCTGAAAATATTGAATTTGTCAATTCACAAAAATAAAACTAAATATTGGGGGTAGTCGCAAAAAAAATATCAGAACTAGTGGGTAGGTCGAAAAATAAACGCAAACATCTCTTCATACGTTATGCGCTCCTGGTACTTCATGCTTTAATAAGGGTAGCCAATTTGTTTTAATTTCTCAATTCACAAGAATTAAAACAAATCATTGGGGGTAGTCACAAGAAAAATATTAGAATTAGTGGGTAGGTCGAAAAAATTCAACGCAAACACCTCTTCATATGGTTTAAATTTAAAACAAATGGGCTATGAGAATTGAAACAAAATTATAGTACCGCTATAGTGACTACATGCTCAGTATTCTACGTATGAGATCGCAGGTAAAAATAAAACTAGACATTATAAGGAACAATTATATTACAACAAATCATAATACATAATATATTTTACAATCAATCTGAAGTACATAGCTCACACTGATTCAATGCCACTTGCTCATGAAAAAAACAACCAATACACAATAATTCTAAAAGCAAAAAAAATGCAGACTTGAGTCGAAATTAAGAGTACCCTATAGATATAAGAACCGAGTGCATTTTTGAATCCTATTGCAGTATAGATCAGTTAACTAAAGCTGGCACGTTCACAGTGCTGTCACTTATGCAATTTCACTATACAGTATGTTTAAAAATATAATGTTTGCATCATGATAAAAATTATCGTATAATCTGCGTACGATAATAATATGCTATCGTACATCGTACGTACGCACAAAATTATCGTATGTGCACGATAATTATCGTACGGTTCCGAACGCTGGCCGCTCGCCGATCACACGTTACCGACTTGTAACATCACGTGTAACATCACTGTATTTATAAACAGTAGCATATGAAAAACAATAACTGTTTTCTTCACGCTCATAAGATAGACCGCGCGCGAGAGAGACGGGCAGACTTTTTATAATGCGTATGCAGTACGACGTCACGCCACGCGTTTATTCACAGACACTACACAAGCGCAACGTTTAAATGTGTTGATCGTGCCAGCTCTTGTTAATTGACCTCATGGGCGCCGGCAGAAATAATTTCCAAGGGGTGCAGATTTTAGTTTTCTTTCTTTTCTTTTCTTTTTACTTTTTACGAACAACAGCTGTGACTGTCTATTTACGTCAACAGAATACATTTAGTGCCGAAACATTACGAACTATCCTTGTACGGCATGGTAATAGGGTTACAAAATGCTTTTTATTTCAATAATTCCTGTTGATCCCGAGATTCCCAAGGGGTGGAAGTGCACCCCTGGTACCCCCCTGCCGGCGCCCATGACTGACCTGTAATACAATGTATATTTTAAAACAGATTATTGTGTCTTCAAATATCACAATTTATATCATTTATTATAATAACAATAAATCAAACAAAAAACAGTTTAGCTGTTGTCATAATACAAGTTGTAGATAAATACGAAATAATATTATGTTAAAATGTTAATAACATGATTATGCAATATTTTGTACATTATTGAATTTTTTACCATTCCTCAGACCGGACCAGATATGTATTAATTTTGTGTCATTAAAATAAAATATCATAACAATATAACAACAATAAGATAGTTAACGAGGCCAAAAGAATCTAATTTGAAAAGTATTAAAATAGGGCCAGGAATATTTAAATACTTGCTCTAAAGAAACAACATAATTTTTATTTGGCTTATTTTATCGCGATAGCAGAAAGGTATTTTTTATTCATTTTCTATTTGTTTTAACTGTCATATTTTAATTGTTTGCTACTATAAATTTTGTGCAATGAGTATTTACATACATGAAGTATTTTTACATCATGACATGGACTAGCTCAAAGTTATTATTATTGACAGGTATTTGATACCAATTTTTAAACCATTAAAACCCTGAAAATTATAAACATGTGCATAAACTAAAAAACAAAAATAACATGTAACTAGAAAAAATAATATACCTGTCACATAAGCAACTAAGATAAGCAAGTGGTCCTATTTACAATTTTAACTTTCACTTTATACTATTCCATACATACATTGGAAATGTCGTATACAACAGCACGAACAAGGACACATTGCTTCGCTGCGTTACGGTGCGACGCCGCAGCAGCGTTGCTGTGACGTTTTACATATTTTAGATACGCCACATCAGCGTTGTGTCGTCGTTAGATAGGAGACAAAGCGTTAGGGTCTAAACACACTAGGCTGAATTACGCCGGCGTAATTTACGTGGCCGAAATTACGTTCAGCCGCTTACGTCTGATGCGACACTCTATAAATTACGCGAAGAGCCGAAATTTCGCGGCGTAATTTCCGTTGCGGAACGCCCGCGTAGGTGAGTATTTAAAATTCTCAGATGTAATGTGTGCGTTAACGCTTTGGAGATAAGGTTGGATTTCCTATGTTCGGTTTTGATAATTCCGCCGCGTATAGTGTGTTGCTATACAAAACATTACCGCCGAATCGCTGCCGAACTTTACGCTCGACTCGGCTCGACGGAAATTCGGCTCGCGACGAAATTTCGGCATAGTGTGTCTGTAGCGTTCCGTCCGTATTTTGTATGCGTTTGATACGCGGCGTAAACGCGGTGGAATTTACGTCAGCGTAATTCAGCCTAGTGTGTTTAGACACTTAGAGCCAATCCTCGATACTGAGTTACGGCATCGCATCGTAGAAATGTACGTTGCTACGCGCTGTTTTGGCGATACAACGCCGCAAAATAGGGCTGTAGCCTGACCCGTAAAGTGAATAACGCGCTAGGCTGCCATCGTCTTGTATTGTGTCGTGCGTCGCAAATCGCAACAACTGTAACATAACAGCGTTATTCCAACGCAAACGACCGCAACGTATCGGAGCACCGTGACCTCACTCTTAAACAGTTTACAATTTGGAATTTAGAAAATAAAAATGCACTTAGCACCGACATAAAGAAATGCGACACGGATCTATCATCTATGGATCACTGTTATGCGTTGATATCGTTCACAAACAGCACGTCTCTGTCCTTGAGGCCGACTTCTAGAAGGTTCTGTGAGCCCCTCTCAAGCACACGCTTGGGAAAGTTGGTAGTGATCTCAAATTCTTCGGGCGCTTGGGGATGACTGAACACAAAGTCGTACAGTACCTGCAACAAAAGTGTTATACAATATTATGCATTGTGAAGAGAATTTTTTTGTACCGTAGAGGAAATTGATTCCTAGGCAGTTGACGGACCTACGTCAGTTGGTCGGCTTGTAAATTAGTGGAGGCAGTGAAAAGGTTTTCACCTCCGATTTCGTTGAACCTCCATCGATTTTCATGAAAATTGGTAAGTAGGTGGAGGATACCCTAAGAAACAAAAGTGACATAGTGCCAACTTGCGCTTTTGCCCTGGGGGTGGATGCCAACCCTTCTCGAGGGGTGATTTTTTTTTAATAAAAATAACCCCAGGAATCAATAAACATACAAATTCTAAGCAAATTTTGTTATTTAAAGTTTTTTGAATAGGTAAATCAATACTTTCAGAGTTATATTAAAGATCAAAGATCATGTTTTTACGTGAGAAAAATACTTGTCTTAAAGCGGTTTTTCAAAATTAACTAAGAAACTATAGGTTTTTACCAAAAATGTGTAATTACCAAAATTAAAGCCAATAAAAAAACAAACTACTTAATATCTATCATAAAATGCCTTCCTATATTCATCCAAAGTGAGGTATAGGTGATTGTATATACATTTTCTTTCGGCGAGTACCTAAGTCTAAGCATTCAAACTTGAATAACGGTAAACCGATGCATTTTATGACATGTAAGGTCAATGTGTCGAAGTCCGTCTGGGAGGTAAGTCCGTCTATCGGCAATAACTTCCATATTTGAACGATTAGTTTCATATGGCTCAGAGGGTAAAACAATATTGTAGAGTTAGTTTGACCTAAGAAACAGACATGTCGCTACTAACTACCTGTCACGAAAAAAACGATCTGCCATTTTTCTCCCGTTTTGAACTCGCAGTCGGAGTGTAAGTCTCGGCACTTAGTCGGTAATAAATGCTTAAGTGTTTTTATCTATCTGTTACCTCTTAACACCCAAATGGTTCAACCGATTTTTCTTAAATTTAGTATGAAAATACTTTAAGAGTCTTGGGAATGGATATGGACATAGAATACCTACTTTTTATCCCGAAAAATGTACGGTACCAGCGCGATTGGAGGCGGCATATAGTCCTTACTAAATATACGTTAATCTTTTCAAGTCTTTCAATATTCAGAAAGTAAATAAAACGGTAAATGTCGACTCGATAAGAGAGGGGCTCTTTATATTGATGTGCGTCTATTAAATATTTCAGTCTAGCAGATTCAGCCTTTGCGTCAATTTTTTGCACAGAGGGTAGTTTGAAATCGTTGTTTGAATATTTTGGACTAAATAATATCAATGTTTGAAATATATTAATAAAATTTATCTTCACTATGAAAAAATATTCGAACTCATTAATGCTGATAAAAAACTTAAAATAAAAACTTAAAGCTTATTTTTCAGACCTTGGGCGGTTTACAGAGGTGAAAAAATTTCGCAAAAAAAAAAACTTAATAAGATTACCTACCAAGAACTTCTAAAAATATTTTTTTGTAAGAGCGTAATTTAAATTGCATGCTGTGTTCACTGTAGAAGGTTGTACACTCAGCTCTACTAACATGCATTATTTTATATAAAATGTTTTAGTGATACAGCCAGTTCGTGGACCTTTCAATAAAAACCCGTTTTAATTAATTTTAATAATAAATAAATAATAAATAAATAAAAAAAAGTAATACTAAGTAAATAAACTGAAAAAATTGGGTTCAAAAACATAAACCTAATAAGTTTTTGAAACCAATTTTTACCGTGATTCCGCAATAAAGGGGTACTTTTAGGGGTTTATAATTCAGTCTTATCCAAAAATTATATCATAAATATTAAACAAACCGTTCATACGATGTAAATATGCGATTTTTAAGTTCAGAAATACAAAAAGTGTTTTTCGCGATTAAAGGGATGGAAAATTAATTAAATACCTACGAATAACAAAAACTGAGGAAGAGTAACTCCGTCAAAAATCATGCTCCAAAATGCTTGTCAAAAAAGTGTACCTTAGGTACACATTTCAATACATTTGCAATATTTAGGTGGCCTTGAGCGGTATAAAGGCTGACGTTACATGACAGTTCGAAAGGAACCAAATTTTAAACGGTAATAGCAAATTCAAATAACGTTATTTTTTCATAACGTTACTGCTTCAAGGGAATAGATAACGTTATGAAAATTTACCCGATATTAAAAATAACGTTAAAAATTGATATTAATAACGGTTAATGTTATAACGTTATATAGGATTTATAACGGTAATTATATGTTCTTTGATAACGTTATAGTCCGTCAAGAAAGTCATGACAGGCGGAAAAAATTTCTAAACGTAATCACGCTTTTAAGATGTATTTTTTTCTTTGTATTTTCACAGAGAACGCTTTTTACATTTTAAATAGTGCACCGTGCACGATCGCATACCTGATACCAGAAAATAACGTTATATTTGCCGTTATTATTATAACGATATCTGTTCGTTTATACATAACAAAAAATATCGTTATAATAATAACGGTAAATATAACGTTATTTTACTAGATATCGTTAAAAAAATAACGTTATCTGGCTACCATTATGAAAATAAAGGTACGTAACGATATTTTTTCTGTTATTCGATAACGTTATAATATATACTGGATAATGACGATAGCCTAAACTTGAATAGAACTTGGACATGTAATGGACATAACTCTTTATTCTTTAACTACGTTTATCCGCATGACATTAAGGTAGTAATTAATTCATTAAAAAAACACTAAGAGTGGTATAGATGATATATCTACGCCAGTCACAAAGTACGTGGCTGAAATAATATCTCAACCCCTTAGCTATATTCTAAATCTCTGCATTAAAGATGGTATATTTTCGAATGAGCTCAAAACGTCCATAATAAAGCCGCTGTTTAAAAAGGGTGATAGGGAAGATTTATCGTGTTATCGTCCAATCGCAATAATATCTGTTCTTTCAAAAATAATAGAAAAAGTAATATACAAAGCGATACATTCATATTTCGAAAAATATAGATTATTTGCAGAAGAACAAAAGGGTTTTAGAAAAAATATGACTATAAATTTAGCAATATATACTTTTTTAAATACAATTGTTTCAAATATTGACAAAAAGATACCAGTTACAGCCCTTTACATGGATATTTCCAAAGCTTTTGACTATGTACGACATGACATACTTTTAGAAAAATTAAATAGATATGGAGTAAGAGGTAATGTCCTAAACCTTATAAAATCTTTTCTGACCGATCGTATCCAAGTAACTCAAAACAAAAACTGAACGTAGGTACATGTCAAAGCTCCGAAAAACACGCATTGGCGTTCCTCAGGGTAGTATTTTAGGGCCCCGCCTATTTTTGATATATATAAATCACTTACCTCGTAGCATTAATTACCCTATGACACTATTTGTAGATGACAGCATTGTAGTTTTTATTTGCAATGACATTAAAATTTATGAAAATGAAATAAATAAAAGCCTAAATGATATTGTCAATTGGTTAAAATTAAACAATTTAATGATAAATTTAAGCAAAACTCAAATAATGAAATTTCAACAAAGAAAACTGTTAATAAATTCGTTAAACATAAATTATAATGGAGAAAAAATTACCGATACAGAAGTCACAAAGTTTTTAGGAATATTTATAGAAAAAGACCTTCAATGGAAGGCTCACTCTGAGCACATTTGTAAAAAAATTAATCAGTTTTCTTATGCCCTATTCACGATCTCCAAAGTAGCTAATGAAAAAGCATTACTAGCTGCGTACCATGGATTCGTAGTCTCTACTCTCAGGTATGGAATTATATTCTGGGGTAATTCCACAATGCGTAAGGATATATACAAATCACAAAAGAAATGTATTAGATTTATAGCAAATATACGAATAATAGAGAGTTGTGAACCTTACTTTAAAAAATATAAATTACTTACGTTTCCTTGTCTCTATATTTATGAAGTAGCTGTGTTTGTACGAACAAACCTTTCATTATTTATGCGATTCAAAACTAAAAGATACGAGCATAAGTTATGCTGTGTTGAATCTAAAACCTCACTGGTTCGAAAGAATATTTTCGGAATGACAACGAAAATTTACAATAAAATACCACGGGCTATTAAAGAATTAAACAGCATTCAAAAATTTAAGAATGCGTTAAAAAAATATCTCATAGAAAAATGCTTCTACAGTGTCGACGATCTCTTTCGTGAATAAAATTATATTAATGTTGATAATGATCATGTTCTAATTTATTAATTGTTATAATAATATATAAATAAAAATATAAATATATTATTATAATCTCATATTTTTTAATTGTTTGGATAAAAAATGACCTAGAGATACTATAATTGATATATTTTATTGACATTACTGTAATATTATTATTGTTTTATTTGTTTCTTAACTTGACTGTGATATAATTTTTTAATCAAATGTAAGTAATTAATATTAACTAAACTATGTACATTTAAATAATAATAATTATGACTTTGCACGCCACATTACTGGCAGAATGTAATGGCGCTAATATTATTATTTTTAAGACCTTTGTTTTACGTACATTCATGCAAATAAATAAATTTGAATTTGAATTTGAGTTATGAAGCCCTGGGTAATAGTATGGGAATTACGTTTGCTTAGGTTTTATTATTCGTAGTTAAATACAGTCGGGGCATTTTAATAGGCCACATTTAACATCTGTCAGATTAATTTCCATAGATCTTCATCATATCATATCATGTCATCAGATCATAGATTCCAGAGGTAAGCTGCGTAAAAACATCGACCAAAACGAATAAATCGATACGGACTTGAAATAAAATATTTGATTTTTATACGTTATTTGTAAAACCAAAAACAAATTCCTGTCCCATTATTACTTTAATTCAAGGAGCAAAATAAGACAAGTACATAATTTACAAAAAAAAAATGCATTTATTCCCTTGAATTATAAAAACTGTTAGTATTATCATTATTCATTTCACATAAATATGTGCTACTTTTCACAACGTGGTTATTAATTTATGAGGATATTTCGTTACAAGTTTACTTTTTATTTTCATTCGATTTTTAGAGTAACATCCCTAGAGTTTAAAAAGAAAAAAGGTCAGCTGACGTAACATTGTAACGACGTGCAATTATTAAGATCAAAATTTGTTTATTACGTTTAGAATTGTTTATCAGTAAAAGCAAATCGTTAAATAATTCGTATCGGTCATATTTACAATAAATATGTACCTAATCGTAATTGAAGAAAGTTCAAGTGCAGTTATAGCAAAACGAAAATATTTATTTTTTATGCACGTCGCTACAAGGTTACGTTGTGCAATTTTGATGAACTGTCAAATGTGGCCTATTAAAATGCCTCGACTATAATCATAAAATATGAAAAAACATTAAAACATTTATTTTATAGAATTAAACCCAATTAGTTAAGCCAGAATGGTTAAATCTGCATTTTTTCTATTTTCAACAAATGTGGTGGATTTCACCCCTAAAATAAAAAAAGCGCAATACGAGCGTATGTCACTTTTAAAGTAGAGGGCTTAATGTACTTAATCCCAAATGTTCATCCAAATGGATGGAGGTTCAACGAAATCGGAGGTTGCACCTGATTTTTGCCTTCATTTACTCTACTAAATGCCAATTCAATGTTGGCTGTGATTGATTAGACGGGTTTGACGTAACGCAACTAAAATACGTACGTCCGCCATCTACCTTGGAATCAACTTCTCTGCTAGTACACAAAATTATTGTATCGCACAATGGTTAGTAGTTTAAGTTAGTATTTTCACACAAATCAAGCTACGCTAATATTATTTTAAGTACAAGCGCATTGCACTCTGATTTACTCTCAACCCAGTGGGGACGGATAACTGACACGATTGGCAAGAGATTAGGGAAGGATTGAATTTTTACATGCCCTCATGCATCATCTTTCTTGTCAAACAATCAGGCATAATAAACTTGAAAACAAAATATTCAAACGCGGGAATCGAACCCACGACTTCCTAATCACCAGCTATAAGGCCGCGTTTCCACTGACGCGGAGCGATCAATTCTTATTCCTTTCGCCCTGAGATGTTGCCTTTTTTGGTTCTTATACGTTTTGCGGAACACTGGTTTAGGGTGCGTTTCCACTGAAGCGGAGCGGAGCTTAGCGGTGTCGAATTGACAAATCACCACGCTCGAAATCTTCGCTACGCTTCGCTGTCATTCCGCTGGAATAGCACGATTGGTCAGTTCGGGCACCGCTAAGCTCCGCTCCGCTTCAGTGGAAACGCACCCTAAGCCAGTGCTCCGCAAAACGTATAAGAACCAAAAAAGGCAACATCTCAGGTCGAAAGGAATAAGAATTGAGAACAAAGCACCCCCTTACACGCTGATTAATTTGTGGTGTACCTCCTAAAATTTTCATTTTTCTAGCTACCTTGAACACAAAAAGTTTGTGGAACACTGTTCAAACCATTGAGATACTATAAACTGGAGCCTTATATCGGTGTATAAGCGTCAAAAGCGTGTAATGTTATGTCCTACTTACTAGGACATAACAAAGGAGTCGATCTGCATATATTTTCATGTAATAAAAGTGTAAAGGTTTTTAGTGAACATTTTATGCTAGATATTGTTGAGTTTTGTGGACTTCCGCTAAATAATAAACCATAAGAATGGCCAAATAATGCCTCAAACACGTGGATTTAATATTAAATACGTAAGTTTTAAACAACGTTTTCTGGGCTTTTCAATCGGTATTTTTGTAAGCTAAAAAGATAATTTATAAGTTTAATAATCCCTTATTCGTGCTATATAAGGTATTAGTAATAAAAATGTCACATCAATTAATAATTTGTCTACAAATATTGCATAGCTTTTTACGTGTGTTTACGGATTCTCATTACTTGAACTATAGTTTATCGATATCATGAACTAAATGACTTTCTTTTCTGTACTATAATGTGCTTCGAAATGATTGACAAATAGAAATATTCAAGAAAATAAACACACACTACTTGATGAAAATAAGCACAAAATGGCCACGCGATGACGGGCTAAGATTACATCTATACTATAATACTTTATCTATGGTTCAAACCACTGGATCATGGAGATGTTGCGATTTCCGAGCCATATTCACGAAAATACTAACGTCGGTGGTATCAGCCAGTCGGAACCGTCTCGTGAGTCGTTCCCCGCACGGCAGCCGCACGAGCAACGCCAGCGCGCCCGCCCCCGCGCCCGCCTCCTCGCCCACGCGCGCCGCCGCTGCCGCTCGAGCCTCTATCACCTGCAAACACATAAACATTTTTACAGGTTTGTATCAACATACTATAATAGTCAGGGTTCCCTAGAACGATTTTTTATTATTATTATCTATTATTTATTACTATCAAGGTAATATTTTGAAAGTAGCTTCATTTTGATTAATCACAACGACAAACAACATTTTTATTTGCGAAAAATCTTGAAAGTGGAACTAACAGAGAGAAAGAATTTCATACTTCGATTTGATGGTACTAAAATATGGATTGTTCTATTTGTAGGACAATGTTACTCTTAAATTATATAACTATTTTAACCTATATACAAAAAATCAGCTGGTTAGGGTTCCGTTTTAGGGTTCTGTAATCAACAAAACTTGGTTCTCACGGCGCGTAATATCACGAACCGCGCGCGCTCGAGGTGGCGCTAGCTGGATCGAACAGGCGCGTCCGATCTTATTGAAGTCGGTAACTTCAAAGGCGCGGTTCAAGCGACTCGTGATATTAGAGATAAACTACGATAACATGGCACGCCCCTCCAAATTACTGTTTCAATTTGTGTAGTCACATCCTTATGAAAGAGTTTGTATGTAGTAAGTATTCAACCAATCAAACAGTACTCGTAATATTTCACATGTCACTTATTACCTTTGTTGGTCAACTAACTGGTGTTTGTAGGTAATCATAACTAGCCGACCGCGCAAGACAACGCACTTCAAACGTCTTGACAACGCACCTCAAACGTTTTGAATTTTGGAGGGGCGCACCATGTTATCGTAGTTGATCTCTACGCGCCGTGAGAAGCAATAGCATCACTCGCGGGCCTCTAAAGGCGAACAGGGAAGACGCACATAGAATCTCGTTATTTTGCGACTACAATGTAAAAATAACATTCTTGTCATATCACAGTATTGAATTTTGATAAAAAAGAAGAATTTGAAAAAACGAGAATCTGAAACACTTCGAGCAATGGTAGGTACTGCCCTTGTGCTTCGCTTGGCTCGTCTCGGCGGGGGCACTACCGTGCCTCTAGATTCTTGCAATTATTTAAATTTATTATAACCTGGTCAGTGCTCATGATGCCATGTATCCAATGCGATATTGTACTATACTGTACTCGGCGAAACATGGCGGTAGCGGTCATTGACTCCGTGTCAAAAACTTGTCATTTTCTATATAAACTGCGACTGACAATGGACTAGGAACATCTGACACTTCATTGTCAATCGCGGTTTGTATAGAAAATGACAAGTTTTTGACAGGGAGAGTCAATGACCGCTACCACCATGTTTCGCCGAGTACAGTATAGTGTGTTTAAAGTTTTGCTAACTATAACTACAATCACCTCTTGCTCATGCCGCTCCAGCTGCAACCGTCTCTCCATGGAGTCACGTCGGAGCTGGTTCTCATACTCCCTGGCCGCAGCCCGCTGCCGCTCCTTCTCCTGGTCTGCAGCTAACGACTCCAAATACGCCTCGTCCTGAGACGCACGCAATCGAGCTGTCACTTCTCGCTCCACTCTGAAATAATAATAAAAAAAAGTTTAAGGCCGGCCATAGACCGTATCTTGTAGTCGAGACCAACTGCAAGATGCAATGAGTTACTGTACAGCTGGAGTCTGCAATTTATATACTGATTTCATATCCACCATACATGGACCGCTCAAGCAGTTCTTGAGCGGAAGGAACAGTCGTTCAACATGACCACTCTAAAGGAGACCGTCCCAACTGCAATTTGCGGTCCATCTATGGATCTAATCTATCTAATCTAAGATTATAATCACTGCTACATACAGAAATGTAATATTATTTAGTAGTACAAGTCTTTTAATCATAATTTTTTTGAGTTTGGTATCCAAAGCCTTCTAACAAAGGAAAGGAAGAAAAATACATATGTTACGCTCAAAGACCGAAATCGCTCAGTGAGCGAAAAAATTGCTCACAACGCGTTGTGGTCACAGTGAAACAGCTACGACGCGAATTTCGCTATTCATTTTTCTTAATTTGATCTTGATTGATTAATCATCCATAGGTATGGAAGATTATATTTGAATTACCATGCGTATGTGATTTAGTAAAAGAAAAAATATTTTGTAGTACGCATAGTAATTCAAATATAATCTTCCATGTCTATGCATGATTAATCAATCAAGAACAAAGCAAGAAAAACGAATAGCATATCAGCCACGACACGAATTTCGCGTTATGGCCTTTTTGTGATTGCCAGAATGCGTCGTGGCCGTTTTCATTAGATCCACAACGCGAAAATCGCGTCGTGGCTGTTTCACTGTGACCACAATGAGTTGTGAGCTTTTCTTCGCTCACTGAGCGATTTCGGTCATTGAGCATAACACATACAAAAAGATGCCAAGATTATTATCCTTATAATTAGTTTTCTATAGTCAGGGAAAAACATACAACAACAGTTTATTAGAATTAAAATATTTTTTTACTCAATTAAATTTAAAACAAATGTTTTTAAAAATGTGAGTTTTTTTTTTTTTTTTTAACAGAATGTGCACCAATCTGGTAAATAAATCTCACCTATCAGCTCTAGCCGCAGCCAAATGTGGATCATTGTCAGCCACAACTCGTCTCAGCCTCTGCAGAAGCTGTTGGGAGGAACAGGAACCCTCGCTCCGGGCTACCACTGTCATTCTGTGGTCTCTCACGCACAACACACACAGAAGCGGGTAACGTCGACCACCGACCGACTGGGCCACTCTCCACCCCTCGGGCGACTCCACTGAACATCCCCAGAATAGTGCATGTGTGTTTATATACTGTATCACATCAGGGTCTGACAGAGTTGTTCTAAAAAAATTTTATGAATTGAAAGTAAATGGACAAAAACTGCTAAACTTTTTTCTTGAATGAATATAAATGCTTTATCGATACACAATATTTTTGAATAAGCTTCACATATTATTATTTAATTGTAGGTCTGACCATAGGTATTTTATTGCAACATAGTAAGTCAATTAGACGAAGCCTATACACAAATGCCGTATCTGTTGATACACATGTTAGTTACGATTGTAAAAACTTGTTACCTGCAGAAGTTTTGTGTCTCCGTAGCTGATTCCGAATGGAGATATACAATAAGGAATCTCAGTTCATTCTTGGCATCATTCAATGCCTGAGCGTATGTACCCTGGTAGAACACTGGGTGAGGATTGTATTTGGATGTGTAGCTACCTATAAATCCCATCACATCGTCCAATGGGTCTGTGGCCACTGAAAAATTAATAAAGAAAATAATTATTAATAGATATATATATATATATATATAGATTTTGCGAAAATCGTCAATGTTAATTATTGGGCCCAAAAAAAAAATACTGGCAGGCTTTGCTATGAATAATATTTTAAAAAATATGCTGTTAGCGCAGGTGACAATGCAGGTATAATATGATTCACAATTTTAGTGGTTGTTAACATTTTAGATAAATTTAAACACTTACGCCTTCTGTCGTCATTCCGAACAAAACTGAGCAGTAAGTTCAAAACAGATGATATTGTGTTGTAGCACATGGATACTACTAAGTTCACAACATATCGTAGGAGCCCTGTGACACCACCAGGCCCGTCGGGGCCCTCATCTGTGAATATGTGCTGTGCTATGTGGTCGTGTACTACTGTGGGCGCCCGCGCCTCCGTAGCGAACACCGAGGGCCGCCCCTCACGTATATTCAGTTGTTCTTGAATTGCCACCTGTACAAAACATAGAAACAAAATCAGGAAACTTTAAATTGACTTCAATAATATGTAAATGAACAGCTGTAAATATTTTTTGTAATAATTTGGAGCTCGACCTACTTTTACCTTGTATATTTTTATTTTGATAAAATATTACCTCTAGATCCCATTGGTGTCTTTGCAAAACGTCTCTGCATATTGACATGTCCTCGATACCCGTTAAATCTTGGAATTGCAGTATTTTATCAGTTTGTTCTTGGGTAAGACCCAGGGCATTATCTTCGAGATCCATTGCTTTGTTGTTATTATTAGTTTTATAGCAATAGATCTAGTTTTGGTACTGGAAGACACGACTACATAAATATGCCAATAATCTCAAGTGAGGCGTTTAGAACGCTTAATATAAATAACAATAACTTTAAGATAATAACAATTTCAACATTGGTTATTTTCTTGGTTCAATTAATTTTTCATAAAAGTTTGAGCTCGTCAATCGACATTCGCGATTCGACAATCACGATGACAAACACAGACTATAACAACAATGAACACAGATTATAAGAAGATTCAAGATGAAGACTACCATAGACAAAAGCAGTGTTGCCAACCTTCAACCACCCCTTTATTTTTATTTTTTTTGCTATAGGCCTATTACACGGTCAATATTTTTTATCTGATGGCAATGACGTAATAAAGGGCCCCGAGACGATCAAACGGTTTGACTCAAATACGTAAATTTTGGTTAGACTCAAACCATTTTGATCGTTTACAAAGCTAGTTTGAACGGTTTGTCAAACATTTACGTGTTTGAAGCTCGTTTGATGAAATTTCATATTTTTGTTGTGTTTGACGCGCCGTTTGATCGTGTTCCGACTTCCGGTGCGTTTAAACTTTGAACAAACTTTGTACCATTCTTTGGAGATTCAGAGTACATTATTTTTAACCGACTAAAAAAGAGGAGGTTAACAATTCGACGCGTATGTACTCGTATATGTAATATTTCCAGAACTGCCCAGTTTTCGTATATTATGTTCTATATAGTCTATATCAGCATCTGAACAAATGTGCAAAATTTCAAAAGTGTATGTATGTAATACGTTTGTGTTCACATATCTCCGGAACTACAAGTCCGATTTAAATATTTTTTGTTGTACTATATAAGTATTGCTTATCTTGGGAGACTATCAAAATAGGTTTAGTAGTGTTTAATGGGAAACTAATTGCATAAAAAAACTAAAGATAAACCACGTCTTGTTCCCAACCGATATATTCTCGTAATCATTTCACAATCATTCTGACAACATCAAATCTTACAAAAGTCACAATAGATTTATAAAACCCAACCAGCCAGAGTTGTACATGCCCCCCCCCCCCCCCCCCCAAAGACGACAGTATTTAATTATGATATAAGAAAAGGATATCACTCTAGTATAAAATAACAACTAAAGATATAACAGCGTAGAAGATAAACTTAACATAACATTTCCCACAGATGAAAAGGATAATATAAAATACCTATATTAGAGAGTAATTAAGTGGACTGTATCTCAAATCTCAATGAAAATATGGTCGCTCACTACTTCTTACCATACAAGTGATAGTTCGGAAAAAGAATCATATTAGTTTAACAATATGTACCTTAACAACACCTCTAACAGTATAACACCTCTAATAGTATAACAATAATAAAATTAACTTTAAACAATAAACATACATATTAAAAATCACAAAAAAATAAAATAAAACAATACTAATGCTCACAATAAGACATACAAACTAATTGCTAACAATCAGGGTTATATAGTGACAAAAATATTTTTCAGAGAAATAAATATTATTCGGCAGTAGGTAAAACAATAATTTTTGATACTGGTCGCTTTATACACGTATCCTTACATTTTAAGGTTACCAGTTACCACCCGCGTAGCCTTGTCCAGCCCGGTATGTATCTTAACGATAATACCCATTAGCCATCTTGCAGGAGGTAAGTCATCCTCTTTTATGAGCACTACATCCCCTATCTCAGGTTCCGGACTAATTGTATTACATTTATATCTATGCATGAGAAAGGATAAATATTCTTTGGACCATCGTCTCCAAAAATCTTGCACCATTCGTTGACATAATTGCCATCGACGTAAAGTACTTACAGTGGACTGCTCGTATTTGCAATCAGGAGGCAATAATAGTAGCTCACCGATGAGGAAATGCCCCGGTGTTAATGGTACAAACTCCTCATTTCCTCGCACACAACTAAGTGGCCGTGAATTCAAGCACGCCTCAATTTGAGCCAAAATGGTTGTAAATTCCTCAAAAGTGAGGGTGGAATTACCCATAACCTTACTCAAATGATTCTTTGTAGATTTAATTCCCGCTTCCCACAACCCTCCGAAATTTGGTGCTCGAGGTGGTATAAAGTACCATTGAGTACCGTTGGTCGCTAGCCAATCAGATACCTCATTAGTAAAGTTATTGTTTTGATCATTCAACATTTCCTTTAACTCTCGCGATGCTCCTATAAAATTTGTCCCGTTATCACTATTATACAAGTCACTGCAATGCCCTCTCCTAGCAACAAACCTCCTAAAAGCCATCAAAAAGTGTGTCAGCTCCGACGCACGACTGGAGTTTACTCCTTAAGTACGAGTATCTAACCATACGCAAAAAGAGTTTATTCAACTGAAAAAAGATTGATATAATATGAAATCAGATGTTCCGGCAATATTATCTACACCCCTTTCTGCCATAGTTATTTCAAAATATTTTTTTCTCAATTCTAAGGCCAGAATCGAATAGAGGAGAAAAATCCAGGAAGATCAAGCCGAAGAAACTCATATCCAGGACTAATAGTTGCCGAGTTACAAGCATTCAAACTTTATAATATTAATATAATTATATTATAATATTATATAAAATAATATAACAATATAATTATATAATAATATAATTATTTCAAGTTCAGGGAGGGGGTAGCCGAGGTGTTGCCTTTGATGTTAGAAGAAATCCCGTTCCTCTAGGCCTATTGGGAGCGGAGTTATGGCTACTTTAGTAAGACGTTTGACAGTTGCTTGTTTACACTTTAAAACAGGAACTATTTTCCAAGAGACTATAGTTATTTCTTGTCTTTATCTATTTCTTCTAGATCGACAATAATTTTCGTGCTAGGCCTAGGGTGCAGCTGGTGTCATTCAATTCATGGAATGGTCATTCAGAAAGTAAATTCACTTTCACTACACTACACTACACACTCTGTGAAATAAAATCATAATCTTATTTTTGATTATCGGGCTTATTAAAAAAATACATAACTAGACAAAAAAATAACTAATTGACTGAAAATGAGAATAAAAAACAACGTTTTTTTAAATATTTTCATAGTTGTTATTTTACAAGTTTTGGTTGCTTTTTCTTTAATTTTGAACCTTTTTGACAGCAAAATAAATAAGTTTTTGTATTTCGGCATCATCTCATCCGCGATATTTTGCATGCTCAATAGAAACGTTTCTCCAATAAAATTACCTACAATAACGATATAAAGCTAGACATAATATTATAAATCAAATGGGACTACGCATAATTATGAAAATATTATCAGATTAGCATCAAAAGTGCAAAGTTGGCAACAACTTTGTAAAAAATGGCACAAACAAAACAAGCTCCCACGATGACGATTTATTTTTTGAAGATCCAAGAGTTAAGACGTGATCCTCGAGAAGAACGGCAACAGTGTACGGGACCGGCACAGCGACCTGGCAACGTAGCCGCACACACAACTAAACTTGTCAGTCAGTCAAACGATACTGTCAGTGTACACTCACACATTAACAAAATTGTACTAAATTTTCGACTGATTTATGCGCTTATTATACTATTTTTAGCTAGTTAATATAATTTGCCGCAAATAAACATCATATTCAATGCCAAATGATATAATTTCAGTTTAAGGTTATGCTCCATTCGCCCGTAAATGGAAAAATACTTTACTATGGAAAACGAACCACCTTAAGGAGTAAACTCCAGTCGTGCGTCGAAGCTGACACACTTTTTCTTTTACGACCAGTATCAAAAATTTGTGTTTTACCTACTGCCGAATAATATTTAGTTCTCTGAAATATAATAAATATTGTTGTCACTATATAACCCTGATAATTAGCAATTGGTTTGTATGTTTTGGAGAGTCGCTCAAAGAGTTCTTCCAGGTGTTTAATATGTTCCTCTTCTGTGCGTGAGTAGATTAAAATATCGTCTATGAACGAATATACGTTGCTCATACCCTGAAGTACTTCGTCTATGAACCTCTGAAAGGTTTGTGCTGCGTTTCTCAATCCAAATGTCATGTAGGGAAATTCATATAGGCCGAAAGGCGTAGTGATTGCTGTTTTAGGTATGTCCTCTGCAGAGACAGGGATTTGATTATAAGCTTTAATTAGATCTATTTTTGAGAATTTTTTGGCTCCAGAAAGTTCGTATGTGAAATCATTAATGTGACGTATAGGATAGCGGTCTGGTATGGTTCTTGCATTTAGGGAACGGTAATCTCCACATGGTCGCCACCCATCATCTTTCTTCTTTGCTAGGTGTAGTGGCGAGGACCATGAGCTCTCGGTCTCGGATCGTCTTGCAGTACCATATTGCTGCATCTCGTCGAATTCCTTTTTAGCTATCTTCAGGCGGTCTGGAGCTAATCGACGGGGGCGGGCACATACGGGTGGGCCTGGAGTGGTTCGTATATGATGCTTTATCGTGTGCTTCGGTTCCACCGGTGTTCTCGACCGGCGGGTCTCGTGGTGACAGGAAACTTCTTCAGCAACTCGTGGTATTGCGATTTACCTGACACGGCCTTGATGGTAAGTGTCTCTGTCGCTGTAGCTTAGACGAAACGGCGAAGGCATATCTAAACGTCCTCATCCCAGACGACGAGCCCTCCTTGGATGATGAACACCACCGCGACATTAGGAGTAGAATGCTAGACCCCATTCATACACCGGCCTCAGATTTACCAACTTCGGAAGAATTTAGTAAAATAGTAAACCTTTTGCCTATAAAAAAATCTGCGGGCGAGGATAAAATATCGAATATTATGATAAAACAAGCGTGCTTAGCGGCCAGTTCATCGATTCTACATGTTTACAACAGATGTATCGCAGCAGGTATATTTCCAAAAATTTGGCGCACCGGTTGCTTAAAATTAATACCTAAAGCGGGAAACAAACCTCCTGACGACCCAAAATCTTACCGTCCGATAACGTTACTGCCTTGCTTAGGTAAATTACTAGAACGTCTCATCGTACCTCGCCTGCTACCCGGTGGCCCTAAATTTCATAGTCATCAGTTCGGTTTCACCGCCGGGAAATCGACTGTTGACGCGGCTATGGAAGTTAGAAAAATAGTAAATCTTTCGGAATCTAAATACGTGGTCGCCATTTCATTAGATATCTCAGGCGCGTTCGATCATGCTTGGTGGCCGATGTTATTATTAAAACTAAAAAAATCGAGGTTGCTACTCTAACATTTATGCCATAATACGTTCTTACTTTTTTAACGGTCAAACTAAGCTTCGACTTGGCCATTGTACACACGCCAAAGATTTAACATGCGGCTGCCCTCAGGGTTCTGTTATCTCGCCAAAACTATGGAATTTCGGATTTGATGATTTATTAAGTCTTCCCCTCCCACCGCTGTGCATACTAGTTGGCTACGCCGATGACGGTTTTCTCATCGTTCAAGCAAATTCACGTTCCGAAATTGAATCTAAAGCCAATGATAGTCTTAATTTAATATCGAGCTGGGGTAAACGTAATCGCCTGAAATTCGCCGCGCATAAAACTTACCAAATTCTTTTAAAAGGGTCCCTTATATCTTCCCCTAGCATTAAACTTGACAATATTAACGTGAAACGCAAACAGTCACTCTGTTATCTTGGTTTTTACTTGGAAAATAAATTTACATTTTTAGAACATATACCCGGTGAGAAAGCGAAGCGCAATTTTTACTCCTTTACCAAAATATCTACGTCGACATGGGGCCTCTCCTTCAAAACCCTAAAATTAATTTACACTGCTACTTACCTAGGCAGCATTTGCTACGGGGCCCCCGTGTGGGCCGACAGAGCAACAATCGGCGCGGCTCGTCGCAAGTTGCTACAAAGCCAACGTCTTGCTCTTATATTCTTATGCAAAGCTTACAGGACCACAAGCACCGAAGCCTTACCTGTGTTAGCCGGAGTTTTACATTAAACATATCAAGGAACATTGCCAGACATTAAACATATCAAGGAAAACTATGCGACTCTTAAACAAGTAAATGATTTGTGTAGCAGGAATATTGATTTGCATGACCTAGACCAGTCCCCAATAGAAAAATCGGTGTGTAATATTAACATGCAGAGAGGTGCATATTTGTTAGATAAGAGTTCATACATGGATATATGTGAATCTAAAGTAGATGAAAAAATAATTGATAAGCAAAAAAACTGCACGACTCAGGAGAACATAAATATGGGGTCAATGACCGACAGCTTGGGTATTATCGAGCAGAGCGATAAGGTGCAATATTCAGCTACGTCATCGCCGCACAGAGCTGGGCGAACAGAGCAGACTAATACTTGCATCTCACTTACGCGCAATATTACCGGTTTGCAGCGCGTGGAGGCCCCTAAAACAAGTTTGGTTTCGCAAGCGAAACCTGCGCGTGAGGCCAAGGTACCCGTACAACTGCAAGAGAGGGACAGCGCGTGCGCGCAGACGGTGTTGGGCGCGGGTGTGAGAGAGAAGTCATGGGCGAACATTGTCGAAGAGGGCCAGCCGTGGCGTGAAGTTCGATACAAACGGAGTGTAAGCAATCGGTTTATGGGCAAGAAAGGCAAAGCGATGGCGGGAACTGACTGTAAATTTAAAGCGGCTGATATTAAAATTCCTTTTTACATATATAATGTGAATAAAGATACTACTGAAACGGATGTAGCGGAGTATATTATGAATAAAACGGGAGTACAGATTTTACCTGAGAGAAAAAATATGAAGTATAAGAAGGAATACATAGCATATAAATTTATGATTCCAAAGGCTAAACTACAAGTTTTTATGGATGAAAATCTATGGCCAGACGGGGTATCTTTTAGACAATTTTATATTTTCAAAAATAAAGCGCAGACTCAGAAGAGTGATATATTGAATAGTAATTAATACAGTTATGGCTATACCTAATAAAAACCAATACCAGTTGAGTAAATTTGTGAGCTTTAACTGTAAAAATATTAAAAGGAGCATGGAAAATGTCAAAAGATTGTGTATGAATGCGGATATCGTGGCTTTACAGGAAACGTGGTTACTTCAACATGATTTACAGCTTTTGGGGGATATAGATGACAACTTTGAATATACAGCCAAGACCGCAGTAGACCTTAGTTCAGGTGTTCTACGCGGTAGGCCGCACGGAGGGGTGGCATTGTTGTGGCGAAAAAGCGTATTTCCCAGAGTATCAGTGGTGAAGTGTAACAGTGAACGTATTGCAGCAATAAGAATGGAGGATGAGGACGGTCATGCTATGATAGTCATGAGTGTTTATATGCCTACGGACCATATGGACAATTTGCCGTTGTTCAGTCAGTGTTTAGGAGAAATGACTGCGATAATACAGGACAACAATATAGAAGTGGTGTATATGTTAGGAGACTATAACGCGCACCCTAATGCTCCTTTTGGTATAGAGTTGCTAGAGTTCTGTGACGAGAACGACTGGATCTGTGCTGACTTGGGACTAGCCGGTAAGTCATCTGGCACACACACTTTCCTAAGTGAGGCTCACGGCTGTACAAGGTGGCTAGATCATTGCGTTGTGTCCAAGTCAGCATGGGACACAGTCAGTAGCTTTAGAGTGTTACAAGATACATTCTGGTCCGATCACCTGCCGATAGAAGTAGTTTGTAACTTAAGACTGATTAAGCAAAAAATTAAAATTAGTAACAATTTCAGTAATAAAATCAGGTGGGGTGTAAGGGGGGCCGATGAGATAAGTAAATATAAGAAATTATGTAACGACGAGCTGAAAAACATCCATTTCCCGGAAGAGTTTCAGAGCTGTGCTGATTCTATGTGTAATGATATCCAACATAGAGTCATCATAGATGGTTTATATAATAGAATAGTAAGCACTCTATGTAAAGCATCCATATCCAGTCACAAACTTACAGATAACCGACGTAAAGGTAAGCGTGTGTTTGGATGGAATGAGAATGTTAAGAAGGCACATAGGCAGGCGAGGGCTGACTATATAATGTATTTATTAGCGGGGAAGCCCACTAGTGGCCCTTTTTATGATAAAATGTATGAGAGTCGTAAAATATTTAAATCTCGTCTAAAATTTTGTCAAAATAATCAAGAGCAGGTCAGAATGGACAAACTGGCTGCTCAGTACTCTTCCAAGAGTTTTGATAAGTTCTGGAGAGGTACTAAGCAACTAAAGGGTAAAGTTAGGCTGCCTATTAGTATTGAGGGGGTGCAGGATCCAATTGGGATTGCGAACTCATTTCGAGAGGCTTTTCAGGTGAAATCTTTATTGCCGCTGGCTCTCGACACTGAGTGCCAAGTTCAATCGGGCCCAGCGATTGGTTTCTCGAGTAAGGATGTGTCCAAGGTGATAAATAGCATGAAGCGGGGAAAATCGCCTGGCCATGACGGACTCAGTGTGGAGCACCTGCGGCACGCAGGCTTTCATCTGCATAGAGTATTGGGAATGTTTTATACGTTTTGTATCCGGCACTCTTATCTGCCAGCAGACCTCATGAGAACTATTGTGGTCCCTATTGTAAAGAATATTGCGGCGGATACATCCAGTAAGCGAAATTATAGACCCATTTCCCTTGCTACAATACTAGCAAAAGTTCTAGATGCGCTGCTGGATACGTTGCTAAAGAAGTACGATGCGATTGGGGACACGCAATTTGGCTTTAGAGAGGGAGTGTCTACTGAAAGTGCCATACTATGTTTGAAACAGACGGTTGATTACTATACCAAACGAAAAACGCCGATCTTTGCATGTTTCTTGGATTTGTCCAAAGCATTTGATAGAGTATCGTATGGGAAGCTTTGGGCAAAGCTAAGAAAACTTGGCGTATCAAATGATATAATTGAGCTATTGACGTATTGGTATAGTAATCAACGGAACTGTGTTAGGTGGGGTAATGCACTCTCTGAGGATTACTCCTTAGAGTGTGGGGTGAGACAAGGGGGAAAAACCTCGCCCCGATTATTCAATATTTATGTAAACCAGTTGATTGAGGAGCTCAGCAGTACTCATACTGGTTGTCATATTGATGGTGTATGCTTAAATAACTTAAGTTATGCTGATGATATGGTACTGCTGAGCCCCACAATCGGTGGTCTTAACAGGCTGTTAAAAATTTGTGAGAGATATGCTATTGAACACGGCTTAGAGTACAATGTTAGTAAGTGTGAGTACATGATATTTAAATGCAATAGTAAGATTTTCAATCATCAAGATTGTCCACCACCTTTACTTAACGGAGTACCTCTGAGTCGTGTTACAAAATTTAAATATCTCGGTCACGTGGTGACAGATACTCTCAGTGATGAGGAGGATATTGAGAGGGAGCGCAGGGCGCTATCGATCCGCGGTAATATGCTGGCGCACAGGTTTGCCAGGTGTACAGCGCCTGTCAAGATAACGCTTTTTAAAGCATTTTGTCAGACGTTTTACACCTGTGGTCTGTGGGCCAGCTTTACTCAACGGACCTATGGCGCCTTGCGGGTCCTCTACAATAACATATTCAGGTCTCTATTGCGGCTCCCTCGATACTGCAGTGCATCCGGGATGTTTGCCGATGCAGGAGTCGACGATTTCTACGCGATTATGCGAAAAAAGGTAGCGTCAGTAGTGCATAGAGTTCGGGAGAGCCGGAATGGAGTCCTGAAGATGATAGCGGAGCGAATTGACTCTGCACTCCTTCGCAGACTCACTGAGCTACATGTCAGGGTAGCAAGATGAGCTGCATTTTGATTATTTGTAAGCATAATATAATTTTATTGTCACAAAATCATTTAAAATATGGACTTCTTTGTCTGAAAATAAATATTTTTTTTTTTTTTTTTTTTTTTTTTTACCCGTTGACCTTGAGATTCAGCGTCGTGCGACAATGTACTATCATAACAAAAACATTGACAACCCGTTCTTTTTAAGCGCTCGCGATAAAATTAAAATAGCAAGATTGTTTGAACCTTTAGAAAACTCTGTGCAAAGCTTAATCTCCGAATGGCAGTCACGATGGGACTGTTCCACCAAAGGGCGACACCTTTATAATTTTTTCCCTAATATTCGTGAACGGCTATCCAAACATTGGATGGATATTGATCACTGCGTTTCTCAATTCCTGACCGGTCATGGAAATTTTAAGGCCAAACTTTACGGATTTAAACTAGTAGCATCGTCCATGTGCGAGTGCTCGACCGAAGGCAACATGTTTGAACAAACCGCGCATCATGTTCTCTGGGAGTGCAGTCTCTGGCAGGACGAAAGAACTACTATGCTAAACAACCTATTCTGTACATCTGGAGTCGCATACTACGGTGATCTCGTGGACAGCGCTAGAAACTTCCGTGCCTTCAAGCGTTTTTGTCACAATTATTATTGGCAACAGTCAAACACAATAAACTCCAATATTAACTTAGCTTTAGCTTAGGAGTCACAATTATTAACCTTATTTCCGTGGTGCTCCCCCTTAAGTTCCTTGACTTTCGGTCATTGCAACTTTGTGCTGTCTCCCGCTTTTATGGGGAGGGAAATTGGAATTTTCCTACTCCTCCTATTTTCTTCTGATTAATTTCGTTGCGGGTCCCAAGACAGTTTTAGCATGTCCCTCGGGCTCCCTGAGATCATATCAAAGGGTTTTCGTGGTTGGATACCGCTGTCGATCCTGGCGACACAGGAGATACAGTGGTGGGAATGTGTGGTGGGCCAAAGCCCGTTTTAAAAAAAAAGTGTCTCTGTTCCCTTGGCACAATGGTTATGTGGCAGGGCTATCGAAAGAGTCGTAAGGTTGTCTACGAGTCGATGGTTACGGCAGTCGACTAATAAATTGTAGTGACTTAAAAAATCGACGCCTATTATAGGTTTTGCCACGTCAGCTACCAGAAACCTCCATACGAAGTCTCGTCGTAATCCCAAGTCGAGATGCAGTTCTTCGTAGTTATACGTCGATATTATGAAGTTATTTGCTGCATACAGTTGAAACTCTATCTTATTACGGTGTCCTCTGGTCGCTTTCTTAGGGAATACACATAAGTCGGAGCCAGTATCGATTAGGAACTCCAACTTGGTCTTCCTGTCGGTGACAAAGAGGCGGCCGTTGCATGCATGGCAGTCATGTGCGGCCACTACTGAGTACTGACTGCCGTCGGCATTTCCCGAGAACGAGCAGGGGCGGGTGCATTTAAATGCCTTGTCGTCAAATTTGTTATGGAAATAGCACATACCGTTACTCCTCGATTGAGATCTCGAACGTGACCTGTATATCTGTTTGTCGTCGCAGTGTAAGTGCTTGTCGAATCTACGACGTGGTTGTCGCGACTGTTGTGTGCTGAGTTCTGCTAACTGCTTGGTCAGCTGCTCGATCTGTCTTGCCATCGCCTCCATCGCCAACCACATAGAGTCCCTAGCTGGTGTGCTGCTGCTGCCAGGTGTCGCTGCTGCCACCTGGAGTGTTGGGTGTGCGATGGTTGTTATCCTGTCTGCCAACTCCGCCAACTTGTCCAGAGGCATGTCGCTCTGCGAAGCAATTATTGGCTGTACGGATACGGGGAGTCGGTTGTACCAGGTCGTTCGTATGAACTCCTCTGGTATATTCGGACCGGCGAGGTGTTGGAGATGCCGCAGAAATTGCGACGGTTTTCTCGAGCCGATGTCCTCACTGATGAGGAACTGTTTAATCTTCTCCTCACGTGGGGCGGTCAGTCGACGTATTAGTTCGGATTTTAAAGTTTCGTATTTCCTTTCCTTGGGCGGGTCTTCTATGATGTCCGCCACCTCAACTGCGTATTTGTGTTCTAGGTATTTTACACGACATGCGGTAAGCATGTCGTGTAAAATTTTGTTGTGTCGTTACTAATCGCTGACAGTAGAAACTGGCCTTCCAGTTGCGCGAACCAAAGAGCCGGGCGCTCTGGTCAAAATGGGGGCACTTTAACTCCGACCCGAAATACTTCCGTCGGCATTTCCTGCGGTGTGGCCATTTTTTTTTTGTGTACTGTTAATTAATTGTCTTCACAAAATGTCACTATTTGTCACTGTCTGTAGTCGGTAGTGTATCAGGGAGTGGTTGAGTGAGTCGGAACTGTTGCTGTGAGTCCCAGTGAGTCGAATAGCTGCCGTGCGGGGCCGATGCTACGTGCTGACTAGGAGAGATGTGCTCTGCTTGCTGACCGGTCGGTGTAGTGAGAAGGCCCGTTGATGCCGATGCGGAGTCGTCCAGGCCGCGGTACGTTGCAGCTAGTGGACGAGGTACCCGATGTGGCGTTGCTGGCTGGCGTGGTGCGGAGGGGCGGGGTCGGGGTCACCAATGTGGTGAATCAGAAGGTTGCGTGTTCAGATCACGTCGGGGTCACTAATGTAAGGTACTTGTTCAGCACTTACGTTATAGGTCCAAAATGAAATGCAGGATACGGAACCACTTAGTTTATTCACCTATTAACACTTTATATTTTGTACATACAGTCACACCAATTGTCTAAAGGTTTGAAGTTACTTTACAATAGTTAGTTACTATACAATTCACTATCGCAAGTACAAGAATATTAACTCCGCAATAACAATTAATATCGGTAGGTAACTAGTACTTCACGCGCGACTATAACAAGCTATTAATTCACTCACTATTTATTACGACTGACTAACAATATTTTACGGCCTCACCTTATATAGGCGACGACCACAGATTACGAGTGTTACTGCGAACGGCCGGTGTCGCCAATAATGTAAATTATTCCGCCCGAAATCTGCACGAAAAAGTCGTGCAAAATAGAATTGGCGACGTAGTGTAAATCTTATGTAATATTATTTATTAGGTACCTATTTATTTTATATATGATGAAATATTATGAAATATTTATTATTTGATTTACATGTTTATAGGTACTATACTATACTAATACATTGTTCTAAGTTGCAGTAGCTGCCACACCTTAAGTTTACTATTTCTTCATAAAATTCTTGGCTTTGACTTTTCTTAATCATGATTTCCATCGCTTCGTCAATTTCATCTTTTAGTAGATAAGAACAATTTATTTTCCCCGCATTTTTACAATTTCTGATGAATCGTCGACAGTAAGCCACAACTCGTAAAAGTCTGCATAATGATGAAAATTTAAGCCAAACCTTATCATCATCTGCACTCATTGTCGCCACATGAACAGCAACTTCACGCGTCCACGCGTGGACATTTGTTTTGGGAACGTTTAATACTTCAGACACTTCTGTTAATAGTTTCGCTAGTAACACCCCCCCCCCCACACACACACAATTCCAATCTTGGAATTGAGATGTTTCACTGGGACAACTCTCGTTTTGGCAGTCAGTAAGATAATATGAACCCAGTTATTAGAATCTACATCTCGAGAGTAAATTACTGCTCCATAAGCAGATGAAGACGCATCACAAAATCCATGCAACTCTAATAACTGGTCGTCATTTTTACAATTAATCCAACGTGGTAACTAAAGCTTTTCTAAATCATTACGATAGATAACCCATTCTTTGAAAAGCTTTTTTAGTAAGTACTCATCCCAACCAATACCTGATATCCATAGTTTCTGAATAAAAATTTTTGCTCTAATTATGCTTGGTGCTATCCATCCCAACAGATCATATAATCTAGCTATACCCGCGACATCATTTCTTTTAGTTATAGGTCCATTCTGAGATCTCAATGGTAACTTTACTACGTATTCAAATTCGTCCTGCTGACGATTCCAGGTAAGTCCTAGTATTTTATTAGTCTCAGATTGTTCCTCTAGCTTAACGTTTTCTACATTTCTTTCACTTACATTCTCCTGCATATACTCGCTTAGTTCTTCACTGTTACTATTCCATTTTTGTAGCACGAACCCACCTTCATTCATTATACCATTCATTTCCTTGTATAATTGTATAGCTTCATATACATTTTGACAACCTGACATCAAATCATCCATGAAAAATCATTTCTTACTCTTTCTGCCGCTAGTGGATATTTACCACCTTCATCTATTACTAATTGCATCAAAAAACTAAAGATAAACCACGTCTTCTTCCCAACCGATATATTCTCGTAATCATTTCACAATCATTCTGACAACATCAAATCTTACAAAAGTCACAATAGATTTTTAAACCCAACCAGCCAGAGTTGTACAAGTAGTTTCTGAGATATGGAATTTAATTCTCAATTTCGTACAATTTTTAAGTCAGTTTTATCTTTTAAAAAATAATATTTATTCGTCACAAGACGTGTACTCCACAGCGCGTATTAAACCAAACTGCGCAGTGTCGTTTGACAAACTAGGGATGGGCGTTGAATGAATGAACCGTTTTATTAAACTGTTTATAAGTCATGAACGGGTTAACTAGTTTAGCGTCTACTGATAAACCGGTTTATGCGTGAACGGTGTGTGTGACAGAGACCATTCGTCGAGACGCGATGACGCGATCGACGGATGGGTGGTGATATTTTAAATTAATTAAGTAAATGTTAAATTTCAGTAATTAATCTGCCTGCATGCTAGTCCTAAGCCTGGAAAAAAGTATGTACTATGTAGGGAAGTGCATTTCCAGCGCTCACAGATTAAACCGTCTCGTCGTTCGTCGTCATCACTCGTCGCGTCGAAGTGCAAAACGACAACAAGTTTGTCAAAACAGTTAATGCTGAAAGTCGTTTAGTCCAAAAAACTACTTTTTTTGTCATAGTTTATTGTTTAGTTCAGTGTTCGTCGAAGACGAAAACTAGTTGAAAAAAATCTGTTTTGTCATTGACTAGTTTACGATGAACGATAAACCGTCTCGTTTCGTTGATCGAAAAAGCGTCGACGACCCACTACACTATTCGTCGAAGACGTAAACTAGTCGAAAAACAAACTGTTTTTTCAACTAGTTTACGATGAACGATAAACAGTCTCGTTTCGTTGATCGAAAAAGCGTCGACGACTCATCACTATGACACAGTATATTATAAGTTTATGGTTCAAACCGACATCAAACGGTTGCATCCTCAGAACAGGACTTCTATAATCTGTGGTTGCATCAAACACGTAAGGTTTGAATCAAACCGTTTGATCGTCTCGGGGCCCTTGAAAAAGAGGCTGATGGCAATTGCAGATTTTCAAAAAATATTCTTGAACATTGGATAAATAATTTTTATATTAATTATTGCCTGTTTCACACCAGGGCTTCAAATAACGTTATTTTTTCATAACGTTACTGCTTCAAGGGCATAGATAACGTTATGAAAATTTACCCGATATTAAAAATAACGTTAAAAATTGATATTAATAACGGTTAATGTTATAACGTTATATAGGATTTATAACGGTAAATATATGTTCTTTGATAACGTTATAGTCCGTCAAGAAAGTCATGACAGGCGGGAAAATTTTCTAAACGTAATCACGCTTATAAGGTGTATTTATATTTTTTGCGAGATTTGTATTTTCACACAAATCTCGCAAAAAAGTGGGCTGCGAGTGAGATTTAGTGCACCGTGCACGATCGCATACCTGATACCAGAAAATAACGTTATATTTACCGTTATTATCATAACAATATTTTTTCGCTTATACTTATCGAAAAAATATCGTTATAATAATAACGGTAAATATATATAATTTTAACGTTATTATACTAAATATCGTTAAAAAAATAACGTTATCTGGCTACCATTATGAAAATAACGGTACGTAACGATATTTTTTCTGTTATTCGATAACGTTATGAAGCCCTGTTTCACACACAGAATATAAGGGAAAAAAAAGGATCAAATTTTTTTATTCCTACTACCCCGGCATTGCTAGTGAATTTCTTTTCTCACTTTTTGTCAAACTTTTTGCAAAATCAGATTCTGGTAGACGGCCTATAGTTAGGCCAAATCAAGGCCAAATACTCGATAGACGATAATAGGGTTGAGTTATTTGGATCATGTATCCGTATTCTGTACTTACCCTATAGGCTATAACCGAACTTACCCTGATCACAACTTGAAGCTTCTCTCCACAAGCTGTTGTCTCGTGTGATAACGAGTCGGGAAGAGAGTTTATCCCAAGTTTAACATTACAAAAATCAATTTTACAAAATATCAAAAATTAAAACTCTGGATATGGCACGTCGTATAATAATTTATTTGATATTTTTTTTAATACGTAATGAAAATAAATTGTTATTCAAATAATATGTTCATTGTTTCTGTATGTGGGTCTTTGAGTATTAATAACAGTAGTACTACTAATAAGTGTTATTTAATACTCCGATGTGGGTATTTTATTTCTTCTTTCTTGATTTTTGAGGATTTTTCTTTTTTGCGGACTTTCTTTTTAATTCTGTTCCAACAACTGGTTTGGGCAATGTAGACGGATCCTCCGTGGCATCACTATACAAATAGCCAATCTGAAATATAAAATACAGTAATTCGACAAGGCTTTATATGAACGTGGCGAGAAAAGTAACTAAGGGCGCATTTTCATTAGTCATTAACTCGTGCGGTATACGGCATACGGGGAGCCTATGACAACTAATGGCGCATTTTGATTGGTCGTGGCATGCATTTTAGAAATCTCCCGCACCCCGCATGCGGATTTCGGGCCCTATCGACCAGTGAAAATGCGCCATTAACGCTTTTATCATTGTATTATCATACAAAAACGTCATTTTTGACATGTGTTTGACAGTTCTCCTTTACCAGCGGCGCTCCCGTCAATGTCACCCACGTTCATTAAAAAGCCTTGTCGAGCTGTAGGTAAAGGTGTACCAGAATCTGATGGCAAAAAGTGAGAAAATAAATTGACTCTAGTCTCTAGCAATACCGGGGTAATCGAAATAAAACATTTTGATCCTTCTCTTTTAGCAGCTAATATGTGTATTAAACATGCAAATATAAAAATTTATCCAATGATTTAGGATATTTTTTGAAAATTTGCTGTCAAAAATTGCCATCAGATTCTGGTAGACCTATACCTACTTTGCTTCAATGTGTTTGTATAAATCCTAAAACCTCTGACCTCTATAATACACTGGACCGGCGATTGCTATTCTATCAATAAAATGTTCCTATTTTAATGTCACCATATTGGCGCTGATTGCTATGTGAAAGCAGTAGTGAGAATGGCGGTTGTAATTTTCTATGGAATTGGTTCACAATACGCTCACCGGTAGCGCTTCAAATCGGCACAAAAATAGCTGTCATTTTGTACGACATAGCCAGTCCAGTGTAATAAAGAGATCAGTGGTATAAATCGTTTCTACTGTTAAACCTAATCTACACTAAATAATAGTATTAATAAAATATTATAAATGCGAAAGTTTGTCTGTCTGTCTGTCTGTCTCGCTTTCTCGCTAAAACTATCGAACCGATTGTAATGAAATTTTGTTCACAAATAGTCTAAAGCCTGAGAAAGGACATAGGCTACTTTTTAACTGGAAAAAGGGTAGTAAGGGGGTGAAAGTGGTAAGTGCGTAAATTTTTTCAAATTAAGTTACTTCCAAAAATTCATAATAGATGGCGCTGTGCCGTCTCCTTCGTGGCACAAGCGCTTACTTAAACGTGTTTCTATAAAAAGTGGCAAGGATTAAGATTTATTTTTAGTTTTTAAAATAGGGGCGTTTTGTGTGACGTGTCTGTCTGTAAAGTGTAAACTTTGAAGTTTGAAGTAAGCGTATCGCGGAAGCACCTCTGTCGTGCAAATTTTGCAGTTTGCAGTAATGTAGCCTACACGGTTCAACGGGAACTACCTATTAAATAATATAAGTGACTCTATGATGGGAACTAGCGCGCGCTATAAGCTGAAGTCCACGCGGACGGAGTCGTGGGCAACAGTTAATGGGCATTTTTCAAATCTTTTGACCAGTTACTAACCGGAATGTCATTTTTTTTGTGTGTTAATTATGGCAATTTTTTCATATTTTTGGATAGCCCCTTTATTAAGCTTTTTATCGATGCCAAATATGCTATATTTGAACGAGCAATTAAATGGAAAAATGTGTTTTTCTAGATCCCTTAGAACAAAAGTCGTTCCAATTAGCACCTCTTTTAAAATGTGTTTTTGAATAAAAGAAACAATTATATTATATTTTTTTGTATTTTTTCGTATCAATTTTATCAGTTTCATTGACAATAAGAGCAAACAAAAACAATTTTTATCGTTTTTCTATAAAATAATGATTAAATTATCTCCAATTAGTAACATTTGTTTCATTTTGTACCCGAATTATACTCTGTTATTAAAAAATCGCAAGGTATACGACAGAGTCTGATTTAGATGAAATAAATCCAAATAAACAATATTTATTTATTACTCCTAATCATTTTCTTATAAACTAACAAAGAAAAATAACATTTTCTGGAAAAAATCTGACTGAAAAAGATTTTTTCCAGAAGAAGAAAAGATTTGAATTCTTAGTTACTAATAGGAACATAAAGTTGAGTTCACAATTACAACTTCTTTTTTATAAACTTGTCTACTTATTACAATTTAATCAGTCTTAATTAGAATCACAAAATATCAATCATAAATGTTATATTAAATTAATAACACAGTGTTGGCGAAATGACGCCATATAACTTTGTAACATATATTACAAAATTATACATAAAAGTATGATACTATCACATATATACAGGGTGCAATTAAACCTTCGGACTGCCAAATTTTTTCCAGGGCTTAGGTATCATTAGGAGGTATCATTTAACCAAAAAAATGGGTGTTATTTTTTTTCAATTACATATTTTATCCCATTTAAAATCATTGCAGAACGGTCACTCGCGGCGCGGGGGAATGAGCGGGGCTGACGCGGGGGGAGGCGCGCGCGCGGGGGCACGTCACGCGTGGCCGACGCACCGTGAAATTCTAAAATAAAAATAATATCATTTTTATTACATTTTAAAAATCAGTAAATTTTTTACTGAGGACTCGGCCTTAAGCTTCCAATTAGTAACAAAATCCATTCCGGTTATATGTAACGTTATTTCATGACGTTACTAAAGTACATATCATGAGCTTAGATTACAAAATTTTGTATTTAACTTACTAAAATATGCAATTCAAATAAACTTTTCTTATTCTTGGATACTTTATACGCAACTTCCTATAATTTTCATCTTAAAACAATATTACATTGACCTATTAAATATCACTCTACTTACTGGAAGACGTTTTCGTGAACACGTTGCTCGACGACGAAAGTAACAAATGTAACTAGTTCTTGATCTGTGTAACAAATTTTACTAATGACAGAGGTCCACAACAGAAACCACAGATTAAGCATGACAGAAACAGTAATGACGTTATCTGTCAAAAAACAGCTGCCACATCACAAGAAATACTAATGTAGCAGTACCTACACGTTCGTTCGGCGAGTGAAACAAAGAAAACCACGCCCCGAAAGGGGCGCCCGCCGTCTTTGTATGTAACGTTCGTCGTAGAAGATGAAACAGAGAAGAAAATCGTTCTGCAAAGAACGTACGTTCGCAATAACGAAAGAAACCGTCCGTGTAATAATACCGGACGTGACCCAGCCCTGAAAAGGACTTTTTCTAATAAGAATTCTTCACAACACAACACTACGCGTCTTCACATCGTGCCTACATCGAGAGGGATCTTCACAAAGTAGCTGCAGTCTTCAAGGCGTTTATATAACATCTTCTGTCTTCATAAAATGGCGGCACTATTATTATTACCGGCGCGGCGGCGAGCGGTGCAGCGAGACGACGTCACGACGAAACTGCGCGGCGATATGAGGCCCCGCAGGGGCTAGCTCCTATATTTATACTCTAGCCGCGAGCGGCGCGCGGACGCAGCCAATCAGGATCGACCTTTTGTTAATATTTTTATCCCTTTCTAATAGTTTTCCCTTTCTAGCTTTTGTAAATATTTTTATCTCATTCATTAAGTCTCTTTCTGTTTTGCAATAGCCAATCACAATTAATCTTTTAACTTTCTGTACAGTTTCTGGTAATAATAATTATGAAAATTTTTGTATATAAGCAGCACAAAGTTCTCAATAAATCACTTCAGTTCACCACAGTAAATCGAGTTTTACTCTTTACTCCTCCGACCTCTAGTGAACTCTTAGAGAGACCAACCGGTCCTCTAAACTGGTGACCCCGAAGAACAACAAGCACCTACAAGAACGAAACTCTGCCCGGGAAATCTCTGCTCGACGAAATTCTCCCCGACAAAACGCTGCACGACGAAACGCTGCTCGAACGAAACACTGCACCACGAAACGCTGCTCGACGGAATTCTGCTTTAAATTTCTCCACACAATGGAATCCAGAGGCGAATCCCTGCCCGAAAGCTCGCCACTCACCACCAACCCGGCGCCATCACCAGCATCATCACAGGAAATCGCCGGCATCGCACTCTCCATGAGGATACCGCCTTTCTGGAGGGACAAGCCTCGGCTCTGGTTTGTCACCTTCGAAGCAGCCACCAGCAGCCTACAGAAAAACCAAAGCCAGCTCTTCCAGATGGTCATCGCTCGCCTGGAGAAGGAGGACATCGAACAGATAGCCGACCTGCTATACAACCCGCCAGAGACCAACGAATACCAAGCTCTGAAGGACCGGCTCATCTCCGCATACGAGGAATCTGACAGCCGGCAGTTTCAACAGCTGCTGTCAGACATGGAATTGGGAGACCAAAAACCGTCGCAACTACTCAGACGTATGCGAAACCTGGCTCGCAACAAGGTCCCCGATTCCACCCTACAGCTCATGTGGGCCAATCTCCTCCCGACAAGTATCCGCTCCGTCCTGGCCGTCAGCAAAACATTTAAGACGAAGACCACACTCGACGAGCAAGCTGCACTGGCCGACAAGATAATGGAGCAAAATGTAAATACTGTAAATAGCATTTCATCATCATCTCATCGTGTAAATAGCTCCGCATCACCATCATCGAACATCGAGTGCCTTCTCATAGAAGAAATTAGAAAACTCTCCCTAGAGGTCGCCGAACTGAAAAAACAACAGTTCAATAATAATAATTACTATCGAAGAGAAAATTATTATCATCACCCAAGGTCAAGACACAGATCATCATCAAGATTCCGGCAACGATCAACTTCGCGTCCACGGTCTACATCACCATCACCATTTTGCTACTACCACAGCAAATTTGGGAAAGAAGCGCGAAAATGTACACAGCCGTGTACGTTCAACAACCCGGAAAACTAGACAGAACGTTGGCAGCGGCGGAATCCGGCGTTCACAACAAACAATACCGCCTATTCGTCACGGACAAGACCACGAATTTAACTTTTTTGGTAGACACGGGTGCTAATATATCCGTCATACCGAAAAAGAAAGGAATTCATCTCCAGCCGCTACCTTTTCAACTCTACGCCGCCAACAACACCGTAATACCGACGTACGGCGAAAAAACACTAGAGCTCAACATCGGACTTCGCCGACCGTACAAATGGAAGTTTATCGTCGCAGCAGTATCGAAACCAATCCTCGGTGCCGACTTCCTGCAACACCACGAACTCATCGTCGACCTGAAAAACAGAAGACTCATCGACGGAAGAACCAGTCTACATATTAACGCTCCTGTACGCTACACGGACGTACCTACTGTCCGTAGTGTCGACAGCACGCAGTCGTATCACGACATACTAGCAGACTTCCCCGGAATCACACGATTGTCAGCGATGAACATCACGCCGAAACACAGCGTCGAACATTACATCGAAACGTCTGGGCCACCGCTACACTGTCGCGCTCGACCGCTACAACCACATCGCTACAATCAAGTAAAAAAAGAATTCGAGAATATGATGCAACAAGGTCTCTGTCGCCCCAGCAAGAGCGCCTGGTCTTCTCCGCTTCACGTCGTACCAAAAAAGAACGGCGACATAAGGGTGTGCGGCGACTACCGACGACTCAACGCAGTAACGAAGCCCGACCGCTACCCTATACCACGACTTCGAGATTTCACTTTCCAACTCGCCGGAAAAACTATCTTCTCGACGATCGACTTAAACCGAGCCTACCAACAATTACCAGTCCATAAAGAAGATATAGAGAAGACAGCAATCATCACACCATTCGGATTATTCGAGTTTCCGAGAATGTGTCCCGGCCTAAGAAACGCAGGCCAGACATTCCAACGTTTTATACACGAAATACTGCAAGGATACGATTTCGTGTTTTCCTTCATCGACGACTTGCTAATAGCATCCAGCAGCGAAGAAGAACATCGCCAACATCTACGGTGTGTTCTTCAACGCCTAGAAGAAAACGGGATCACAATCAACCCAGCTAAATGTGTACTCGGCAAGCAAGAAGTTAAATTCCTCGGCTTTAGCGTAAACAGCGACGGAATCAAGCCACCACAAGACAAACTACGAGCTATTGAAGATTTCCCGCTACCGAAAAACATAGAAGAGTTACGTCGTTTTCTCGGCATGCTAAACTTCTACCGAGACAGCATTCCGAACGCCGCTACTATTCAAGCCCCGCTACACGCATACCTACATAATGCGAAAAAGCGAGATAAAACACCGATCGAATGGAACGAGACATCGAAAGAAGCATTCACGGCTTGCAAAAATAGCATCAAAAACGCTGTTTTGCTCGCCCACCCGAATCACAAAGCACCGATCGCTATTTTCTCCGACGCCTCGGACACTGCAGCGGGAGCTGTAATACAACAATATTACAATAACAAATGGCAACCACTCGGCTACTTCTCGAAGAAATTTACTACAGCGCAAACGAAGTACAGCACCTACGATCGCGAACTTCAAGCTATCTACATGGCAGTAAAATACTTCAGAAAAATATTCGAAGGCCGAGAACTCATCATATTCACCGACCACAAACCATTGACATTCGCCCTACAGAAGAAAACATCGACATCCGAAACTCCGAGAAGAACTCGGCAACTACTTTTCATCTCCGAGTTCACGCACGACATTCGTCATATCAGCGGAAAAGATAACATCGTCGCCGACACATTCAGCCGCATAGAAACAATCAACACGCCGTCAGCTGTAAACTATGAAGAAATATCTCGCGCGCAAGAGCGAGATAGCACGCTACCTACGCTGTACGGTCAAGAAAACCTAAGTTTCAAAACAACAACGCTACCTAACTCCGATATCAAGATTATATGCGAAACTTCAACAAAATACGTTCGCCCGTACATTCCGCAAGATTTTCGACGCGCCATTTTCAACTCTATTCACAACATAAGTCATCCTGGAACAAAGGCAACAAGAAAACTCATCGCGCAAAAATTCTTCTGGCCGTCTATGAACTCCGACATTAGCGAGTGGACGAAAACCTGCATACAATGTCAGCGAAGCAAAATACAACGACATACATCGAGCGCCGTATCGACTTTCCCGCAAGTCGATCGTTTTTCACATACGCACATCGACATAATCGGACCGCTAAGTACAACAGCGAGTGGTCATAGGTACCTACTTACTATGATCGATCGCTCGACAAAATGGCCTGAAGCTGTACCACTCACCGAGATCACCGCCGAAACCGTCGCAAGAACATTCTACGAACAATGGATCGCGAGATTCGGTTGTCCGACTACAATAACAACCGACCAAGGACGCCAGTTCGAGAGTCAGCTGTTCGTCAACTTAACACGTTGTATGGGAATCGATAAAACCCGTACAACGCCGTATCACCCGCAATCTAACGGCATGATCGAACGCTGGCATCGAAGTCTCAAGAATTCACTGAAATCAAGACTCATCAATAGTAATACATCGTGGATCGACGAGCTACCTACAGTTTTACTGGGACTACGCGCCGCCATACGAGAGGACACCGGAGTCAGCGCTGCCGAATTAACCTACGGCCGTAACTTAAGATTACCGGCCGACTTCTTCGAAACAACACCATCATCGAGCCTAGATCATACCTACATCGAGCAACTACGAAAAAACATCAACTCTCTCAAGCCAAAAAACAATGTACATCGCCACGGTAATCAACGCAACATCTTCATACATCGTGATCTACTTACGTGCGAATACGTATTTTTACGTATAGACGCTGTAAGAAAACCACTTCAAAGTCCGTATGACGGGCCGTACAAAGTTCTTCGACGAGAAGAAAAATACTACGTAATACAGCTACCCGATCGCACAGCAACAGTATCCATCGATCGTTTGAAGCCCGCCTACATACTGAGTGAAGATTACCTCGGCGAGTCAACGAGCAATGTACAACAGTCACCGGTAATTACCAACTTACCTAATACCAATGTACCTGTTACCTTACCTTCACATACCAATAATTTACCTCAAAATACCTCATTACCTTTACCCGTTACCTCATTACCGTTACCTCATTACCGTTACCTGTTACCTCACAACCATTACCAAGTGCAACACCAGTCAAGCAGAAGACACAAGCAAGTCTAACACAGAAGATAACAAGAACGGGCCGTGCCGTCAGACTGCCGGTGCGCTTCGCTTGAGGGGGAGCACTGTAGCAGTACCTACACGTTCGTTCGGCGAGTGAAACAAAGTTTAGAGGACCGGTTGGTCTCTCTAAGAGTTCACTAGAGGTCGGAGGAGTAAAGAGTAAAACTCGATTTACTGTGGTGAACTGAAGTGCTTTATTGAACAATCTGTGCTGTTTATATACAAAAATTTGAGTTAATTATTATTATTACAAATCTGTACAAAGGTAAAAAGGTTATTTGTGATTGGTTAACTAGATTAGACAGAGATGTAAAGAGAGAGACAAAAATATTTACAAAACAAGAAAGAGAAAAAAATCGAATAAGAAATATTTACAAGTTGGAAAAATTAGCCGCGCGGGAAACTGGCCGTCCCGCGATACGTGGCGCTGGTATCGCGCGAGTATAAATATAGGCTCGCGTGCCGCGGCGAAGTCAGTCGTGCTCCGAACGTCGAGGCTCACCTCCGTCCGTTGTAGCCGTCCCGCGTGTTGTGCGACCGTGCCGATCCCGTCCGAGTGTGGATGCCTGTGGATGCAGTGTTCTGTGGATGCAGCGCGATCACCCCGGATTGCAGTGACAGGCCCATTTTAGCCCTAATAGCGGTCGATATATCCCACCACTACTTCTTGCGAAATAGTGGGGGATTATCCATTGCTGGGTGCTGCCCTGTCCCTGATCTCCCGCTGGAATTGTCTTTCTGGCGTTGGGATCACAGGGAGCCAGCTACCCTGAGTGTGCGTGTCGTGTTGTGGCGAAGTGAAGTACACTCAGTGAAGTGACCACCGGACCAGTACAGACGTGAGTACGCATTCTATAATAATCGTGAGCGACACTGCTACATAGTGATGTGAGTGACACTAGTGTGACACTACTACGATGGCCGATCGCGAACCGCGGCCTTTGAGCCGCGACCCGCGAGGCCGCTCCCGCGACGCCTCGGGATCGTCGACCCGGAGCACGACCTCCTCGAGGTCCAGCTCCCGCTCGGCCCCCGAACGCGCGCACCGTCCAAACACCGCCGAATCCAGCAGCGGCGGCGCGGATACCGCCCACGGCCAGCAATCGTCGGCATTACCGCGGGGTAGTGATGTCACACCCCCGCCCCAATGCCCGACGATGTCCAGCCGCGTGTCTGGGGTCCCGCCCCGCCCTGCCGACCAGGATCCGGCGCCGTCCCAGCGCTCCCAGCGCCCATCTGCCGAGAGTGGCGGCTCCCGCCACCCCCCGGCCCACCCCACGCGACATGATGTCGCCACTGCGGGACCGTCCCGCGCCCCCGATGGCGTACCCCGCCCCTCGCCGGCCTCCCCGCCGCGAGACCCCCGCAAAAACGTTGCGCAGGCTTTGCCGCGCGACCCCCGTCTCGCGCAGCGCGAACACCGCCCATCGCAGGCCCAGAAGCCGCGTGAGCAACGCCCCGCGCAGGCTCCGCAAATGCGTGAGCAGCGCGTAGCACCAGCCTCACCACCGAGGCACACCCGCCCCGCGCAGGCCTCACCCCCGCGCGATCTAGACCCCGTACGTAGCTCGCCTCCGCGCGGTAGTTTCGCTGCGGAGCCGCGAGCGGCGCCACCGTCGCAGCCATGTGACACCACTCGTATGGCTGCACCCCCCGCACCGCAGGCCCCCTCCCCCGCGCTGGCCCACTGGCAGTGCGACCTGAGCGGGCCCTCCGAAACCGGCACTACCGGTTTTTTGCCGGCCACGCCGCCACCCGATGTCCACATCGTGGCTGCCTCTCCGCTGCCCATCGCTGCGCCGTACTCTACGATGCAAGGCACGAGTCAGGGCACTATGGTGCAAGACCCGAGACAGGCCACAACCCAGCCGACAGCACCGGCGGGGGATATGCCCCCCCCGCTCCTCTTCCCCGCAATGGCCGCCAAGCGGCCCCACTCGGAAGTCGCGACGGGTGTCTCACCTCCTGCGAAACGTACCGACCGTCCGGTATCGTACGCGGAGGTGAGCGCGAGACCCGCCGCCCCCCGCACGACACCCATGGAAACAGACTCCGCTGCTCCTGCGCGCGCGTCACCGCCGCCGCCCCCGCCTCCTCGATACCCCCCGCTCGTAGTTGAGAAACTCGACGGCTGGGTATCGCATTTTAAGAAGCTCACTGAGCTCCTAGGGCACGCTCCTAACGCGAAGCCCTATGGAGGCGGTGTACGCTTCTCTCCCCGCTCCGAGGGGGAATACCGCACCATAGAGCGGTACCTGAACCAGCTTGAGGGGCTCAGCTGGTTCTCCTACTCTCTCCCAGCGGAGAGAGCCCTAAAGGTGGGCATTTCTGGTCTGCCCACCAACACCACTCCGGAGGACGTGGCAGCCGGGCTTGAGGAGCTCGGCTACATCGCGGAGCACGTCACCAAGGTGTCGGCAAGGGCCGACAGACCTGGGTGCATTTTCTTCGCGCTCCTCACTAGGACGCCAAACCTCACTCCCGGCATATACGAAGTCACACAGCTACTTTGTATGCCGGGAATCAAAATCACTTCCTGGCGAGGCAGAGGCAACCCCGCTCAATGCCACAGATGTCAGCAGTTCCGCCATTCAAGCAAGAACTGCCATCGACCGCTGACCTGTGTGCGTTGTGCTGGAGAGCATCTCGCCAGAGACTGCCCCGTCCCCCGCACCGAGAGGCCAACGTGCGCCAACTGCAAAGGGCAGCACACGGCCAACAACAAGAAGTGCCCCGTTTACATCGCCGAGGCGCGCAACAGGCGGGCTGGCACGGTTCCCCGAACCGGTGCCGCTCGCCCTACCCGCCCAAGCACTGCACCGTCTGTCCCGGAGCAGGAGATGCCCCCGCCCCCGCCCTCCGCCACTTCGCTGATGGCGGAGGCCAACGACCCCACCCCCCGTCGCACCCCCTCGATGGCCCAGGAGCAGCGGCCTAAGACGAAGAGGGTGCGCATTCGGAAGAGGGTGAGGCGCACCACCTCCTCGGCGGCCCCGACTGACTCCGAGTTGGAGATGTCGGCGCCCCCTGCTCCCGAACGTGAAGACATCACTGCGGCCCCCCCCGCGGCCGCAGCGCCCTCCGCGCACTCCACGTGCCCCACGCGCTCCCCGCGCCCCCAGGGCGCCAGAGGGCGACCTCATCACGACCGGGGCTGGTAGCGGCGCTGCCCCCGCAGCCCCCGCAGCCCCCGTATCTGCTCACCGTCAGCCCTCACGAGGGCGTGCCTCAAGGACCACCGGCAGGGGCGATACGGCCGGTAGCGATGCTACTCCCGCAGCCCCCACAGCCCCGGCGGGTAATATCGCGCCCACACACCGCCCGGTGTCACGAGGGCGTTCCGCAAGGGCCCCTGGCAGGGACAATACTGTTCCTGCGTCAAGTACTCCCGGCGCCCCCACACCCGCTCAGGGGCGTACTCAGCTGGGCGCCGAGTTCCAGCGGATGACAACATGTCAGCTGATCCAGCAGCTCCTCTCCCTGGCCATGGACGCCTTCACTAGGATCCAAGCCGGGGAGGACACATTCACCACTCTCCTGCAGACCTTCCCTGCAGGAGCCGCCATAATCTCCGCCATAATTTCCCGATGGACCAGTCCGCCCCCAACACGCTAAGGGTGGTCCACTGGAACGCCCGTGGGATCCAGGGGAAGAGGCAACTCCTTCTGCACCTCCTTAGGTCGCATGAAGTCGATGTTGCCCTCCTCGGAGAGACCCACCTCACCCCCCACGACCGCCTGTCTATACCCGGCTATCACGTGTGTAGACAGGACTACCTGGATGGAGCCGCTGCCTGCCGAGGCCTGGCGATCCTCGCCAAGCGCCGCCTCCTTCACCAGCTACTCCCCGACCCCGATGTTGCATCTTTCTATGCGCTCGGTATCGAGTTGATGCTTGGCTCCACGAGAACGAACATTTATGCCTGCTACAAGCCCCCGCAGATGCGACTGGATACCTCCGAGATCCACCGGCTCCTATCAGAAGAGCCGACTGTGATCGCGGGGGATCTAAACTGCAAACATCCTGGCTGGGGCTCGAGGATCTCCAACTCGGACGGCAACAGACTGATGGCCGACTCCGAGAGCATGGGGTACCAAGTTGTGGGTACCTACGTGCCAACCCACTACCCAGAGTGCCCCACTCACTCCCCAGATGTGCTGGACATAGCCATCACTCATCACCTCCCGGGTAACTTCGTGCAGGAGGTACTTGAGGAGGCCTTCGGCTCTGATCACCTCCCAGTACTTGCGATAATCAGCGCCGCGCCCGTGGCCATCCCGCCGCCGCCGCCGCGCCCCGCTCGTGACTGGGAGGTGTTTGCCCAGCACCTCCACAACTCAACCCCCAACTTTCCGGTGGCCTCTGCGGAAGACGTGGAGAACCTGACGCAGCAGGTCACCGCATCCATCACCTCGGCCATGGAAGCGGCTTCGCAGACGACTTCAGGCCACAGCCGTAAACGAGACGCACTGCCACGCCACATCGCTGACCTCATAAAGGAGAAGAAGCAGTTGCGAAGGCGTTGGCAGACGACCCGATGCCCCCGCTTAAAGAACGAGCTCAACCGTCTCACAGAGCGGGTGAAGATGGCGATGCGCGATCACAATGCCGCCGACTGGACCCGGCGCATCTTAGAAGCGAGCGACGACTGGCAATCCCTACACCGCCTGTGTCGCTCTCTCACCCACACCTCAGCCCCGACGAGACCTCTACTGGACGATGAAGGAAACCCGCGATACCGTGCCGAAGACCGTGCGGAGATCCATGCAGCCTTCTTGGAGAGGCAATTCTCCCCCCTGCCCACCACGGCGACGGACCACGCTGCAGCAATTTCCGAGGAGGTAAGACAGTTCCTCCAATCCCCTCCTTCCCCCTCCGACACCCCGAATTTCTCCTTCTCACCTCGAGAAGTGAAGAAGGTGATTTCACGCCTCAAGCCTCGCAAGGCCCCCGGTGCGGACGGCATCCCCAACTCCGCCCTCCGGCATCTCCCTTTCCGTACAGTGGCTGCCCTCACCCGGCTCTACAACGGGATCGTCAGGACCGGCCACTTCCCCAAATCCTGGAAGATCAGTCGCGATCGGAACGCGGTAACGATCAGTCGCTGTTAATGTTATAGGTTATAACAAGTCCTCTAAAAAGTGTCGTATAATAATTACGTATTTACAAAAACTAAGTGCGAACTAAATTACGTGAACATAAAAAAGAAAATATGAATGTGTGTGCTAAATGTAATGACGAGGTTACCGAGGGAGTGTTGTGTAGTCAATGTCGCGGTTATCTACATTTCTCCTGCTCTGGTGTTTTGGAAACTACCTATCGCAAGATGACATCAGAAAAGAGGGAAAACTGGCGTTGTATTAGCTGCCGTAATACTAGTTCCCAAAATATTCCCAATCTGGCTGACATCTTGAAGGAAATAAAGGATTTTCGTCAGTGTTTCGATGTAATGAAATCCGACATTAAGGATATGAAAGTTACAATTCAAGATCTTGCCTCTCAATGGAATGATGTAAACTCACGATTGGAGGTTATGGAAGGACGTTTGGATAGCCTAGAACTCGCTACTGCTCAAATAAGTACGCTCCAGAAGGATCTTAACCTCGCCAATACTACAATTAAAGAATTGCGCTCTTCGAACACACAATTACTAATAGATAACGAAAAACGCGAACAATTTGCTAGAAAAAACAACCTAGAAATATCAGGTGTACCTTTACAAAATGGAGAAAATTTAGAAAACATACTAAGTAGCATTTATACCAAAGTTGGATTGTCGTTGGATATAACCTGCATCAATTACATTCATCGTGTTCGCCGATTTGAAAAGAAAAATGTAACTTCTAACCGGCCACCCGCCATTATCGTATGTTACATTAGACAACGGAACAAGGATCAGCTGTTAGCCGCCGTGCGCACGCGCCGCGGTATCACTACGGCAGACATCGGGTTATCTGGTCCGAGCAACAATATTTACATAAGCGATCACTTGACACCGACCAATAAACTACTACTGAAGCGGGCACGGGAACTGAAAATCCAGCACGACTACAAATATATTTGGGTCCGTGATTGCAAGATATTCGTGAGAAAATCGGACACTTCCAAAGCTATTCGTATTTCATCTGATGACGACCTAAAACGTATAATATGACTTTGTAGGTTACACATTGTGTTACTAGTGCGTTTTCGTATAATATGCCGATGCAGTTTTTGTTGTTTTCAAATTATTAAAATAACATTCTTTTACAATAAAATATTTCTGTGTAAGTTAGGAGGTAAGCTTTTACTACACCATAATATTTCTAATACAAACATTGTAATGTTGGGTTTGTTATGCTTCTACAGTCATAAATTAAAATTGTTAAATAATTATAATATAATATATTTACATAATCTAAAATTCGAAACAAAATTACATTATAATATTAGCATTGTAGAATTTCTTTATCACTTTCAATGTCTTATGTCTTGTGTTATAACGAGTGCCAGGTTACAAGTATTCTCTTAAAATTATAAATTCATAAAAATTTAAATTTAAATTTTCACACCTTTGATTTTGTATTACCAAAATGTGAGAGGCCTACGAACTAAATCACATTCCTTCTTATCAGAAGTACTTCTGAATAATTATGATATAATATGTTTGACAGAATCTTGGTTAAATGATAATTTTTACAGTTCAGAGTTTTTCGATGACAGATACGTAGTTTTTCGGCGAGATAGGAATGTGTCTTTGGTAGGTGCAGAGAGGGGCGGAGGAGTGATAATTGCTGTGCGACGCGATAAAAGCCCGGTTTCGCGTGACGAATGGAGTACTAATATGCACTATGATCACCTGTGGGTAAGTATTCCGCTTCCTTGCTTTAATTCGATACCTAGCGCTTCTGCTCCCGCCTTTTTACATATTTGCTGTGTGTATATACCGCATTGTGACCGCCACGACACAGAATTGCACTTAATTTTTGAATCCATCAGTAATCTTATACAACAAAACCCGAGTGACATATTTCTCATAGTAGGTGACTTTAATGTTTCTCAAGGTGAATGGTACTATGATAATGATTTTAATTCTATGGCGATGCAGCCGAGTTTAAATAAATTAGTTCAATTAACTACTGACTTTATGAGTTTTACGAGCTTAAGACAATTTAGTTCATCTTTTAATACCAGTAATAGATTATTGGACCTGATTTTCTGTAACAAAGACTGCACTGTGACTAGTTGTAGTGATCCGATGACCGCAGAGGACGAGCATCACAAATCATTAGTTATCGAATTACCTTTGGACATGTCCCTTCCGTTACATGAAAACTTAACAGAAAGAAAACTTTTCCACATGGCTGACTATGACGCTGTTAGGTCAGAGCTATCGTCTATTGATTGGCAATCTAAGTTATTGTTAAAAAATAATATAAGTGTGGATTCATTTGTGCAGGAATTCTATAACATCATTAATGATATTATAGACAGATATGTTCCTAGGCGTAAAGTTATTGACACAGCCCGCTATCCTCCTTGGTATAGCGTTTCATTAATAAAATTAGGCAAAGAGAAACGAAAATTTCATACACGCTGGAAGCGGTACGGTAATCCCTTAGATTACCTAACTTTTTCTACACTAAGAAAAAGGGAATCTAGTCTTAAAAAAATCGAATACCAAAAGTACATTAAAATAAGTGAGGATAGCATAAATAAATGCCCAAAACTGTTTTGGCGGTTCGTTAAATCAAAATTACCGTCTAATCATGTTCCTCAAACAGTCAAGTTTCAAAACCGTGTCTCAAATACTGGCGAAGGCACATGTAATCTCTTTAATGAATATTTCAGCTCAGTTTTTGTTAAAAGCGCTTCACGACCTCCCACTTATAATATTAATTCAGTTTCGTCAAACTCCCTAGTGAATGTCAACTCAATTTTCATTGCTGAAGAGGTCATCCTTAAGGAACTCAAAAACATTGATATCCATAAAGGTCCTGGATATGACGGGTTACATCCCATATTTATACGTAAATGCGCCAAGGAACTAAGTTTACCCTTGTTTATTATTTACAACAAATCTCTAACGGAAGGCACATTTCCCATGAAATGGAAACAGGCCCTTATTACACCTATTCCTAAAAATGAAAATAGAAATGATGTGTCTCAGTACCGACCGATATCAAAAACTAATTTATTAGGTAAAATATTTGAAAAAATTGTCACACGCGAGCTAATGGGGTTATTAAAAAATCACATTTCTATTAATCAACATGGTTTTTGTAAGGGCCGTTCAGTTGAAACAAATATGCTTACTTTTACCAATTTCTTATTAAATGCCATGGATAAAAAGCTACAAGTAGACGTCGTGTATACCGATTTTTCCAAAGCTTTCGATAAAATAAATCATGATCTACTTTTAGAAAAGCTTTGGAACATCGGTATACATGGCGATCTACTGCGATGGATAACTTCCTATATCAAAAATCGTTCCCAAGCAGTATCTATAAAAGGTTATGTTTCCAGATTCATAGATATTCCTTCGGGAATACCCCAAGGGTCACATGCCGGTCCTTTGCTGTTCATCCTGTATATTAATGATATTAACAAGGTTATACGTTTTTCAAATTTATTATTATACGCTGATGACGCAAAACTTTTCAAAATAATTGCTAACTTAGAGGATTTCAAGCAACTGCAATGTGATTTAAACAAATTATTTGAGTATTGCTTAGCAAATCAACTTTTCTTAAATCTTGATAAATGTTCCGTGATGTCTTATACTCGCAAACACAACCCATTTAACTTTGATTACCAAATTAATGGCAATCCTCTCAATAGGGTCACAACTATTCGTGACCTTGGTATAATCATGGATTCCAAATTGTCATTTAATTTTCACATCGACCATATTGTCAATAGAGCATTTCGTCAACTTGGATTTATACTAAGAATTTCGAAACCTTTTAAACAGCTCCACACGTTAAAAATCTTATACTTCAGCTTTGTTCGGTCGATATTAGACTTTGCTTGCATAATTTGGAGTCCGTATTACGCTTGTCATATCGCCCGCATTGAGAGGGTTCAGAAGAAATTTATTAAGTCCTTAGAATTCGTTGGAAATCATGAATATATCTCTTATGAGACCTCACTCAGTCGACATTCACTAACGAGTCTTGTAAACCGCAGGAAAATGTTTGACCAAATTTATCTTTTTAAAATTATAAATAACCACATTGACGCCTCACACATTTTGGAATGTATCGATTTTAAAGTACCTAGACCTGGTTCTCGTTCACAAAATGTATTTTCGGTTCCTTTGTATAGATCAATTTATACTAGCAACTGTTTCCTCAAACGTAGCGTTAAGACATACAATGAAGAATTTAAGGACCTTGATATATTTAATATTAGCTTGCCTATTTACAAATTAAAATTACAAAACCTGTTAATAAATAAGTAATTAATAACTATGTATCTATAACAGCATATCTTTCTGTAAAATTGCATTAAAATTTTATGGAACTATTAGTTTTTAAGTAAAAATTGTATTTAATTAAGATATTAAAAAAACTGTTTGTTTCCTAAATAAAGTAAAATAAAAATAAAATAAAAAAGTAACCGGGAAGTTAAGGTTACCGGCTCCTCTCAAGCTCGAGGACTGCGAGATCCCGTGGCGCAGGACGGCCAAGTACCTGGGCGTCACACTTGACCGCCGCCTCAGCATGAACGCCCAGTGCGACCAAGTCGTCGCTGGCGCACGTGGCGCCGCGGCCTGCCTACGCAGCCTATTTGCTGCCCCGCTGATCCCCACCAACATGCGGTTGGCGCTGTATAAAACGTATGTGCGATCCCGCCTGACATACGCGGCCCCTGCCTGGTATCAGCTGCTGTCTGCGCCGCGGCGAGAGCTGCTCCAGCGGCAGCAGAACAGGGTGCTGCGCCGCGTTGTCGGCGCGCCGCGCTACGTCCGCAACGCCACCATCGCCCGGGACCTCAGGATGGAGAGCGTAGAGCACTTCATCGCTAGGCTCTCCTCCAACCTCTTCAGGCGTGCCGATGCCTCGAGCCTGGTCGAGCTGGAGGACCTGGCTCCCTGGCACGCCCGCCCACCTGACCGCTTGCTGCTTCCCCGTGACACCATCCCCACGGAGGAGGGAGAAATACGCCGCCCATCGCAGCGCCCCCGAAGAGGAGGAGCCGTGCGGACGAGCGCCACAGCGCCCCGCACCACTCCGGCAGCCACACCCGTGGATGCAGCCCCCCCCGCGCTGGGTACTTAAAACCCAGCGCGTCCCCTCGACCTTTACTTTTCGTGTGACACCAGGGGCCTGACGAGTGGCAGCCCTATTGCCATTACCGTCGACCCCTCGGTGTCCTTTTCCCCCCCGGCAACCCAAGCCAGGGCTCTGGGAAGTTATTTTTCCCCCTTTTTTTTCTTTCCCAGCTCGGTCTGGCCCACAGCGTAGTGGAAAGACGGCGCGCGTGGGAGTGGTCCCATACACGCTATCTCCGCTTCCGGGCGGGGACCCTCGTGCGCCGCCGGGACCCTACCTGTCCCGGCCGAGTTCGGCTTTCCGGCCAATTACCCCTCCTGGTCGTACCAGGCCCCGTGGTTTTCCCCGCGTTTTGCGGGGTTTTCACCATTAAAAAAATATAAATCTCTCTCCGCATCCCGGCATACCGGCATGCGGCACTACCAATGGATCTCTACATGTAGGGGGGCTCGGCCCCTGGTCATGTTTCCCCACCCAGGCCTACACCCAAGGCCAGGTGTGAGACGACGTACGAGTGGCGAAGTCAGTCCGCGCGCGAATTTCATACCGACGTCGTCACTCTGTCGCTCGGCGCCGCGCCGGTAATAATAGTAGTTGTGCCGCCATTTTGTGAAGATCTGAAGCTCGCGCAACGCCATGAAGACTGCAGCTATGTTGTGAAGATTCCTCTCTCGATGTAGGCACGATGTGGAGACGCGTAGTGTTGTGTTGTGAAGAACTCTTATTAGAAAAAGTCCTTTTCAGGGCTGGGTCACGTCCGGTATTATTACACGGACGGTTTCCCTCGTTATTGCGAACGTACGTTCTTTGCAGAACGATTTTCTTCTCCGTTTCATCCTCTACGACGAACGTTACATCCAAAGACGGCGGGCGCCTCCTTCGGGGCGTGGTTTTCTTTGTTTCAATCGCCGAACGAACGTGTAGGTACTGCTACAGTGCTCCCCCTCAAGCGAAGCGCAGTCTGACGGCACGGCCCGTTCTTGTTATCTTCTGTGTTAGACTTGCTTGTGTCTTCTGCTTGACTGGTGTTGCACTTGGTAATGGTTGTGAGGTAACAGGTAACGGTAATGAGGTAACGGGTAAAGGTAATGAGGTATTTTGAGGTAAATTATTGGTATGTGAAGGTAAGGTAACAGGTACATTGGTATTAGGTAAGTTGGTAATTACCGTTGACTGTTGTACATTGCTCGTTGACTCGCCGAGGTAATCTTCACTCAGTATGTAGGCGGGCTTCAAACGATCGATGGATACTGTTGCTGTGCGATCGGGTAGCTGTATTACGTAGTATTTTTCTTCTCGTCGAAGAACTTTGTACGGCCCGTCATACGGACTTTGAAGTGGTTTTCTTACAGCGTCTATACGTAAAAATACGTATTCGCACGTAAGTAGATCACGATGTATGAAGATGTTGCGTTGATTACCGTGGCGATGTACATTGTTTTTTGGCTTGAGAGAGTTGATGTTTTTTCGTAGTTGCTCGATGTAGGTATGATCTAGGCTCGATGATGATGTTGTTTCGAAGAAGTCGGCCGGTAATCTTAAGTTACGGCCGTAGGTTAATTCGGCAGCGCTGACTCCGGTGTCCTCTCGTATGGCGGCGCGAAGTCCGAGTAAAACTGTAGGTAGCTCGTCGATCCACGATGTATTACTATTGATGAGTCTTGATTTCAGTGAATTCTTGAGACTTCGATGCCAGCGTTCGATCATGCCGTTAGATTGCGGGTGATACGGCGTTGTACGGGTTTTATCGATTCCCATACAACGTGTTAAGTTCACGAACAGCTGACTCTCGAACTGGCGTCCTTGGTCGGTTGTTATTGTAGTCGGACAACCGAATCTCGCGATCCATTGTTCGTAGAATGTTCTTGCGACGGTTTCGGCGGTGATCTCGGTGAGTGGTACAGCTTCAGGCCATTTTGTCGAGCGATCGATCATAGTAAGTAGGTACCTATGACCACTCGCTGTTGTACTTAGCGGTCCGATTATGTCGATGTGCGTATGTGAAAAACGATCGACTTGCGGGAAAGTCGATACGGCGCTCGATGTATGTCGTTGTATTTTGCTTCGCTGACATTGTATGCAGGTTTTCGTCCACTCGCTAATGTCGGAGTTCATAGACGGCCAGAAGAATTTTTGCGCGATGAGTTTTCTTGTTGCCTTTGTTCCAGGATGACTTATGTTGTGAATAGAGTTGAAAATGGCGCGTCGAAAATCTTGCGGAATGTACGGGCGAACGTATTTTGTTGAAGTTTCGCATATAATCTTGATATCGGAGTTAGGTAGCGTTGTTGTTTTGAAACTTAAGTTTTCTTGACCGTACAGTGTAGGTAGCGTGCTATCTCGCTCTTGCGCGCGAGATATTTCTTCATAGTTTACAGCTGACGGCGTGTTGATTGTTTCTATGCGGCTGAATGTGTCGGCGACGATGTTATCTTTTCCGCTGATATGACGAATGTCGTGCGTGAACTCGGAGATGAAAAGTAGTTGCCGAGTTCTTCTCGGAGTTTCGGATGTCGATGTTTTCTTCTGTAGGGCGAATGTCAATGGTTTGTGGTCGGTGAATATGATGAGTTCTCGGCCTTCGAATATTTTTCTGAAGTATTTTACTGCCATGTAGATAGCTTGAAGTTCGCGATCGTAGGTGCTGTACTTCGTTTGCGCTGTAGTAAATTTCTTCGAGAAGTAGCCGAGTGGTTGCCATTTGTTATTGTAATATTGTTGTATTACAGCTCCCGCTGCAGTGTCCGAGGCGTCGGAGAAAATAGCGATCGGTGCTTTGTGATTCGGGTGGGCGAGCAAAACAGCGTTTTTGATGCTATTTTTGCAAGCCGTGAATGCTTCTTTCGATGTCTCGTTCCATTCGATCGGTGTTTTATCTCGCTTTTTCGCATTATGTAGGTATGCGTGTAGCGGGGCTTGAATAGTAGCGGCGTTCGGAATGCTGTCTCGGTAGAAGTTTAGCATGCCGAGAAAACGACGTAACTCTTCTATGTTTTTCGGTAGCGGGAAATCTTCAATAGCTTGTAGTTTGTCTTGTGGTGGCTTGATTCCGTCGCTGTTTACGCTAAAGCCGAGGAATTTAACTTCTTGCTTGCCGAGTACACATTTAGCTGGGTTGATTGTGATCCCGTTTTCTTCTAGGCGTTGAAGAACACACCGTAGATGTTGGCGATGTTCTTCTTCGCTGCTGGATGCTATTAGCAAGTCGTCGATGAAGGAAAACACGAAATCGTATCCTTGCAGTATTTCGTGTATAAAACGTTGGAATGTCTGGCCTGCGTTTCTTAGGCCGGGACACATTCTCGGAAACTCGAATAATCCGAATGGTGTGATGATTGCTGTCTTCTCTATATCTTCTTTATGGACTGGTAATTGTTGGTAGGCTCGGTTTAAGTCGATCGTCGAGAAGATAGTTTTTCCGGCGAGTTGGAAAGTGAAATCTCGAAGTCGTGGTATAGGGTAGCGGTCGGGCTTCGTTACTGCGTTGAGTCGTCGGTAGTCGCCGCACACCCTTATGTCGCCGTTCTTTTTTGGTACGACGTGAAGCGGAGAAGACCAGGCGCTCTTGCTGGGGCGACAGAGACCTTGTTGCATCATATTCTCGAATTCTTTTTTTACTTGATTGTAGCGATGTGGTTGTAGCGGTCGGGCGCGACAGTGTAGCGGTGGCCCAGACGTTTCGATGTAATGTTCGACGCTGTGTTTCGGCGTGATGTTCATCGCTGTCAATCGTGTGATTCCAGGGAAGTCTGCTAGTATGTCGTGATACGACTGCGTGCTGTCGACACTACGGACAGTAGGTACGTCCGTGTAGCGTCCAGGAGCGTTAATATGTAGACTGGTTCTTCCGTCGATGAGTCTTCTGTTTTTCAGGTCGACGATGAGTTCGTGGTGTTGCAGGAAGTCGGCACCGAGGATTGGTTTCGATACTGCTTCGACGATAAACTTTCATTTGTACGGTCGGCGAAGTCCGATGTTGAGCTCTAGTGTTTTTTCGCCGTACGTCGGTATTACGGTGTTGTTGGCGGCGTAGAGTTGAAAAGGTAGCGGCTGGAGATGAATGCCTTTCTTTTTCGGTATGACGGATATATTAGCACCCGTGTCTACCAAAAAAGTTAAATTCGTGGTCTTGTCCGTGACGAATAGGCGGTATTGTTTGTTGTGAACGCCGGATTCCGCCGCTGCCAACGTTCTGTCTAGTTTTCCGGGTTGTTGAACGTACACGGCTGTGTACATTTTCGCGCTTCTTTCCCGAATTTGCTGTGGTAGTAGCAAAATGGTGATGGTGATGTAGACCGTGGACGCGAAGTTGATCGTTGCCGGAGTCTTGATGATGATCTGTGTCTTGACCTTGGGTGATGATAATAATTTTCTCTTCGATAGTAATTATTATTATTGAACTGTTGTTTTTTCAGTTCGGCGACCTCTAGGGAGAGTTTTCTAATTTCTTCTATGAGAAGGCACTCGATGTTCGATGATGGTGATGCGGAGCTATTTACATGATGAGATGATGATGAAATGCTATTTACAGTATTTACATTTTGCTCCATTATCTTGTCGGCCAGTGCAGCTTGCTCGTCGAGTGTGGTCTTCGTCTTGAATGTTTCGCTGACGGCCAGGACGGAGCGGATACTTGTCGGGAGGAGATTGGCCCACATGAGCTGTAGGGTGGAATCGGGGACCTTGTTGCGAGCCAGGTTTCGCATACGTCTGAGTAGTTGCGACGGTTTTTGGTCTCCCAATTCCATGTCTGACAGCAGCTGTTGAAACTGCCGGCTGTCAGATTCCTCGTATGCGGAGATGAGCCGGTCCTTCAGAGCTTGGTATTCGTTGGTCTCTGGCGGGTTGTATAGCAGGTCGGCTATCTGTTCGATGTCCTCCTTCTCCAGGCGAGCGATGACCATCTGGGAGAGCTGGCTTTGGTTTTTCTGTAGGCTGCTGGTGGCTGCTTCGAAGGTAACAAACCAGAGCCGAGGCTTGTCCCTCCAGAAAGGCGGTATCCTCATGGAGAGTGCGATGCCGGCGATTTCCTGTGATGATGCTGGTGATGGCGCCGGGTTGGTGGTGAGTGGCGAGCTTTCGGGCAGGGATTCGCCTCTGGATTCCATTGTGTGGAGAAATTTAAAGCAGAATTCCGTCGAGCAGCGTTTCGTGGTGCAGTGTTTCGTTCGAGCAGCGTTTCGTCGTGCAGCGTTTTGTCGGGGAGAATTTCGTCGAGCAGAGATTTCCCGGGCAGAGTTTCGTTCTTGTAGGTGCTTGTTGTTCTTCGGGGTCACTAGTTTAGAGGACCGGTTGGTCTCTCTAAGAGTTCACTAGAGGTCGGAGGAGTAAAGAGTAAAACTCGATTTACTGTGGTGAACTGAAGTGCTTTATTGAACAATCTGTGCTGTTTATATACAAAAATTTGAGTTAATTATTATTATTACAAATCTGTACAAAGGTAAAAAGGTTATTTGTGATTGGTTAACTAGATTAGACAGAGATGTAAAGAGAGAGACAAAAATATTTACAAAACAAGAAAGAGAAAAAAATCGAATAAGAAATATTTACAAGTTGGAAAAATTAGCCGCGCGGGAAACTGGCCGTCCCGCGATACGTAGCGCTGGTATCGCGCGAGTATAAATATAGGCTCGCGTGCCGCGGCGAAGTCAGTCCGCGCGCGAATTTCATACCGACGTCGTCACTCTGTCGCTCGGCGCCGCGCCGGTAATAATAGTAGTTGTGCCGCCATTTTGTGAAGATCTGAAGCTCGCGCAACGCCATGAAGACTGCAGCTATGTTGTGAAGATTCCTCTCTCGATGTAGGCACGATGTGGAGACGCGTAGTGTTGTGTTGTGAAGAACTCTTATTAGAAAAAGTCCTTTTCAGGGCTGGGTCACGTCCGGTATTATTACACGGACGGTTTCCCTCGTTATTGCGAACGTACGTTCTTTGCAGAACGATTTTCTTCTCCGTTTCATCCTCTACGACGAACGTTACATACAAAGACGGCGGGCGCCTCCTTCGGGGCGTGGTTTTCTTTGTTTCAATCGCCGAACGAACGTGTAGGTACTGCTACAAAAGAAAACCACGCCCCGAAAGGGGCGCCCGCCGTCTTTGTATGTAACGTTCGTCGTAGAAGATGAAACAGAGAAGAAAATCGTTCTGCAAAGAACGTACGTTCGCAATAACGAAAGAAACCGTCCGTGTAATAATACCGGACGTGACCCAGCCCTGAAAAGGACTTTTTCTAATAAGAATTCTTCACAACACAACACTACGCGTCTTCACATCGTGCCTACATCGAGAGGGATCTTCACAAAGTAGCTGCAGTCTTCAAGGCGTTTATATAACATCTTCTGTCTTCATAAAATGGCGGCACTATTATTATTACCGGCGCGGCGGCGAGCGGTGCAGCGAGACGACGTCACGACGAAACTGCGCGGCGATATGAGGCCCCGCAGGGGCTAGCTCCTATATTTATACTCTAGCCGCGAGCGGCGCGCGGACGCAGCCAATCAGGATCGACCTTTTGTTAATATTTTTATCCCTTTCTAATAGTTTTCCCTTTCTAGCTTTTGTAAATATTTTTATCTCATTCATTAAGTCTCTTTCTGTTTTGCAATAGCCAATCACAATTAATCTTTTAACTTTCTGTACAGTTTCTGGTAATAATAATTATGAAAATTTTTGTATATAAGCAGCACAAAGTTCTCAATAAATCACTTCAGTTCACCACAGTAAATCGAGTTTTACTCTTTACTCCTCCGACCTCTAGTGAACTCTTAGAGAGACCAACCGGTCCTCTAAACTAAAATTGCTATGACTTCTTTTTGGAAGTCGATGAAAAACGACGTTACCTACCGGAAATTCCGGTTTTCTCGAAATCCGGGACAAAACAAAATTTGATTTATTTTCATATTTTTATATAACAACAAATAAACAAAAGATAAAATTAACAAAATTATATATTGTGTTACTAAAAAATTAAAGATTTTAATTTAAGTTTCTAAGAATATTTCAAGATATGACATTACAAAGTTATGAAGGTATGTCAGGGGACATGGCGAAATTGGCACACCTGTTGTAACATTTTGTTATTTTATTTAAATTAAGATTTCTTTTTCAATCACTTTTCTATTTTATATTACTTTAAATGAAATTTGCTACCAATTGCCATCTACCGCGACATTTTCACTAGTTCTCATTATATAATATAAAAGCACAAAGTCAGGGGACATCTTGTTTTCGCCGTGGTCAAAAGATTTGAAAAATGCCTTAATATTCTATAATTACTAACTTTTTTACGTAGTGGATAATTTTAAAATATGAAGCTATGGACAATGGACATGGCACTGTAGAATAGCTGCCGGTGTACACATATTTATTTTATGGAATACCTTTAAATTCATAAGCTCAGGAGCAACAGCGAATAGGCTCTTCGTGAAGTTTCTATAAAACACGTTACCATCACCACGAACATTGGCATCTCGCAGTAGCTCACGCACCTCATCTTCGGTGAAGGCATCACCATACTGCTTAACAATCACCTGTAGCTCATCTATGTCCAGGAAATTTCTTTTTTCCGTATCAAACAACTAAAAAATCATCGTATTGTAACTTTGCGATGAAATCTTTCCAAAATTGGGTAATCATTTATGAATTTTACTTACACTAAAAGCTAAGTTTAGTTCGTGCCTGGTATTTGGCAATTTAATCCATTTACTGAACATATTTATAAACTCCTGCTTGGTTAGTATCTTTTGATTAGGTGGCTTAATGCGTTCGACCTCTTTCATGACTTCCATCAATGTTGGATAGTGAAAATTTCGTGAATGGTGTCTAAAAATACATTGTGGAAGTAGTAACTTAACTTACGAGATTAATTGAAAGGTCTTCAATAATGTTAATACTACTGAAGTTTGGAGTTGTCTGGACCATCAGATCGGCTAATATGCAACAGGAACCTTACATTAAGATATCATCATTATCCTGCAAGCACTGCAGGATAATAATATCCATCAGACTGCAGTTTTCCTATAAAACGGGTAGGGTCGGATGTCTCACATTGAACCAGGCAGCTACATTTAACCACCATTTTATTTCCGAAATGCGACGTTGCCAATTTCTGCAAAAATGGCTGAAAGAGAGGTATTTACTATCTCTGTCTGCCCACTAGTTTTCGTGGCGCCAGCGCGCGAAGAGGTTGTGTGAGGAGCATTTTTACGAAAATTAACTCGAAAAGTAAGTATTTTTTGCAAATTTCTTTCTTTTTTCACTTTTTTACAATAAATGATATTGGTCTCTTTATATTAATACTGTATACTGTAGTTATCCAGCTTGTAAATGCACCTTAATTCGTTACTATGCGAGATTATTTTCCGGGTAAAATTTTGAGGTTAGTTGCCAAAGCGTGGTCTGTCCCACAATGAGCCACTTGTAGGTGGTACACATTGAACCATGGCTCAATGTGTACCACCCCGATGGTTAAATGTGTACTAACACTATAATTATTTATTTTGTTACAGTATGGCGCGAGATAAGGTGTTAGTAAGAAAAAGAGGTGGACATTCGGCTGCCAATATGCTTAAGCCCTTCAATTGCATAGATCAGGCGAAAGTATTAGAAAAGCAGCGAAAACTTATGACATTGCGTACCCAACTTTACGACGCTACGTAGAAATAAACTTGCACGTCAACGTAGAGGACCTTGCTAAGAAGAGATTGCTACCGTGTTGCTCCGAATATTAACTTACGTTAGATCTCATTATTTTATCTGTTTTTGATTATTTTATCTGCTGATTTTCAGTAGAAAAATCCTGTTTTTTATATGGTTTTCTCTGTTAATTACTTTTTAAGTTTAAAACTTTTTTGTTTTTCCATCGTGAAAGTTATTTAATAATGATGCCGATGGTAGCAATCATTGATAGCAATGTTTGACAAGAATCTAAATTAGGTATGTTTTGTTACTTTAAATATTCTACTTTTGTTTTTACTGAAGTTACCTTTTAGAATTATTATTATAAAATATAAGTAGGTATTTGACTGATGCCAAGGTCTAATAATTGAACCAAAGTGGAAGAAAAATGTTTTGTTATGCTTAAAGTAGGTTTAGGTTATAAGATTTAGAGCTATTATTAATTATTTTGTGATAAAAATCATGTTGCTCAAGTACAAACGAAGACTGACATTGTAAACTTAAGTTTTATAGTAAAATAATAAACATAATACTATCGATATTTAGCTTTTTATTACACTACAAAGCAATTTAAATACAAAATAGTCTAAATGTAAATGATTTATAAGGCGGTTCAATGTGGAAAATACCCCGGCTAAATGTGTACCTCCCGATGGACACATTGAACCAAATCTAATTTTTTAGAATTTGTTTTTTATTGCTAAAACCAAACAGAATTTTCAATAAAATTGTTGGCCTTATTGTAGTTAAATAAATTTTCAAACTATATTAAAAAAAATTGGGGAATTCGTGTAAAAATAAGTATTCTACGAGACTTTGAAATTTACCTGGTTCAATGTGAGACAACCTACCCTACTCTGTGACTGCAGTCTGCACTGATGACATTATTGTAACTCTATAAGTTCTTACTCCCCTACAATAAGTTTATAGTTTATAATTTAAGTACTAGCTAACTGAAAAGTAGGTATATGGCCAACGGTGTTCATTACGGTACTTGCCTATTTAAGCTTAAAAACTTCATTATCTCTTCTACGGTAATAACTTGAATTTCTTTGTCGTTGCTATCATTATGAGAAATCGAAACTTCATCAAACCAATGCGATATTCCTCTTAACTGCTTTTCATTAAAATAAAATTGCATATTTTCTGGAAAATTTGTAAACTCCTCCATAATAAGCGCAGGTTTTAAGATCAGTAGGTATTGTGGATAATAAAAAAAAAAAACGCTTTAATCGGAAAAGAAACCAAACATTTTTATATCGCAATTTGATCACAAATCACAATACTATCCAATCATCTGTTTCCGTATAATTATTATTTTATTCTCATTTGAAACATGAAGGAAAATACATAGATTTGAAATTTAGAGCGTGGCAACTGGCAACAGGTGGACGAAATTCCCGAACAAAAAAAATTTGGGTTCCAAATTTAAACGTAGCTACTAAACGTAATCCAAAAATCAGCTAATCTGTGCAAGGTCGACTGTGATTGGCTGATAAAAAAGACCATAAAGAATATAAACTACATGAGAAAAAAGACGAAGAAGGAGTTTAAAATTCAAAGTTCGATTTTCATTTTGTGAAAATTATTTTGTAGCAACTCATACAAAAATTGTAAATTAAGTGGATTAATTAATGAAAAACGAAAGGTAAGCCATTGTAAAATGTAAATGTAACCGTAAATTGATAAATTGAAGCAAAACACATCTCAATGAGCAAAACATAACTATGTCATACCATGTTCTAATACAAAGTATGTCGTAGTATTATTTGCATATTTGTACAATAATTTACAACTTACACTATATTATTATGAAAAAAGACTGGTTGCACTCCGGGAGTGCCAGCAGAAGTGAAAACTTGATTATTAACGTTGTGCATTTTTTTAACCCATTTTTTATCAAAATCGATTTTTTAAAAATCGTCAATCAAGTTGTTTCGATCAAGTTTCGATCAAGGTTTCGATCAAGGTTTCGATCAAGTTTCGATCAAGTTTCGATCAAGTTTTCAACAAGTTTCGATCAAGTTTCGATCAAGGTTTCGATCAAATTTCGATCAAGTTTCGATCAAGTTTCGATCAAGTTTCGATCAAGGTTTCGATCAAATTTCGATCAAGTTTCGATCAAGTTTAGATCAAGTTTCAATCAAGTTTCGATCAAGATTTCGACCAAGGTTTCGATCAAGTTTCGATCAAGTTTCGATCAAGTTTCGATCAGGTTTCGATCAAGGTTTCGATCAAGTTTCGATCAAGTTTCGATCAAATTTCGATCAAGGTTTCGATCAAGGTTTCGATCAAGTTTCGATCAAGGTTTCGATCAAGTTTCGATCACGTTTCGATCAAGTTTCGATCAAGTTTCGATCAAGTTTCGATAACGTTTCGATCAAGTTTCGATCCAACCAATGATACCAAAATCATTTTCTCATTTTTTTGTGTACATTTTTCTTTTTACTAAATTTACTACTAAATGTTAAAACACTAAAGAATAGAGTAAAAGACTAAAAAATATATAAATAAATAGTAAATTTACTACAAAATATTTCAACTCTAAAAAATGCTTTTTAGTATTTAAATATTTTGTAGTATATTTAGTATTTATTTATATATTTTCAGTGTTTTACTCTATTTTTTAGTGTTTTAATATTTAGTAGTAAATTTAGTAAAAAAAAATTATACACAAAAAAATGAGAAAATGATTTTGGTATTACGTATGTATGAGAATTTCGAAGGTAGCCGGCCCCTTAATAATTTATGTAAACTGTATGGAAATGTAGTAAATGAAAAATGTTTCATTAATTTCAGATTTTTAGGCCCCTATACTAGTTTGCAACATTTTAGTTTGCAAGCAATAGCTGTTATGGAGATTTTAGGAGGAGAAGGAAGGTATGGGATTATGAGTGGTACGGCCACCAAGGAAAAATCCTCTGATCAAGACGTGAGGTGGTATGCAGCTGGCCTGAGCCCACGCGATAGATTTCAGCTGTCGCATACAGGGTGTAACAAAACAAAGTAATGATACATAAAAGTGTGTGTGTATAAAGGTGCGCGTCCACTGGATCGGAATCGGAGCGTAGGTACGCAGCGGACGGATTTGTTGTTTTGTATATTTTATGGTATTGACTACTCTGAACTGCACTAGAAGTACTGCGCCTGACAAATATATGACTGCACGACGCGCCGTCCGCACCGTACGTCCCGATTCCGACCTGTTGGACGCGCAGCTTTAATCCCCTCCCTATATAGAATTTACTGTATAAGCCAATCAAGTATTTAGTAGAGTAGCATAGACAGCTATTCTATTATATCTATATATATAAAAGAAAGTGGTGTTAGTTACACTACTTATAACTCAAGAACGAATGAACCGAATTGGCTGAAAACTGGTGGAGAGATACTTTGAGTCCCGGAAAAGAACATAGGATACATTTTGTCCCGGAAAAATGTACGGTTACTGCACAATATACTTTTGTGATTTGCGCGTAAGCTATTCAATAGATTTTGATAAAATTTGGTATGGAGATACTTTGAGTCTCGGGAAAGGACAAGGGATACTTTTTGTCCCGGAAAATGTACGGTTCCCGCACAATAAACTGATTTTCGCTTAAACTATTTAATATATTTTGATTAAAGGCATGGAGATAATACATTTTTATGTTTTATGTATCTATTGTTCTCTTAATTATACCAATTCGAATTTAATAATCATCGCTAAGACAGGACAACGTCTGTCGGGTCAGCTAGTTAATTATAAATAAAATACATAAAACTGTACTGTAATATTATTAATAGAAATCAACAAAAACTTGTGGATTAAATCTGTTTTATTGTTTAATTTACCTTATTAGCCTATTTATTTAGCTATGCACAATATTTTTTATTGTAATAAAACATTTATTTGAGCTCATTTCTTTTTTATTTTATTTTTTTTAATTTTTGGTATGTTTAGAGTGAAAGGTTTTGCACTTAAAAAAATTCTCGTTTAGTTTCAAATTTAAAAAAATAACGGATATGCAGTTTACACTTTACATCCTCTTTGCTGGCAAGGCCAATGGATCGTAAGTCATTGATCATAGCTAATAACAATGTCCAAGCCGTCCGTAGACCAAAAATAGAAGAAAAATAAACGTCACAGAGAAGTACATACTACTGCCACCAGTCAATGTCAAATGTCAGTCAAAATTCAATTTGCACAAAATTTTTATTTTTAAAACAAATAACAATAGTTTTTGTATTTCATATTTCATTTCTCACTAGAGTTATATTCATCTAGTACATTATTCCAAAAAGTGCCCATTTGGTGCTTAATTTATCATAACAGAGCAAACATGTTTGAGTCAGACGATTATGATCAAGTACGTAAAGTTATGTTATTGTAAAATGTAAAATAACTAATCCTCTGTAATTTGTTTTAACATGTTACCCTGTTTCAGGCCCTTTCACAGCTTGACTTTCCCGAGGAACTGAATATCGTATCAGCTGAAAAAGAATCAACAGTAACAAGACGTATTCCAAATGAAACAAACACTCCTACTCCTGCAGTCAATAACTCACAAACTTCGTTTGAAGGCCCCAATAAAATAAATCCAAATAAAGAAAATTGTGGCCATGCAAATCCATCCAAAAGGGTGTTATTAGACACTCATTTTGACCACAAATGTAAAAGAAAGTTTCCAGGACCAGCTGGTCTGTTAGCTGGAAAATTAGAAAAGACTAAGGATGATTCTTATTCTCATATTGAATTACTATCACAGGTAAAACTTGCAAACCACTCAAGTATTAAATAGGTACAGTATACTGTATTTTTAATGACTGCATAAATAGTGGTGTTTTTCCTGACTTGATGAAGCACAGTAAGGTTGTACCTTTATTTAAAGCAGGACTTAAATCTGATCCTACTAATTATAGGCCTATATCGATTCTACCGACTCTAAGTAAAATATTTGCAAAAATTAAATCAGTTACTATTACATTCTAACTTAAATAATTTATTGTACAAAAATCAATATGGTTTTACTAAGGGTCGATCCACAACGGATGCTGGTATAGGTCTTCTTTATAGTATATTTGAAGCATGGGAGGACTCGCAGGATGCCCTAGGGGTTTTTTGCGACCTCTCCAAGGCTTTTGACTGTGTTGAGCATGCTACATTAATCAGGAAATTGCACCACTATGGCATTAGGGACTCAGCACTCAACCTTTTGACATCTTACCTCAAAAATAGAACTCAAAGGGTTGACATTAATAGTAAAAGGTTCAATGGGACCAAAATAGAATTAGGCATTCCACAGGGATCCACTTAAGGTCCATTCCTTTTTCTCATCTACATAAACGACTTACCTTATCTTGTTAAGGATAACGATAATGAGGTAGTACTTTTTGCTGATGACACTTCACTATTTTCAAAGAGAAGCGACAACAGTCAAATTACGACGAGGTAAATAGTGCTCTCTCAAAAATAGTACATTGGTTTAACGTTAATAACTTACTTCTAAATTGTAAGAAAACTAAATGTTTAAAATTTACTTTGCCCAATGTTAGGCAAGTTTTTTTTTTTTTAATTTATTGTTTTAAGCAGGGATTTTTTCCCAACGGAAAATATCACCCCCATGATACATTGATTACAGTTGAAACAATACAAAATAGACACAAAAAGAGAAAAAAAAATAAAGATACAAAAACAAAACATGCTAACGCCAACTTACACAATCCAAAGACCTCTGGCAGCTATAGAATTTGGAGAAGACAAAACAGTATACAGAAACCTACTTGAAAATTATAATTAAATACATAAAAATAATCCTACCTCTCGGCCTCGGCCCGGACACTCTCCATCAGAACGTGATATACATCCTCCACAACATTACACTCCTCACAGTTGGGGCTCGGTGTCTTCCTCATAAGGAAGCCGAAAGCGTAGTTAAAACCAATATACTATTAAATGATGAGAAGATGGATTTGGTGGACACCACTGTATTCTTAGGCATTACACTAGATAGTTAACTACAGTGGGGTCCTCATATTGCTAATCTTGCAGATAGGCTCAGTTCTGCAGCATATGCAGTCAGAAAAAGTACGGGAAATTGCTGACGAAGACACAGCAAGACTAGTTTATTTCAGTTATTTTCATAGTAGAATGTCGTATGGCATCCTCTTATGGGTAAACGCTGCCGATATTAATACGATTTTTGTGCTGCAGAAGCGAGCTATACATTCAATTTATAAAATGTCAGCTTTTGAATCTCTGAGAGAAAAGTTTAAAGAAATTGGTATTCTAACTGTTGCTTCTCAATACATTTTGGATAATGTTTTATATGTTAGAAAGAATCTTAGTAAATTTACAACCAAAAGTGACTGTCACAGAAGAAACACTAGAAATAAGTACAAACTAGAAATACCGGTGATCAGACTTAGTAAAGTTAATAAATCTTTTAAAGATCAATGTGTACGCCTTTACAATAAAATCCCAGAAAACGTTCAAAATCTTTCCATTAATAAATTTAAAAAAGTAGTCAAAGAATGTTTGTGTGCCAAAGCCAATAAGGTCAATGATTTCATAAACAACGGCACATCTTGGGAGTAGGATGGCTGCTTGCAAGGCTACTTCTACATTATTTTATGACTTACAATTACGTATGTATGTTGACATTGTATAATTTTAAGTTACAGCATTCTAAACTTTATTTTAAAAGATTAATTTTTTTCTCACTTTTTTTGGTAAATAAAGTGGGCCCCCTGCGAGTTTCTTACGCCGGTTCTTCTCGCCGGGTTAGTTCCCGAACTGGTGTTAGGCATCATATAGACTTTCAGAAAATATTTGCAAAAATTTATTCTGAATAAAAAATTTTGAGTTTGAGTTTGTATAGAAATTGTTGTGGATACTGGCCTCCAATAACTCAAAAACCTATTTTATTTTATTCTTTTATTTATTTATATTACCAAGATTATTTCTATGTTTCCAGGATGTAGATTTTACACCTAATAATTTATTTACTGATGTACTAGAAACACCTCTGTGGAGAAGACTTTTAGAGGACACAAGAAATCTAAAGGACATCAACACAATAAGTTACATAAAAGAACAGGGGTTTCATAGTAAACTGAGGAGTAAGAAAGCCAATACAGTGATAGCTGTTGTTGAAGCTATAGACAGATTTGGGACAGATCCACTAATAACATTAAGAGACTCAACAGGTACTGGTCATTACAGTTGTTTATAATAATTAGATCCATCATTTACACTAAGACCCCCGTGCATTAGGCGGCCAGGTCGCTGCGGCTAACTAATTCTACGATATATGTAGGTGCGCGCATTACGCGACCAGCGGCCAGCTGTCACGCTCTGGTCGCACGGCCAACGAAAAACATCGCGACACACACGCGGCCACTTGGCCGCCGCGGCCAACGAGATACGGGAATTTGTATGAAATTACTCAGTGTGCGCGCACTGGTCGCCGCGGCCACACGTTTTTTGTATACAGAAAACAAAGTAATTGTCAAAGTTTACTCATCAAATCACTACTCATACGAGTGTGGTCGCAGACGTGGCCGCAAAGTGCGCGGGGTAGTCGCAGCGACCTGGCCGCACGACCTGGTCGCCTAATGCGCGGGGGCCCTAAAATGAAACAATTTTTAGGGTTCTGTAACCAAAGGGTAAAAACGGGACCCTATTACTAAATTTAAATGTTAGTATACCAATGTAAATACTTTTTTAAATTGTTGTGCACTATTTTTATCCCTCGAAATTACTTAACTGTGCTGCTAAACTGCAATACCCTTTCATTTTCAAATTATATTAATATAAATAAATCTGTAACCAAGATCAGTTAGGTACCAAATTATTCATAACTCCCCAAATATTAATCACCAGGTTATTGTAAACATACACAAAGAGTTAGTGACAAAACAGACAGATCTACTATTTTAGAAAAAAAAAATTGTTGTATAGGTGTCCAAAATTTTGATGATTAATAAAATCATGCATGTTAAAAATTACATACCCTTTCATTTACTCATAACTAGGGCCCGGATTTATATGTAAATACCATTGACAAAAGAAACTATATGGACACGAAATGACTACGAAAGACCTTTCCTTCAAAATTTATAAAAAACTTCATATCAATATCTATATTTTTTAATATTCAGTGACATTTTAGCTTACAAATTTTGAAGGCAGGCGCGTGTCTTTCGTGATCATTTCGTGTCTATATAGTTTCTTATGTCAATGGTATTTACATATAAATCTGGGCCCTACTCATAACTATAGTTTTATTAAAACTTTATTTGCAGGTCAAATAAAGTGTACATTGCATAGAGATGCATGGAAGTCATTATCAGTATTTATTGTATCGCAATACTGTGCTTTTGTGTTATCCAGACCGACCATATTCACAACAGGGAACACATTAAAAAAACATTACCTCAATATCACATTACGAAACATTTCCAAAATCTATAGTTCCACAATTATGAGAGACAAAGACGATTTACCAGATGGATTTGAAATGAGCTGCGAAGAATCTTTTACTGTTATTTCAGCAACAGATACTGGCTCAGGTATATTTTGATTATTTGTAGATATACGCCCATGGCTAACATTCGTCAAATTATATTATATATTATCTTTAACATTAAGGCTCCATTCCACCGCGGCGCACGCTGTGCACGGCCACGCGCACGCGTGGACGTGCACGGGTTTATTTCTTTGACTTGAGTCAATTCGTGCGTAGCATGTCCGTGGGTTGCAGTGGACAAAGTCACATATATTTTCTTACAAAGCGAAGCTTGACGCACGTGCGTAGTCTCTCCGTGCGCCGCGGTGGAATGGAGCCCTTAACAATAGGAAGATCCATACTTTTAATATTATAAATGCGAAAGTGTGTCTGTCTATTACATCTTCACGCCCAAACCGCTGAACCGATTTTGCTGAAATTTGGTATGGAGATACTTTGAGTCCCAGGAAAGGTCATAAGATACTTTTTATCCCGAAGAAATGTACGGTTACCGCGCGATAAACGAGTTTTAATAAGTTAACTTTTAACATTAGTTTTGGTAAGAGTAACGTTTTTATTTCTGGCTCTTATTGATTTTGGAAGTTATGTTTCAGTTTCAAACATATCATCCAACTTTGAAGATGTATGCTCTGAATTGGATGATCTAGAAGGAGCATTTACTGAAGATATGTGATATTGGAAACTTTTACTTATTAAGAAATTGGTTGTAAATAATAAAAGTTATTTTTTGATTATATCTGTGTTTATTATTTTATTGTAGATTTTACATGTTTATTAGTAATAAAACAGACTGTGATTTATTGTACTATTTTTACCATGAAGCTATTATAGAGAGGAGGTGTCGTAATCAAGTTTCCTTATGAAACGACGCGTGACAATTTGCGGGCTCGAGCTCCGCCCACTTTTCAATATTTCATCTATCGGCTAAAAGCAAAACTACTAGCTTAGGTCGATGTTGATGTTACAACGTAGTTCAGCTATCTTACACTAGATGTCATTTTGTCTCGAATATTATGGGCATAGAACTAGAACGTTAGAAAAGGCATTCCATACAATCGTCAGTGCGAAAATGTGTCACTCGAGATGAGTGAGGCTCACTCATCTGTGACCAGTGCGCCTTAGGACGCGGTGACAGTCAGACGTGCTCAATTAATTGTTTACTGCGTTGTTTTTCACCACATTTCGCTTCAGAATGCCGTCGTGTGCTTTCCGAAATGGGGATTGTCCATTTTTTTAAAATTTTGCTCATTACAAAAACATTTCGAGGAATAAGGTCAGTGATCGTTTTTCTGTATATAAACGAAAAAAATACCCATTAGTTACTTATATTTTTGAACAAATATGTTTAACCTTAGTTTGACCTTCAATGGCGTTAAATTAGCAATAAATTCGACCAACATTACGTTTCGGACTTTTGGTAAGCTTCTCGTATGAGCTTTCACATAATGAGAATTTGTATTTGACGAACCAGCCATTATAAATAAGATTGAAAGGAAATTTAACATACTGCAGAGGTCAATTGGCCGCCGATGATGACGTCAGAGCGAAACTTTAAAAATTTATTGAGAAAAAACTAGCCAATGAATTTCAAAATTATTTAATTTATATTCTTAAAATACCCTATTTTAACGAAAAAATATATAAAAAGTACATGTGATTTTTTTGGACAATGCCCATTGGAATAATAATACCAGGAACACAAATAAAGCCAGAGGTGTAACATTTCACACGTAAGTACTATGATTTAATTAATTATTTAATTTACTGTCTTTCATTTTAAGAGAAAAATTAAAGCGAAGCGTAAAATGAGTGAAAGAGAAAGTAGTATATATGCTATTACTGTAAGACAAAAAAGGACGACAATATTTTCTCGATTCGATTAAAGCGTAAAATGAGCGAAAGAGAAAGTAGCATATGCTACTACTGTAAGACAAAAAAGGACGACAATATTTTCTCGATAAACATTTTGCATGCAAAACATTGCTACAGTTTTGAAGGCATACGTCGTATCTAAGTATTTTGATATCGTTGATTATGGGACGTACTCAGAACTTTAAAAAATGTATATGAATTAGCCCGATTAGGTATAATAAGGTCATCAATAAAATTAGATTTTGACTGATTTTTTAATGTAAAATAAGGGGACAAACGAGTAAACGGGTCACCTGGTGGAAAGCAACTTTTGTCGCCCATGGACACTCGCAAGTCGCAACATCCGAAGAGCTGCAGGTGCGTTGCCGGCCTTTTATGAGGTAATAGGGTAACTAGGGGGTATAGATACTAGGTATTATTTAGGAATAGGTATAAGTACCCTTTTTCAAAATTTTCATGAAATTTTTTTTAATCAATTACCTACGGCTGCACTGGCCATATGTCAGCGCGCGTCAACATTAGCAAACAAAACTGATAATGTGATACTTAGGGTGGGTTGCACCAACTTAACTTTAACTACAGTGCAAAATGTCAAATCTCTGGTTGAGATCCAGTTTCATCAAGCAATGTTAAATAAATAATGGCTTGTTAGATCAGTAATTAATGGCCGGTTAGAGCTATCGAGCGTTCCACCATGTCCTAATGTCATGTCAAATCACCTTAAACACGGTGTTAAATTTTTTCGTGAACTGTGTTGTTAGGGGGCGTCCACATATTACGTGAGGTGTTTTTTTCTTTTTTGACCCCCCCCTCTCCCTCTGGTGAGATTTCGTGAGATTTTATTCAACCCCCCCCCCCAACAAATCTCACGTGAGATTTTTCAAAATGTGGGTTTCTTACGAAAACGTTTCGTTTGACAGTCAGTACATTTTCTTTCGAACGAATTTGTGAATGATCCTCATCGTATAACGATTACGCTTATTATGATAAAATCTTAAGCATACATACAATCTGGATGAAATGGACCAAAATAGTATTATTTTCTTGAGAAAAATTACGTGAGATTTGCCGAGACCCCCCCTCTCCCCAACGTGAGATTAGATGAGATGTGACTCGACTCCCTCCACCCCCAAACACCTTACGTAATTTGTGGACGCCCCCTTATAAGAAATATTTTTTATGACGATTTTTATGGATAATATTTTTTTATACTCACAATCCCGTTACCTGAAGCTTGAATAAAAAAAATAAACGCAACAGACATCTTCGTCAACGTCAATTTCGCCGGTCAAAGATAAGGTTAAAGTTAAAACTAAATTTAGCCTTAACTATAACTTTAACCTTAACTTTAACCACGCCTCTGGTGCAACCCACCCTTAAAAAATAATTTAATTCTAAATACGGCCCCGGATATATTGTTACGTTTCAAATAGTTATCCTAGATGACAACAGATGGCGCTTTATAAGTACTATGATAATAAAAGCTATACAGGGTGCAATTAAACCTTCCTGCCAAATTTTGATATATTGATCCTTGATAAAAATAAAAATACACGTATTTTTTCTTTTATAATCACTCAGTACTAAAATGTTGAGAAATAGCCTCCGAAAGTTATCCTAAAAAACACTACAATTAATGGACACTGCGCGTCGCCCGCGCGTGACGTGCCCCCGCGCGCGCGCCTCGCCCCGCGCGTGACGTGCCCCCGCGCGCGCGCCTCGCCCCGCGCGTGACGTGCCCCCGCGCGCGCGCCTCGCCCCGCGTCACCCCCGATTATACACACCGCCGCGAGTGAGCATTCTGCAACGATTTTAAATGGGATAAAATATGTCATTAACAAAAAAATAACACCCAATTTTTTTTGGTTAAATGGATTCTCCTAATGATACCTAAGCCCTGGAAAAAATTTGGCAGGAAGGTTTAACTGCATCCTGTTTATGTACCGTTTTAGCTATTAAATGTATTGAAGACAAAGTGTATAACAATTTAAAGTATTCAAGTTGTTGTAATAATTTGTAACTAAATATTACTTCAGTCGGAATTTCCAGGAATTGCTATTGTATTCTATTGTTGTCGCGATCACCGGTGCTCGCGCGGGGCCTTCAATTACGCACACCGTGACACGAGAATTTTATATATTAGATGAGACTTACAGCGCCATCTAGCAAGCATGTGTGAAAAACTTATTGATCTTTCTCAATAAATGACAGTCTGTTTTCAAACTGCTATCCGTGTGTTTTAATACTTCAGTCGGAATTTCCAGGAATTGCTATTGTATTCTATTGTTGTCGCGATCACCGGTGCTCGCGCGGGGCCTGAAAGATTAATAGGTTATGGCTCAGCTCGTAATTCGTGAAAAACTGAAGTGTTTTTCGTGGACTATCAGTGCGCCGTTTGATTCTGAACTATAAAATCACGGTGGAAATCGCTCCTTTGTGGACTAATACGTTGATTGACTATTGGTTGCCTCGTGGCGCCTGGCGGTGTAGTGCAAAATGGCTGGAAGTTACATAGTAATGTGCCTAAATTAAAAGGGCGAGAAAACTATGACGAATGGGCGTTTGCAGCTGAAAATTTTCTCATGCTAGAAGGTGTGGATATTCATAAACAGGAATCGACTGATGCAAGCTCCGTTGATGAAAAAAGGCAAAAGTTAAACTCATCATGACGATCGATTCATTAATTTATGTTCACATCAAGAATGAACAAACAGTTCAGGGTGTGTGGAAACGCTTGAAAAGTCTTTATGACGATTCTGGTTTTACGCGCCGTATCAGCCTACTTCGTCAGCTAATTTCTATTCGATTGGAAGATTGCGATTCAATGGGGACATATGTCACACAAATGGTGGACACCGCACAAAAATTAAAAGGTACCGGTTTCCAGATTACTGATTAGTGGATTGGTTCATTGTTATTGGCGGGGCTAACAGAAAGATTCGCTCCCATGATAATGGCCATAGAACATTCTGGCATAACTATAAGTACAGATGTTATCAAGTCAAAATTATTAGACATGAGTTCGGAAGTTGATAGCAATGTAACAAACGCATTTTTGTCGAAAGGTTGGCAATACCGAAGCAAGAAAGCCAACATATCGGATACACAAAAGTCAAAAATGACATCTTCGAGACCTGTCAAAACGATTCGCTGTTACAAATGCAAACAACTCGGTCATTATATGAATAAATGCCCCAATAATCAAAATAAAAGTGAAGCAAATGTTTTTAGTGCGATATTTATGAATAGTACTTTCCATAAATCTGATTGGTATATAGATTCCGGGGCAAGCTCGCATATGATCACAGATAAAAGTTGTCTAGAAAATGTCACACTCAGCCACAAAGTAAAGGAGATAGTAGTCGCAAGCAAGGAAACAGTACCGGTTATTTGCTCAGGAAATACTATGATTAGAACCATAGTTGAAAATTCGGAGTTCGACATAATAGTCAAGGATGTATTATGTGTTCCTAACCTATCAACCAATTTGCTATCAGTAAGTCAACTTATTCAAAATGGAAACAAAGTAAGTTTTGAAAAAGAAGTTTGCTATATACGCAATAGACAGAATGTACTGATTGGAAAAGCAAATCTGTTGAATGGAGTGTACAAATTGGATGTAAAGTCAAGAAGTCTGGTGGCGTGCTCAGCTACAACAATGACAAGTGAGATATGGCATCGTAGGCTAGGACACATTAATAGCAAGGACCTGAATGCTATGAGAAATGGCGCTGTAGAGGGAATATCGTACATTGATAAAGCGGAAATTGATAAATCTAACTGCATCACGTGCTGTGAAGGTAAGCAGTCGAGATTACCTTTTTCACATAAAGGGAAAAGGTGTGAAAATGTGCTTGAAATTGTTCATGCGGACCTTTGTGAGCCGATGGAACAGGTCTCTTTGGGACAAGCGAGATATTTTTGCTTTTTGTCGACGATTTTAGTAGAATGGCTTTTGTCTACTTCCTCAATGCCAAAAATCAAGCTTTAAAGTATTTCAAGGAGTTTAAAGTTTTGTCTGAAACACAAACAGGAAAGAAATTGAAAGTCTTAAGAACAGATAATGGTGGGGAATTTTGCTCTGTGGAATTTGATGATTATTTAAAGAAAAATGGAATAATACATCAAACAACAAACCCTTATACACCAGAACAAAATGGTCTTTGCGAACGGCTAAATAGAACAGTTGTGGAAAGAGCTCGATGTGTTTTGTTTGAAGCAAATCTTCATAAAAGGTTTTGGGCGGAAGCAGTCAGTACTGCCGTCTATTTACGGAATAGAACACTAGCTTCTGGTCTACAAAAAACACCACATGAGCTATGGAGTAACAAGAAACCAGATCTCAGCCACGTTCGGATATTTGGAAGCCGTGCAATGGTCCATGTCCAGGACTAAATGGGATAAAAAGTCCGAAGAATATATTATGATTGGTTATGCTGAAAATACCAAGGGCTATAGACTATACAATCCTAGGACAAAGAGCATTACTACCAGCAGAGACGTTCTCATTATGGAGAAAATCAATTCGGATATAGTACAAGCAGTGGTGGAAGACACTACAGATATTGAACCAACTATTGAAGATGAAAAATCGGAAATAGATACCACATTGACTCCCGGAGAAGAAAGCTTAATCTCTCAACAGGAAGATACTTACATACCAGATGAGACTACAAGCTCGTCTAGCTCAGAAGAATACTGTGATAGCAAGTCTTTGTGTGACGAAGCTGAAGATCTAGACTCAGAGTTGACTGTCACTGGGAAGAGAGCAAGAAGAATACCAGACAGGTATGGATATAGTAATATTTGCAAAAATGATTATGCTTTTGACGAGAATTTCACGTATGAGGAGGTGATGAGTGGACCTGAACGAGAGCAGTGGTGCAATGCCATGGAGGAGGAGCTTAAATCATTTAAAGAAAATGAAGCTTGGGAGTTAGTGGACAGACCAAATGAAGCTAAGGTAGTGCAGTGCAAGTGGGTGTATAAAAAGAAATTAAATGTTGATAACACAGTGAGATATAGAGCGAGACTAGTTGCGAAAGGTTTCACAGAACGTGAAGGTATAGACTATAAAGAAACTTTTTCGCCAGTGCTTAAATATTCAACATTAAAATTGTTATTTGCTTTGAGTGTTAAGTTCGATCTAAAAATCACTCATTTAGATGTAACCACAGCCTTTTTAAATGGCCTCTTAGAAGAGACTGTTTATATGCAGTTGCCTCAAAATTTTAAACGTGATTTGCATCAAAATAAAGTTCTAAAATTAAAAAAGGCCATTTACGGGCTAAAGCAATCGGCTAGGGCCTGGTATAAGCAAGTTGATGATTTTTTACAAAAATTGGGCTATAAAAAGTCATTGTATGAAAATTGTTTGTTTGTAAAATCATCGGAAAATGTTAAAATATTTGTGGCTTTATTTGTTGATGATTTTTTCATATTTTCTAACTGTGATAAAGAAGTAGATTATTTGAAAGATCAGTTGAGCAAAAGATTTAAATTAAAAGACTTAGGTCAGTTAAGGCAGTGTCTATAGTCGGGACATTTTAATAGGCCACATTTGACAGTTCATCAAAATTGTACCAGGTAACCTTATAGCGACGTACATAAAAAATAAATATTTTCGTTTTGTTATAACTGCACAATTGATTAACATTTTTCAATTACGATTACATATTTATTGTAAATATGACCGATACGAATTATTTAACGATTTGATTTTACTGATAAACAATTCTAAACGTAATAAACAAATTCTGATCTTACTAATTGCACGTCGTTACAATGTTACGTCAGCTGACCTTTTTTCTTTTTAAACTCTAGGGAAGTTACCCTAAAAATCGAAAGCGAATAAATAGTATCGATGCATTGATTACTTGTAACTAAATATCCCCATATATTAATAACCACGTTGTGAAAAGTAAAGTGTGTTATGTGAAATGAATAATAATAATACTACATTTAACAGTTTTTATAATTCAAGCGAATAAATGCATTTTTTTTTTGTAAATTATGTACTTGTCTTATTTTGCTCCTTGAATTTGCAAACTAAAAAATAATAATGGGACAGAAGTTTGTTTCAATCCTATAAAATTCAAATATTTTATTTCAAGTCCGTATCGATTTATTCGTTTTGGTCGATGTTTTTACGCAGCTCACCTCACTATGGAGATTAATCTGACAGATGTCAAATGTGGCCTATTAAAATGGCCCGACTGTAGGTATGGATATTAAAATACAGAAAAATTGTATCTTTATTAGTCAAGAAAGATTTATTGATAAATTATTGTGTAAATTTGGTCTGGAGAACTGTAAAAATGTAGAAACTCCTATGGAAATTAATTTGAAATTAGAAAAAGGAGAAAATTTAAATTCCAAATTTCCTTATCAACAGCTGATAGGGAGCTTAATGTATCTTTCAGTTTTGACTAGACCTGATATCTCATATTGTATTAGTTATTTAAGTCAGTTTAATAATTGTAACACAGAAACCCATTGGAAACATGCTAAAAGAGTTAAAATATTTAAATTATACAAAGTCTTTTGGCTTAAAATATGTTAAAGATGATTTAGATTTAATTGGTTTTGCTGATGCTGATTGGGCATCTGACAATTTAGATTGTCAGACACAGGATTTTGTTTTGTATACTCAGGCTGTTTAATATCTCATGAAAGTAGAAAGCAACAGACAGTAGCTTTGTCAAGCACCGAGGCCGAGTACATGGCTTTATGTGAAGCTAGTAAAGAGGCAATTTTCTTGAGAAATCTATTGTCTGAATTAATTAACAGACAGAATAATATGCCCATTCTGATATATAATGACAGCCAAAGTGCTATAAAACTAACGGAAAAATCCTTATATCACAGAAAGAGTAAACATATTGATATAAGATATCATTTTATTCGAGATACTGTAAGAAATAAATTTGTGAAACTAAAAAATTTAAAGAGTTCCAAAGTGCCTGCTGATATATTAACAAAAAGTTTGTCTAAAATTCAACATTATCATTTTATAAAGAAAATGGGTATTATGGCTATTACATAAACTGTAATAATTAACATTGTTTTGTTTAACAGTTTTCTTTTTGTAGATTATTTAGTTAAGTGGTGGTGTTGTAATAATTTGTAACTAAATATTATGTAAAATGAGACTTACAGCGCCATCTAGTAAGCATGTGTGAAAAACTTATTGATCTTTCTCAATAAATGACAGTCTGTTTTCAAACTGCTATCCGTGTGTTTTAATACAAGTATGATTATTGCAATAAACTTATGCAAAATTAAACGCAGTTACGTCTGTATTATCTTTCAAAGGTTTGGCCATCTAGTGTCAAGTAGTATAATTAACGCTGAAAGATGAAATGTTCTAGAACTTTTGTATTTAAATTACATTTAAAATTGTTTACGTATGAAATGTGATGTTATTTATATTATCAGAACGTCTGTCTGAGTAACTTTGACATTGTAAAACACAATACTTCATCCTTTCCTTGTTAAAAACGCAGAAAACACCAATTTATTGGGTTTCTCGTGACGTGCGCACTGACAAACGCCGAAAGTGTACTGACTTAAGCCCCGCCCACAAGGGTGACGTCAGGACCTAGTTGAAAAGTGCACAGTTGCTTAGGCCAGCTTCTCTCTATAATAGCTCCATGATTTTTACACTCTGTTATAATAATAAATATCATCATGAGATGTTACAGTCGAAATTCCAATGTTCAAAATAACATTAAAAATTAAGGTTAAAACAGATACAGAACAGATCAGAATAAAGCAAAAAATATGTTTATGACGATAAACACAGACAAAGATTAAGATAGATACCGCATGTACCTCCATTTGTATGAAAAAGAGCGTGCCATATTTTTCTTACCTACTGTGACGTACCGATGATAAGAAACGTGTCCATTATCTAGGCCAACGTTTCAATTCGAATTTCTACAACTCAATACGGCACAATTAGGCGTTTAGGCGTTTTCAAAATTCCGAATAATTCCGATTGACGATAACGGTGGAGCGCAGACTAAAGAACAGACTTTCGAAAGACGAGCATTGCTCGTCGTTTGGGAACGTGATATGGCACGCGAAGTACATACAGATGCGGTATCTATCTTGATATATGTCTGACTATAAACATGAATTATCATCGAGTACCTTCATTACAAACATAATTTTTTATTTCTGACATGCTCGGACAGTATATGTTTGGTCAATGTTGCCGGATGGACATATGTACTGGGGCATATTTTACATTTATAATATACAGACTTTCCACCTTTCGGTTGCGCCTCATCATCATCATCGTCAACTTTTATAGGGTTTTGAACTTGACTGCTTCTGGCATAGGTTTTGATGACCTTTGCTTGGTTCATCATGGAGACCTCAGCCTGAAATAAATAAGAGTTTTTTTTATTTATTATATGAGTGCCATAATGTCAATTATACTTTTTTTATGAAATAAGGGGGCAAACGAGCAAACGGGTCACCTGATGGAAAGCAACTTCCATCGCCCATGGACACTCGCAGCATCAAAAGAGCTGCAGGTGAGTTACCGGCCTTTTAGGAGGGAATAGGGTAATAGGGGAGGGTAGGGATGCGATGGGAAGGGAATAGGGGAGGGTAGGGAAGGGAATAGGGTAGGGAATTGGCCTCCGGTAAACTCACTCACTCGGCGAAACACAGCTCAAGCGCTGTTTCACGCCGGTTTTCTGTGAGAACGTGGTATTTCTCCGGTCGAGCCGGCCCATTCGTGCCGAGGCATGGCTCTCCCACGTATACTTTTCATCATTTTTATTAAAAATATTTAAGTAGTGAATAGTGGGGTATGCCAAAGAGCGATGGAGCGCAGTATGCTGGGAGTTAAACTTCTCGATAAAATGAGAAACAGCATACTGCGCTCAAAAACGGGAATCAAGGACGTAGGAGTAAAGACGGCAAAGTTGAAATGGGATTTGGCGGGACACGTAAGCCGCATGCATCCCGACCGCTGGGCAAAGATCTCAACGGAAGATGGACGCCGCCGCCCTGGCCGGCCTAGAAAAAAATGGCGCTATGAGCTGGGAGTATACCAGCCAGGCTGGCCAGCGGTGGCACAGGAGCGAGCACAATGGAAGACTTTGGGGGAGGCCTATAAGGTTCCGCGTAGTACCGCTAGTTTTTCAAAATTTGTGTATGGTCAATGAATATACATTTATAACGTGTTTTACACTACTAACAACATCATGTCAGTTGCTTTCAAAGGAATTTGAACGAAAAGCATACTAATTATGTATTCTGTGCGAAAAGTTCCTTTATACTTCGCCAAAAACATTTTTTTTAGTTGATCGACTATTACTCAATTACCTATGAAGTCTTCTTAGCCGTGATAGTTTTCCTTTTAAATTCATATTTCCTACTCCCGTAAATTTTTTTACATTTCCAGAAGCTACCGTTTAGCTGGTAGAAGGGGGGGACACTGGACTCTTAACGATTTTTTCCACTTTAAAACTTAGTATTTCACAAACGGATCCCTAAATCGGGAAATGAATCATAAAATTATAAAAAAACCTATCCAACGACACCCCACACGATGGGGCGGACGCGAAAAAAAAATCATCCCCGCTTGATGTGTAGGGAAGGTACCATAAAAAAATATTTTTAAGATTTCCTGTATCATTTTGTCGGCATTATGTGCATTCATGCCAAATTGAGTATTTAAAAAAATATATATTATCGATTTTTTAATGTATTTTAAAACCTTATTATTATTAATAATATTGATATTTAATGCAAAAACCTTTGAAAAATGTTTTTTTCAATTTATTATCAATCATTAAAAATTAATGAAATTTAAATAAAGTCACGAGACTTATAAACGCGCCATGATTCAGATGTGGCGTCACAATGTTAAATACATTTCAATAGTATACGGCAATATTAACCTTATTTCGTTGAAGTTTAAGGTCAAAATTGTTTGCGCTAGCTATAATATGCCATGTACTTAGCTAAACTTTTTAGTAAATCCACAATATAAACTGATTCTCCTATGACTCGATATAATAAAATATGTCTTAAGTGTCCGTTTTGTTTATTGTAAAACAAACTCTATTTTAAGTACTGAATGTGTGCTTTGGTTTTCAGTTTAATAAATTTAAGGCTTTGGGGTTTAGAAGTACGCATCCATTAAAAACATTCGTTTGTTAAACAATTCGTGGTATGTTAGTACTACTGTTTTTATTGTTCTGTGGTGAAAATTAAAATTATGACGTCACACGCGCTCGGGATAGTACCGGAGCTGTCGGCGTGTCTTCCAATTTTTACTTTGAAATAACTTTTGAATTATTGCGAAAAAAATAAAACAAAAATGTTTTGTTATAAAACTTATACAGGGTGCAATTAAACCTTCCTGCCAAATATTTTCCAGGGCTTAGGTATCATTAGGAGAGTCCATTTAATCAAAAAAAATTGGGTGTTATTTTTTTTCAATGACATATTTATCCCATTTAAAATCGTTGCAGAATGGTCACTCGCGGCGCGGGGGAATGAGAGGGTGTGACGCGAGACGAGGCACGCGCGAGGGGGCACGTCACGCGCGGCCGACGCATCGTGTCCATTAATTGTAGTGTTTTTTAGGATAACTTTCGGAAGCTTTTTCTCAACATTTTAGTACTGAGTGACTATAAAAGAAAAATTACATGTATTTTTATTTTTAACAAGGATATCAAAATTTGGCAGGAGGGTTTAATTGCACCCTGTACACGATCTTTTCATTTATCAAAAAAAAAAAAAAATGTTGAAATACTCAATTACAGCTTTGTAGGTCCTATAGTCTCTGAGCAAAACCGCGGACAGACAGACAGACATACGGACGGACAGACTGAAACTATAAGGGTTACTTGTTGACTACGGAACCCTAAAAAGTGAATAACTACAGGATGTAACAAAACTAAGTGATAAATTAATACTTTAGGGCGTGTGTTCCTCCGTATACGGCTGAAGCCAAACCGCAGGTGGTTTTAGTGGGTGTGTATGTGTTCCTTGTAGAGAGTTCACTGTGAAAGTAGCAGCACTGAAAGACCAATTTTTTATGATTTGTACGGGCATTGGCGGCATTGGGCAGGCACCCCAGCGTCGCGAGTTTTCCCATATAAAAGTGAAAAAAAATTGCTCTGTCAGCGCTGCTACTTTTACAGTACTATACACGGGACTGATACACACCCTAAAGTATTATCACTTAGTTTTGTGACACCCTATAATCTATATACAAGGTCTGCTTGCGTTTGCCCAGAAGACTGAAAATATGAAATGTCACACAAGAGAATACAATCTATACTTATAAAATTGCATGTCCTGACTGACTGACTGACTGATTCATCATCCTGTGCAAAAACTGTTAAAGTTACAGCCACGAAATTTGGTGAGTAGGGTTGTTTTATTAAGTAGACACCAACTAAGGAAGGAATTTTGAAAATTTTACCCCGAAGGGGGTGAAATAGGGGTTGAAAGTTTGAATGAAAGTCCGTCATTTCTTAAATTAGGAACATGAAACCCATCTCCGTTATATTATAGTATCCTAGCGCGGACGAAGTCGCGGGAAACAGCTAGTAGGATATATTACTGCAATGTTTGCACACAAAATGCAGCTGGAGGAAAAAAATATTGTTCGACGTTTGACAACGTTTCTGATATGACGTGTGCAACGTCGGATTGTTTACTGTATGTGCTAGTGGCGCCCTCTGCTCCGACCTTTCAAAATATTCCCTATTGTCGTCTCACCCACAGACATAGATCAAGATAGATACCGCATATGTATGTACTTCGCGTGCCATATCGCGGTCCCAAACGACGAGCAATGCTCGTCTTTCGAGTCTTTTCTTTAGTCTGCTATCGGAATCGGACGTCAATCGAAATTTTAAAAATGCCTAAATGCCTAAAAGTGCAGCATTGAGCTGTAGAAATTCAAACAGAAACGATGGCCTTGATAATGGACACGTTTCTTACTATCGGTACGTCACAGTAGGTAGTAAAAAGTGACACGCTCGTTTTCATACAAATGGAGCGACATGCGGTATCTAATCTTGATCTATGTCTGTGGTTTTCACACTAAATGCAGCTGGAGGCAAAAAGTATTGTTCGACGTTTACAACGTTTCCGATAAGACGTGTGCAACGTCGGATTATTTACTGTATGTGCTAGTGGCGCCCTCTGAAACCTTTGAAAAATATTCCCTATTGTCTCACCTGTAAATGTTTTGCAACGATGTGTTTCGACAGTGTCGCCTGATGGGAATAAGCACTGGGACACATTTTGCATTTGTAACCTTTCTTTGTTTGTTTCTCGTTCTCATCTATAATGGCGGCTTCATTCTCGTTGTTGAAATGTATTTTAACATGTCTCTGACAGTAGCTCAATTTGGTAAAAGTCATCTGGAATTAAATGGAACACTTAAATTAGCACTGAGTAATAAAATTTTAGATATCAATAATAGTTATAAAATAAAACCGCTTAAAAATTCCCTATCTGAAAACAACTGAAACGATTTTAATGAAATTATACAGTATTCCCTAAACTGAACATAATCTAGTACAGCAATAAAAGAATTACTTAAGAGTCCGTATACGAAATTTGCCGATTTCGCTGATTTAACAGACGTGATTTAACAGTTAAAATACAGTATTTCTATAAGTTTTAATGCACAACATGTAAGATCATTTCAATTATAATCTAATGTTGGAGCTAGATTTTTTTTAAGTATTTTTAAATAATCCAACTCAAACCCGCGACAGTTTTGTGATTTTTGCTGTAAAAGGTTTAGAATATCACCTGTTTATGGATTGTATTGACGTCTTAATGGTATGAAAAAAATACAATGTACTTTTGAGAAAGTCGTCTATAAAATGTTGGAATTACTTTTTACCACTTTAATATGAAATAGTTGAGTAAAAAAATATGTAACTCGGCAAAATTTTAGAGAAAATGGGCAAAGAATTGCTGTTAATTTTGGCAACTTGGAGCTGTAATTCATAAAAAGAAAACGACAGAAATAATATATAGATAAAATTCTATCCAATTTGAGAAAAAGAGTGTGTAAAAATATGTGTACGTATACTCTTACACAAGCATCTTTCTATGAGATGAAATTGTCAACGTGCCGATAAGTGCCGACTGGACGACAAAACAAAGAGTTCTGCTGTCATTTATCAGTTATCACACGTCTCTTTTTACCACGCAGTGTTACTGATAGTGACATCTCGCTTGCTCAGGCCTTTGTTTCTCTATTATGATAATTATAGACTAACATTTACAAGAACTGGGTAATTTTGGAAATATTACACAAACGAGTGGAATTGATAACTCTTTTTGAAGTCAGTTAACATAATATGCCACACCACGCAGCCCTAATAATAATAATATGTGTGGGAGAGAAAAAGAGGGACATACAGGGTGCAATTAAACCTTCCTGCCAAACCCCGCGTCGCCCCCTCTCATTCCCCCGCGCCGCGAGTGACCATTCTGCAACGATTTTAAATGGGATAAAATATGTCATTGAAAAAAATAACACCCAATTTTTTTTTGTTAAATGGACTCTCCTAATGATACCTAAGCCCTGGAAAAAAATTGGCAGGAAGATTTAATTGCACCCTGTATTATGCATTATTTTTTTACTTACTTGACATTGGTTGCACATAAATTGCTTTTCCTTGCCTTCCTCAACAATTACAGTGTATGCAGATTTCTGATTGTCCGTGTCAATAGTCAAAGTGTCATCCACTTGCATGCATTCAGTCTGGAATTGAATAATTATAGAATTATTTAAATATAAAAATTAGTAATACTCCCACATCGGTTTTGGTGACGGTAGCCAGTTTCATTGAAATCATATCATTTCATAGTTACAATTTCATAGTAATCATATCAATCATATAATTTTATAGTGCCCAAGTGTGTGTGCAGTACACAAGAGCACTCTCTATTTCTTTTACTCTAGTTACACAGTGGGACGGAAGACCGACACGACTGGCGAGAGATCAGGCGCAGGACCGACTTTTTACATGCCTATCCGACGCATGGATCATCTTACTTGTTAGACAGTCAGGTGATCAGCCTGCATCATTGCCTAACCAAACTTGGAAAGGACACAGTTTCCAACGCGGTAATCGAACCCGCGACCTCCGAGTCAAGAGCCACGCTCTAAGCCACTGGACCACGGAGGCGTCAAAATTGTACATAATATAGGTATCTAAGCCTGAGCCGATGCTACAGTCACATTTTATCTATACTTAATATTATAATTCTGCAGAGTTTGTTTGTTTGTTTGAACGCGTTAATCTCAGGAACTACTGGTCCGATTTGAAAAATTATTTTAGTGTTAGATAGTCCATTTATCGAGGAAGGCTATAGGCTATATTTTATCACGCTAAGACTAATAGGAGCGAAGAAATAGAGGAAAATGTGGAAAAAATGGGGGAAATTATATGACATTGCTTATTATCAGCTTAAGGGGCCTGGCTACCCTCGAAATTCTCATACATACGTAATACCAAAATCATTTTGTCATACGAAAATATTTAACATGTTTGAGTTATTTTTCATCTTAAAATAGTAATTACCTAGGTTCCTGAACAAAAATTTACTTCAAAATATTTAAACACTAAAAAAAATTTTTTTGTGTATACATTTTTTTTACTAAATTTACTACTAAATATTTAAACACTAAAAAATAGAGTAAAACACTAAAAAATATATAAATAAATAGTAAATTTACTACAAAATATTTTAATACTAAAAAATATTTTTTAGACTTGAAATATTTTGTAGTAAATTTAATATTTATTTATATATTTTTTAGTGTTTTACTCTATTTTTTTGTGTTTAAATATTAAGTAGTAAATTTAGTAAAAAAAAATTATACACAAAACAATTTTTTTTAGTGTTTAAATATTTTGAAATTAATTTTTATACAGGAACCTAGGTAATTACTATTTTAAGCTTAAAAATAACTCAAACATGTTAAATATTTTCGTATGCGAAAATGATTTTGGTATTACGTATGTATGAGAATTTCGAGGGTAACCCGGGCTCTTAAGAACTACTGGAGCAATTTTTATGTTACTTGGCAAACATGAAGAATGAACATGAAAAGACAACGTGAAGGGACTTAGGCTTTGAATTTGAGTTTGAATATTTTTGTACAATAAATAATACTTGGGATGTGATCTACTATGCTAACGCGGACGAAGTCGCGGGCAACAGCTGGTTTTTAATAAGTTTAAGGTATGCTGTTTAAAGATAAGTGTGTCCATTTGTTATCAGTTATCACTTATGTTAAATCTAAATTTTTTTCCAAAACAGATTGCGATTTTTTTATAAAGATACTGATTACTGATATATAAGATATTTATCTCTCGGCAATGCAGCCGTTGCCTAGATATTACAATATATGTATAAATATACAAGATTACGCCCGCAACTCCGTTGCGCCAAAATTCGTTTATCGCGGCGGAACCGTACATTTTTCCGGGATAAAAAGTATTCTATGTCCTTTCTCGGGTCTCATTAAGTATCCCCAAACCAAATTTCATCAATATCGGTTCAGCGGTTTGGGCCTGAAGAGGTAACAGTAAACAGACAGACAGACAGACAGACAGACAGACAGACAGACAGACAGATTTATAATATTAGTATGGAAGTATGGACAAGATTGTTTCGTTTAAATAACGAATATTCACCTCTTGATGATGCCGCAGTTGTTCTTCGCCTTCGAACATAACGGCGCACGAGCTGCACGCGTACACCTGACGCAGTTTTATCTGCTCTTTCACCAGCTTGAGGGGTAAATCTAGAAGAAGAAAAAAAAAGAGTAGTATAATATAAGAACTATCAGAGAAGTTCAATCTTAGTGTCCAAACACACGAGGCCAAAAATACGTGGCCGAAGTTCGGCATGATTACGTCAGCAATACGCTACGCATATAAAATAACGCGACTTAATTTCGGCATGGTATGACATCGGTCGATCGATCACATTACAGGCGTAATCATGCCGAACTTCGGCCGCGGTTTTTCGGCATAGTGTGTTTAGACCAGGGGTCACCAAATGGCGGACCGCGGTCCGCATCCGGACCGCCGAGCCATTATGTGCGGACCAAGCATTTTTGAAGATGAACTTCATTAAAAATAAATTCGGTCTCGACTTACTGATGAACATCTCCAGAATTAAATACCTATATTTCACTCCAAACTTCAGATACTTTCTCATTTCTCATTGATATGTAAATAAATATCTTTGTTATTTCCGCTTCCGTATGTTTAAAATAAATTTTTTTATATAAAATGTATGGACCGCGAAGGTCATTTCATTTCTTAAAACGGACCCCGAGCGAAAGTAATTGGTGACCCCTGGTTTAGACAATGGTTTAGACCAGCAGTCGTCAACACGGGGCGCGCGGGGCGCATGCGGCCCGCGAACGTCTTACTTGCGGCCCGTGAATGTTTTGTGAATAAGTTATGTGTATCAAAAACAATGTTTTCTAATACTGCCAGTAGTTATCGCCACTTAAGTACGTAGCTGTTTGTGCCATTTTTAATAAAAACTTATTTCCTTTCAATATGTGTAGGTATATTGAGCTTCTAGAGTTAATACGAGTATGAAGTCTGCGGCCCGCCTTCAGTTTGTTTTGCCACCTTGTGGCCCTTGCCTGCCAAAAGGTTGCCGACCGCTAGTTTAGACACATCGGCAGAAGGAATGTCGAGTTGTATAGGTCTACCAGAATCTGATGGCAAAAAGTGAGAAAATGAATTGACTCTAGCAATACCGGGGTAATTGGAATAAAACATTTTGATCCCTTTTTCTTCTTATAGCGGCTGATTCTGTGTGTTAAACATGCAAATATAAAAATTTATCTAATGATCAAGGATATTTTTTGAAAATCTGCTGTCAAAATTGCCATCAGATTCTGGTAGACCTATAACTCGACAAGGCTCGAGAAAAGGAACTATGGCATCCATTAGACGGTAGGTTTTGCTGTCAGTTTTACCACAGTCATGACTGTGACTGATGGGTAACCTATCGTGTAAGGGCGTGACTGACGGTGATTGACGAAAATCTGGACATTCGTCAGTCCATCAGTCAAATATAATTCATGATTGATGGAATTGACTGACGAGGAACCTACCGTGTAATGGATGCCTAACGCTGCTACCATACAAAAACGTCATTTTGACAGTTCTCCTTTACCAGCAGTGCCCATTGACACATTCATTAAAAGCCTTGGAATACTGTAATTTGAATGAGTTTTGTCAAACTTATCCGACAGATCACGACTTTTAATTATTTTACAGAATCCGATCAGTAGGTTCGTCAACTACCTATGAATCGATTTCCTCGATGGTACAATAATATAATCTATTCCCGTTTATTTTCAAGTAAACAAAACTCAAAAGTAAAAATCGCTCTGAAAGGCTGTGCGGTTGTTGCGCCCGCACACGTGTGTTTTTTTAACCGACTTCTAAAATGGAGGACGTTATTGTTTTAATTATATATTTAAGCATTTAAAGCAATCAGAGCATAGCTTGCGGTGTTTTTTATGTTATTAATACGGCCCTAGCACTCGCAAAATAAAGTCTACTTTTCACTTAATAGAGTATAACTATCTAAATATATTTTACTCCCGTCTTTCGTTACTTTGTAGAAAAGACGAAAGTGGACTATTTTGTTTTCTATACGTCTTAGAGTTAATAAATAATAATCGAATGTTCAACATCATAAAGTTAATATACCTAGCGGAATAGAGAAACAAAGGCCTGAGCAAGCGAGATGTCACTATCAGTAACACTGCGTAAAAAGAGACGTGTGATACATGACAGCAGAACTCTTTTTTTTGATCTGTTTGACGTCCAGTCGTCACTTATCGGCACGTTGACAATTTAATGTCTTAGAAAGATGCTTGTGTAAACTGTGTATACGTAAACATATTTTTACACACAGATGTAATTGAATTTTGGTTTCGTTTGACAGCTCGGGATTGTTGCTCTATTCCGCTAGGTATACTAACTTTATAGTTCAACTTACGTCTCTTGTTAAGTGTGATGGAGACCCGAACGACGCCATCAAGTGCCTTCATCTCGGACACATGTATGTGGAGGAAACTGCCCTCGTTTATATCCTTCGATCTTCTGAAGTACAGGATCGCCTCTGTAAATAAGTAGGTATTTAAATAACATTATAATATTACGTTACAACTTACAACCATTACATACGAGCGAAACGTCAGCTTTAGGCTGCGTTTCCACCGGAGCTGAGCTAATCTGCTTTGCGAGGAATGTGTTTTTAAGAACCAATAGAAACGCTTCATTTGCCTGACAACATTCAGCGCAACGATTCTATTGGTTCTTGTAATACACATTCCTCGCAACGAAGCTTAGCTCATCTCCTGTGGAAACGCAGCCTTAGACTACACTATTACTATTAGGATAAAATATATAATTAACCGCTGAAGTAAAGAGTACTTTTTCAAGACTTTAGAGATAAAAGTAGCCTTCCCTTAGTCTACTCTGAACATCACAAATATTTATGCTTAATAATATTTAAAAAAAAATTGTTCCTAAAAATTTAATCACTATGTAATTCTTGAATTTCCACTTTATAGTATTAATGATAGTAACTCAATAAGTGTAACAGATATTTGTTGAAATACCTAAAAAGATTCATAATTTCGAAAAATAAAACTATCGAGTCAAAATAAGTGAATCGTGTTTTTCGTTAGCTAAATATCAGATAAATATATAAAGATTAAATAAATCTCAAAAAAATAAGAGTCAATCGTTTTCCGGGATCGTAATACTTATTAGAAAATACAGCAAAATTACACAGCCCGCTCTTAATGGAGATATATAAAACTGATGTTTTATTTGAATTAGTCAAGAAAATATATCTTACAAACCTTTTTCGGTGTATGTACATTTATATTATTTATGTATGTACATAAAAACTTACAATTAATTGTGTAAAATATTTTTGTTTGTGGCTGAAAACAATTGAACCCAAGCCAACTAGCAAGTTGGCTTGGGTTCAATTCTTTTCAGCTAAAATAAAAAATATCAAATTACAATTAGTATGATGAGTGATGATCCAAATCAAAAGTACCGCAAAAGCGTTTTCGTCAGTATAAATTTATCAATCATAGGCTTTTATTTGATGATAAGTGTGAAATATGATTTCTTATGCCAAGTTCTACTAGAAATATACATTTGTTCAATGAAATTAAATATGTGTCAAGTAGCTTATTATTTTTGTTTGTATTGAATAGGCTCCGTCTTCTCTGGAGCATGGTGTTGAAGACCAAACCTTAGAGATCACCATTAAAAAAACTTGAGAGGTTTCAAGAGACACCCGGATGGAACGAAGTTATAAAAAACGCCATCTAGTTAACGCCTAGGAATATTAACAACGACACTTTTGTGGAATTGTAATGACTGTTAAGGCTCCATTCCATCGCTGCGCACGTTGTGCACGGCCACGCACACGCGTTTATTATTTCTTTGACTTGACACAATTCGTGCGTAGCGTGTCCGTGGGTTGCAGTGGACACAGTCACACATATTTTCTTACAAAGCGAAACTTGACGCACGTGCGTAGCCTCTCCGTGCGCCGCGGTAGAATGGAGCCCTTACTGATGGCGTTTTTGAGAATATTCTCAAATCTCATTATTATCAAAAACGCCATCTAGTTGACGCTCAGGAATACTATCGACGGCTTCTGCCCCTACAGCGCAGGAACTAATAAAAATGTGTCGTTACAACTTTTTCCGTCTAGCCCCCTTTAGCAACGCGCGATAAGGAACTTCGTTCCAAGAACACGTTACCTCCATCAGAGAGTAGTTTCTGCAACATATTCGGTATGTGTGTTAGGCCCTGCCCGTTGTCGCTCACTCTCCCAGTCACGAGCATACATTTGCTCTCCCAGTACATCGTACCGACAGACGTCTCCACTGTTACAGACTGAAAACAGAAATAATAGGGATAAAGTCTACCCGAATATTCGTTTTTTTTTTTTGTATTTCCCATTCAAAACACAATAATTGAAGACACGAGTGGATGCAGAAGCGGGTAAATAACACTTTGAAATTAATTTTTGTTTCGTCGTTCGTTTCGTTTGACGCATAGCAGGCCACACGGGCGCTGCGCCAACGCAGCGTTATTACGAAGCAGTCTTAACGTCAACACGTCCCGCTTCGTCTCAGGGGCTACAGTCCGTCATGTGTGCGTTGCGACGACGCAGCGCACCGTGTGAACACCTTGGTTATTACTTATTTGTATGTAACACAAAGCAACGGCAGCGGTGCGTCGACGCAACGCTGACGCAACGCGCCGTGTGGATTGGCTCTTAGTGCGAGAGTCCGACTTGCACTTGGCCGATTCTATACCTTAGTGATGACGAGCTGTCGGCCCACCACGACGCTCCTGAAGCTGGGCACGGACAGCAGCTGCTTGACGACCGCCTCCGCCGCGGCGATGTCCTCCTTACTCGTATGTTCGCTCTCACTGAGCTTCTGACGTACCAGCCTCTCGAATCTCAATTCGGTAAGTCCCGTGTAATCTGAAAATATAATAGGTATGAATATATATATATATATATATATATATATATATATATATATATATATATATATATATATATATATATATATATATATATATATATATATTATATTATATTATACGTCTTATATACTAATATTATTAATGCGAAAGTGTGTCTGTCTGTCTGTTACCTCTTCACGCCCAAACTTTTTAACCGATTTGGCCTGGATACACTTTGAGTCTTGGATAAAGGACATAGGATAATTTTTATCCCAGAAAAATCTAGCGTTCCCGCGACATAAGTGATTTTGGCGCAACGGAGTCTCGGGCGTCATCTAGTTATCAGTTATCAGTAAAGCACTTACTAGGCCCGCTGGGGTGGCAGTTGACATTAGCGGTGGTATCAGCCATGGGTCTATTAGTTTTGACGACTCTGGCCACCAGATCTTGGCCTTTCGCAGTTTTACCCAGAACCACGCGTGAAGGTATATCTGAAAAATATCGTCAAAAAAATAGAAATAAAAAGGAACAACATAATATTTTTGTGACAATAAGGGGGTTCAATCTTTATCGCAAGCGACTGCGACCGACAGGAATTCAAAGTTCTGCTTTATAACACAGGCTTTAGGTTTCATTTTCTACTGACATTGGTCAAGCAAACCATGGCGCCGCTGCTTTGTAGTGGCGTAGAGCAAAATTAAACTTGTAGCCTATGCCCTAGGTCATATAATACAGACATTTTATTTGAATAGGCTACTTGACTTATATTCAATTTTATTGAACAAATGCATATTCCTAGTAGAACTTGGCCTAGGAAACCGTACTTCACCCTTATCATCAAATAAAAGCTTATGATTGATAAATAAAGTCGATTTTAAAATATAATTTTATATTTTTTAATTTGTACAGACGAAAACGCTTTTGCGGTACTTCCGATTTCGATGTGACGTCATCACACTAGTAATTTAATATCTTTTATTTAACGCGCTCGTTATATGTAAGTTTATTTGTACATCAATAATAGGAATAAGCCTAGAAAGATTTTTATATTATCTTGAATAATTCAAATAAAACATCAGTTTTAAATATTATATTATCTCCATTTATTGTAGTTGGGAAATGAAATAGCCAAAAGTTTTCAACATTACAAATGATTTCTAATTATTTCCTATTTAATTGTTTTCTAATTTTTGGGCACTTTTAGCCCCAACGTCTAACGTGTTAACAGCGTGTTAAAAATGTCTTCTCTTTCATTCACAAGAAAAACGAAAGAGGTAATGTGATACTAATTGGAGCGTTAACTTTAACAGTCGTTGGTGAAATTGGGGCTATGACTCGTACATTTAGAACATAAAAAATGTTCAATACTTCAGTCGGAATTTCCAGGAATTGCTATTGTATTCTATTGTTGTCGCGATCACCGGTGCTCGCGCGGGGCCTGAAGGATTAAAGAGAGTTTAAAATACAAAACGTATGACGTCACACTATGTCGGACAGTGTATTCGGCGCCATTTAAAAGGCGTATTTTTCAATCAACATTTTTGTGGGTTTCTACTGTTTAAAATATTAAAATTTTATTTTTTTTGGTGAAAATGACAGATTAAGAGGTGATTAGCATGAAGAAAAAAAAGTAGATCAAGTAGCCTATTGTTGGCGTGTTGATCAGAACGCACAATAATAATCACTCTGAGTAAAAGTTTTATACGTGGGAGAGCCATGCTTCGGCACGAATGGGCCGGCTCGACCGGAGAAATACCACGTTTTCACAGAAAACCGGCGTGAAACAGCGCTTGCGCTGTGTTTCGCCGAGTGAATGAGTTTACCGGAGGCCCAATCCCCTTCCCTACCCTCCCCTATTACCCTATTCCCTCTTAAAAGGCCGGCAACGCACCTGCAACTCTTCTGATGCTGCGAGTGTCCATGGGCGACGGAAGTTGCTTTCCATCAGGTGACCCGTTTGCTCGTTTGTCCCCTTATTTCATTTTAAAAAAAAGACGGGTTGCACTCCGGGAGCGCCGGCAGAAGTGAAAACTTGATTATTAACGTTGTGCATTATTTTTTTTAACCCATTTTTTATGAAAATTGTAGGGGCGAAGCCCTACGACGTGGTGAGTTGAAAGGATATAATGAAGGAAGATACCTGGTGAGCTGAGATGCTGGCGGCTGCGCTGAGATGAGACGAGCTGATAGTCACACTGTCACCGTGGTCTATAATCACTATCACTGAGCTTAGTTCATGGGGATAAATCACGGATAATTATTAAGTTTGGGCCGATCGGTTAACCGAGAGGAGATTTTCGTATGTTTAACGAACGCGCGCCGGTAACGGTTCAAAGCGGAATGTGTCACTTCACAGTGTCGCGTATGACAGTTGACAGCGCATAGTGCAGACTCACGCGCTGCAGTGCTGCCAACGTCGCGCTAGAGTTTGGCGCGAACAAAAAACGATTTTTTAAATATCGATTTTTTTAATTAATCGAAACCCTTACAATCGATTAAAAATATCGACAATCGAAAAAAAACAATCGATTGTTCGATTAATCGATTTCGATGTTACAACACTACTCTTCAACCGTCTTACGGTTTTTCGATCAGCACGAGAATCTGACGCGAGTTTATTAGAGGGTTATTAAAAGTGCTCAACGCCGCTAAAGAAGTTTTCACTTTAAAAAATGATGTCATAACACTGTAATCAGTGCTGGATTAGCCACACACTACTTAAAGCAACGTGGCTCTGCGCCTCATCACTCGCCAGTAGTGTCAGTCAAATTGTCCTACAGTGCTCTTATGTACTGCAAACATATTTGGGCACTGCCACTTCCTAGGTCGCCGATTTCAATGAAACCGACCACCGCCACCAAAATTGTTGTGGAACGCATTATTATTAAATTAATTTTAATTAGACTATCAACTTTACCTTTAAACAGATAGTTAGTTTTGATTTTGATAGGGTTATGACTGAGTACAGGTACTTTTTCTGGCGATGTTTCAATTTCCACTTCTTCAGGTTCTTGCTTAAATATAATTTGTTTATTTGATCTTTGACCTTTTTCTTTTTTTAAGTTGGATTTTTCTGTAAAATGGAAAATAATACAGTTGATTCGTTATATTAGGCTAAAGATATTACCAAAGTAAAAGCCTATTACTTATAGCTCTTGTTGTGTCTTGAATATCTTGGTCGATTGCATTTGCTGGTGTTTGATCGCCAGTCTCTGTTTTAATAAACTCTTGTAAATCTGGGCTAGAGCTGAAATCCGACAAAAATTAATTAAATGGTTACTTCAAGAGAATAAGATAGAAGGTTCGAAGAGGCTTAGGATGAAGCCAAACGAGCGTAATTTGTGAGTTGTGAGTCGCAGAATTTCTGCCGCGTAAATATTCTTTTCATACAAATCACGACTCACAAAATTACGCTCGTGTGAATCAAATATGACTTTTGTATGAAACTGAATGCAGCAGAATTCTGCCGAACCGAAATTCTACGACTCACAACTCACAAATTACGCTCGTTAGGCTTCGCCTAGGGTATGATTTGTTTATCAGCCAGTTAAAAAATATTTAATTATAACAAGAACTAAATGAAAACGTGAGTTGAAAAACACGATAACTAATGTTGGCACTTCACATTGGCTATTTGTATTTGCTATTGGCTATTTGTTGTATTTGGCAGCATTATTGACGAATACAAAAACAAGCAAATAAAGGCAAATACGACCTTCCACACACACTCAAATAGCAAACTTACAAACATTCGATCACATGTTTGTGTTCAACAATTACAATGGACACTGCTTTAAGTGACAGCTGGATTTTATTATTTAACTGCATGTAACTATTACATGCAGAGCGTAAAAAAATACAAAGTATTGAAAAAACATTGAAAGAAGTCCTGTTGTCAAGTTGACAGCACCGGTTTATTTGTGTACTTACTATAGGCAGGGCTTCAAATAACGTTATTTTTTCATAACGTTATTGCTTCAAGGGCATAGATAACGTTATGAAAATTAAACCGATACTAGAAATAACGTTATAAATGTATTTAATAACGGTAAATGTTATAACGTTATATAGGATTTATAACGGTAAATATATGTTCTTTGATAACGTTATAGTCCGTCAAGAAAGTCATGACAGGCGGGAAATTTTTCTAAACGTAATCACGCTTTTAAGGTGTATTTTTTCTTTGTATTTTCACAGAGAACGCTTATTACATTTTAAATATGAGTGAGATTTGGTGCACCGTGCACGATCGCATACCTGATACCAGAAAATAACGTTATATTTACCGTTATTATTATAACGTTATTTTTTTGTTATGCCATAACGAAAAAATAACGTTATAATAATAACGGTAAATATAATCTATTTTTCTAGATATCGTTATAAAAATAACGTTATCTGGCTACCGTTATAAAAAAAAAGGTTCGTAACTATATTTTTTCTGTTATTCGATAACGTTATGAAGCCCTGACTATAGGTCTACCAGAATCTGATGGCAAAAAAAGTGAGAAAATAAATTGACTCTAGCAATACCGGGGTAATTGGAATACAACATTTTCATCCTTTTTTATTCCTTTAGCGGCTTATTTTGTGTGTGAAACATGAAAATATAAAAATTTATCCAATAATCAAGGCTATTTTTTGAAAATCTGCTGTCAATAATTGCCATCAGATTCTGGTAGACCTATACTTGCCTATTTGACTCTTTTGAAATTTGATGTGCGTCAAAATCCGACAAAATACGGATACGTGTATTTGGTATTGGTCATATTTGTCAAATAGGCAAATAAAGCCAATACTTTGTAGTTTGTCAAACATACCGTCTACACATTGTTTGGCGAATACATCAAATACGCAAATACAAATAACCATGTGAAATGCCAGCACAATATTTTATAACATACGGACATTTATTATTTTTTTCCATTATAATTTGAATAAACTGTGTAACTTATCTACCTCGTTACCTGGCTAATTATATCTTCACATAAAATGGACATTTTTTTACTTGAAATCATTTTACAGCCCTAAAGCCTCCAAACTTTTTTACTGTTACTACTTACTTATCGTATTCTTCCACTCACGTCTTCAAATGTGATAGTAAAAATGTGCCACTACTTTCATTGTCAGCAGTCAGCACCCTTCATTTAAAAATGGAGAAATTATTCTATATTTTTAAATGAAGGTAACAGGTACTGAGTAGTCACTACACCTCTAGTTTTCAACAATATCAATTTATACTAGTGTGTACTGTGTGTATTATATTTATATTTATCTTCATAATTCCAAGGTTTTTTTAATTTCTTAATTTATATCTAAAACTAAAAAAAACATAAATATAAACACCTATTGTTTTCCGGCGCAGTGTTTTGGTCGGCAACCTCACTCCTTAGCTTCTCTTGTAGTTCTGAAAATATAATAAATATGTTTTTTAATTAAAAAATATATATTTTGTACCATCGAAGAATTCATAACTGCCTGCTGCTGCTGAATCAATTTGATTTATTTGATTGACCGTTGACGGACCTACGTCATTTAGTTGGTTTAAGGCATCCATTAGACGGTAGGTTTTGCTGTCAGTTTTACCACAGTCATGACTGTGATTGATGGGTAACCTACCGTGTAAGAGCGTGACTGACGGTGATTGACGAAAATCTGGATACATTCGTCAGTCCATCAGTCACCATCAGTCAAACATAATTCGTGATTGATGGAATTGACTGACGAGGAACCTAGCGTGTAATGGATGCCTATGTCAATTATTGAATATTAGTCGCGATCTGGCTGGGTTTGACAAAAGGCGACCAAATTACACAGGTCCACAGTACTACTAGCTGCCAAAGTGTCTAAACACACTAAGCTGAATTACGCCGGCGTAAATTCCGCCGCAAATTTCAAACGCATACAAATATGCAACAGAATAGTGTGTCGTCCCTCGCGTTCCGCCCGTATTTTGTATGAGTTTGAAACGCGGCGTAAACGCGGCGGAATTTACGCCGGCGTAATTCAGCCTAGTGTGTTTAGAGCATAAAGTTAATATACCTATCGGAATAGAGAAACAAAGGCCTGAGCAAGCGAGATATCACTATCAGTAACACTGCGTGGTAGAAAGAGAAGCATGATTTGAGGTTGCATAGCTTTTTTTTCATCTGTTTGACAGTCTGTCTGACCCTGTGCCGATCGTTGTCAATTTGGGCTCTCAGAAAAATTGTGATTTTAAGTATAAATTAAAAATTGTGATTTTAATTGTGAATATTTTTTAGAAATACTGCTCTAGAAACACGATTAGATGTGCGAGGATTGACTGTGGTACCACACATCGAAAAAACCCGGACAAATATTCATTTCACAGGTGAATTGTTGTACATCGACAGCACCTAGTTTTAAGTTTATTTTTGCCAATTCCCTACGAGTTATTGGTATTGATTTTGATACTTCACTTCTATATATGTTTAATTATATGGGAAACATAACTTGACTAGCCATGGTGCACAATTTAAGGATATTTTGTGTAAACAATTTTCATCTATTTTACACTAGGGCTGCATTAAGTTATCGATAAGTAGTATCGATATGAAAATATTTTTTAGTTAAGTATACTATCTAGGAATGTTGAAATGATAACATACTCATCCGTAGTTTATAATTAGTTTAAGTATATTAATATACTATCATACATAATTTATTGTTTTTAAGGGGCCGCATCCAAAGGGTAAAAAGCCAATTTTTCAGATTTCCTGCTGACCTGGACACCAGAAATTCATGGCTTAAAATAATTAACCGTCCAAACTGGACTCCGAAGAAAAATTCATGCATACTTCATTATGCAGCAAGCATTTTGAAGAAAAGTCATATTTTACTTCAAAATTAAAATTTTATTATATATTATCTATGCAGTTTTATTTTATCCCATTTTATTATTTTTACAATCTTACAATTATTATTTACCATGATCGATATTTTGTCGAATTACAAGATGTTTGTACATCACTGACACGCACACGTAAACATAATTGTATACACAGATGTAAATCAAATTTTGGCTAAGCTTGACAGCTCGGGATTGTTTCTCTATTCGATAGGTATATTACCTTTATAGTTTAGAGCCTATGAATCAACTTCTCTGATTGTATTTTACAGAGTCAATATTTTATGATATTGTGATTGGTTTTTTTTCCCCGGTTTATTAATAATGAACGTGAGTGAGTGAGTGGAAGAATAAGGTAACATCAAAAAACTTATCGTTTTTTTGCTTAAATGAAGGCATAAGGGCCGGAAAAATTATTTAAAATAGAAAAACTATGAAGTATATGTGTAGCCAGATATATTAGCTAGGATATGAAGTAGACAAGTTACAAGTTTTATTAAAATAATTAGGGAAAAAATGAGTTATTGTCCGTATGTTACGAAATGTTACTTGTTCGATTCTTCCACTCGACGTGAGTGGATTTTAATAAAACTTGTAACTTATCTATTTCATAACCTAGCTAACATATCTGGCTACACATGTAATCCATAGTTATTCTATTTCAAATAATTTTTCCGGCCCTAAAGCCTCCATTTAAGCAAAAACCGGGAAGTTTTTTCATGTTGCTTATTCTTCCACTCACGTCTTGAATTATTTTTAATGTTAACGTTATCTTGTGTCATTTGCCAAAAGCTTTTGTTTTTCTTAGAATTTTATAAGTGAAAACATGTAAATGGTCTATTGTTATATTGATAGAAGTTTTATAATATGTAATTTAGTACTGTTTGTTTTCCGAAATATATAAAATAAAATAAATATTAATTTGTAACCGTTTCTTCGGCACTTTTGCAAGATTTAGTATTACATATAAATATTTCGAGCACTAACAATGATTGAGCTCTGTAAGTTATATTCCAGACATTGAACCGAGCTTGGTCTCCTGTTTATATCCGAGGAAATTGATAGACCTACGTCGTTTAGTCGGCTTATGTCAATTCAACGTTAGCACTTAGAGATAAACTACAATAACATGGCGCGCCCCTCCAAATTACTGTTTCAATGTGTGTAGTCACATCCTTATGAAAGAGTTCGTATGTAGTAAGTATTCAACCAATCAACCAGTACTCGTAATATTATTATGTCACTTATTACCAAGCTTTGTTGGTCAACTAATCATAACTAGCCGACCGCGCAAGACAACGCACTTCAAACGTTTTGAATGTTGGAGGGGCGCGCTATATTATCGTAGTTTATCTCTAGCTGTGCTCGGTCGGATGAGCTTGAATTAACGCACCAAAAACTTAGGTCTGCCATCTGCTTAGGAATCAACTTCTCTGATAGTACTATGGTAATTGGTAGGTATACATTTAGATACTAGGTGTTCTTTTTTATTAATTCTTGTAATATAAATTGCCACTAATATTATTTAACATAATACTTATAATTAATTAACTAAAACTAAAACTTAAAAAAATACTATTCAAAAAAAATTAATCCTAAAAGTAAATTAAAAACTTACCATGATTATCTGTTATGTCATGAAGTCCAACTGAATCTAGTAAAAATTTCTTGTCGGCAAACTCTAGCAGTATCCATCCCTTCTCTTGTAATTGTTGATACTGCTCATCACTCAATGTAATCTGAAATACATCCATACTAATATTATAAATGCGAAAGTGTGTCCGTCTGTCTGTTACCTCTTCACGCCCAAACCGCTAAACCGATTTTGCTGAAATTTGGTATGGAGATACTTTGAATCCCGGGGAAGGACAAAAGATACATTTTATCCCGAAAAAATGTACGGTTCCCGCCACCGACGGTCGCTCCGGTGTGCACGGAGTGCTTGCGGTGGATTCGGAAATAACTGCCGTAGTTAATAAGAAAGATAACATGGTTAAGGGCATACTAGCCAACGAAATCAAAGGTACTTCTTCCGGTTCTTCTTTTAACCCCGAAATAGTGGCTTTGAGGTCATTAAAACAAACAATAGATAATAATAACTTAGTAATATCGAAAGCGGATAAGGGTAACACAGTAGTAGTGATGGAGCGCGACGACTATTTGGACAGAGTTAATGACGTGATTCAGGGTGAACAATTTCTAAGGGTTCCTTCTGACCCAACAAACAAGTTTTTAGCTAAGCTTAAATTAGCAATTAATAATAATCAATATTTATTTCAAACTGAATCATCAAAGAAAAAACTCATCCCAATGAATCCTCGCGCACCATCACTGTACGGCTTGCCAAAGATTCACAAAACTGATATTCCCATGCGTCCAGTTGTCTCATACATTGGTGCACCAGCATACGAGTTGGCAAAGTCACTTAATTTCATAATAAAAGAAAAGATCTCATTTCGGCCACCTTATGCCATAAAAAATAGTCTACAATTAGTCAACAAAATTAAAGATGTGACTTTGCCACCGCGTTGCAAATTAGTCTCACTTGATGTCGATAGTTTATTCACTAATGTTCCACGTAAGGAAACATTGGGTATTTTAAGGAATGCATTAGAAAAACGTTTACCTCCTGGTGAAAGTAATGAATTGCTTACTCTTACTAAAACCTGCATGGAACAAAACTACTTTCGATTTAACGGCGAATTCATTGTTCAAGACGACGGTCTAGCTATGGGTTCACCTTTAAGTCCTTTGATGGCCGAAATATTTATGGACGATTTTGAACAAAGAAATATCGTCGTTAATAAAAGTATTTTATATTACTTTAGATACGTAGATGATTGTTTTCTTTGTTGGACGGGTACACAGAGGCAACTGGACGTATTTGTTAAAGAACTAAATAAAAAACATATTAAAATTAAATTCAAATTAGAATGTGAAGATAATAACACCCTAAATTTTCTCGATTTATCTATCTCTAGAGTTAATAATAAACAGTTTTGGAATCTTTCGCAAGCCGACATATACTAATACTACTATTCATGCTTCGTCATGTTATCCTTGGCAACACAAACTCGCGGCCTTTCATAGTTACATTCATAGATTATTATCGATCCCTCTTAGTAAAGATAATTATCAAAATGAGCTTAATATCATTTTCCAAATTGCGATATCCAACGGATATAGTCCAAAAATTATTAATAATATTTTGAAAAACAAAAACAAGAAAGAACTGGTTAAGTTTTTGTACGCAGGTCCTATTGATAAGGAGATAGTTAGATATAAGTCAAGTTTGACCTACATGGGAGAGGTATCTGCACGCTTATCCAAAATAATGAAAAACAACGATATGCATGTCGCATTCAGGACAAATAATACGTTAAAACATCATTTGTGTCATAATAAAGACCGGATTGATGAAAAATATCAGTCCGGTGTCTATAAGATCGATTGTCCTGAATGTGATAGTGTATATGTGGGTCAAACTGGACGCAGCTTTGAGACTCGGTATAAAGAACATATCGCGGCTTATAGGAATGGTCATCCTGATAAGTCACATTTTGCTAAACATCTTTTAGATAGTAATCATACCGTGCCCGATGGCCATTCCTATAAAGTTTTACATAAATGCGATAAAGGCTTTCGGCTGAGCGTGTTGGAACAATTAGAGATCATAAAAGAAAAGAAAAATAACAGATTTGCATTGTTGAATGACCAAACTTGCTTGACTACGTCACCGCTTATTAATATGTTCGGGGGTACTGGTGAGGGTAGTGGGGGTAGTGGGAATAGTAGCGGGGCTCGATAGGATATAAAAAGGCGGTGTTTTGGCCGGTGGCGGCACTTGACGGACGTTGTTCGTAGAGTCCACATCCTGAGGATGCTCCGGTGTTGGAGCGAAACGCGCGTCGAGGTTTTCAACCTGCATGGTGGTGAGGGGCCTTGCACGGATTTGCCAATATTATTGCTTGTGTGGTGGTGGTGTTTGCAAGTTCTTGCATGCGAGTGTACGCATAGGCAGTGTGGGAGGAGGGAGGTGCTGTACGCATGCCTATGCGTGCACTCACTCATTTACTTAAAGGTGGAAGTTTTTTTCGCGGAATATTGCTAAAAAATAATAACAAACTAAATTTTAAGCTATGGATTTCCGCAAAGTAACGCCTGATTCTATTAACTAATTAAGTGCATGTTTGTTCGTCTGTCCGTCCGTCTGTCTGTCTGTCTGTCCGCGGTTTTGCTCAAAGACTATAGGACCTCCAAGCTATAATTTGGCATGAATGCACATATTAATGATGCCGACAAAATTATACATGCAATCTTAAAAAAATATTTTTTTTTATGGTACCTTCCCTACAAGTCAAGCGGGGATGAATTTTTTTTTCGCGTCTGCCCCATCGTGTGAGGTGTCGTTGGATAGGGTTTTTTAACAATATTATGAGTATTCATAGATCATTTTCCGATTTAGGGATCCGTTTGTGAAATATTAAGTTTTAAAGTGGAAAAAATCGTTAGAGTCCAGTGTCCCCCCCTTCTACTAGCTAAACGGTAGCTTCTGGAAATGTAAAAAAAATAACGGGAGTAGTAAATATGGTGAATTTAAAAGGAAAACTATCACGGCTAAGAAGATTTCATAAGTTATTGAATAATAGTCGATCAACTAAAAAAAAATTTTTCGGCGAAGTATAAAGGAACTTTTCGTCCAAATTCCTTTGAAAGCAACTGAGATGATGTTTTTAGTAGTGTAAAACAAGTTATAAATGTACATTCATTGACCATACACAAATTTTAAAAAACTAGCGGTACTACGGAACCCTATATTGCGCGTGGCTCGACATGCACTTGGCCGGTTTTTATTTTCGAAAAATCTCGTAGGTGGTAGCTAACAGAGATAGAAAGGATTTCATACTTTGACTTGATGGTCCTAAAATATGGATTGTTTTATTTGTAGGACAAGGTTACTCTTAAATTATATAACTACTAGCGACCCGCCCCGGCTTCGCACGGGTATAAAATGTATTATAGCCTATGTAACTTAGTGAATAAATGATTAAAGTCGATTCAGTAGTTTTTAATATATACTATATATTATAAAGAGATAAACTTTGTTTGTTTGTTTACTCATAAGTCATAGATCTACTAAGTACTAAACTACTACTCATAGATACATAATTACTACTCATAGCTAACTAATTCTAAAATCCCCTCCCGCGAGCGCACCCCGCCTTGGTAGCGCCCACTTCAAAACCGGCGTAAATTGCAGTATTTTAATTTCGCCATAAATTCTAAACCAAAAGTCCAATTTGAATCATTCAAAAACCAAATATTATCTACATAAACTGTACTTAGTGATGGAATAATTTATTTTGATAAGGATTAGTAGCATGAGTAAAAGAAATGCGTTTAAATGTAGTCCAAAATTATTATTTTTAACAAAAAATTAAAACCGACTTCCAAGGTAAAAACAATAATAACATTAATATGAACTAAAAAGTATTAAATAATTTTTACTATCTAATGGTGCCTTTTTCCGAATTCGGCTAAACCTCAACTATTTCTGTATTCAATCTTCATTATTTTGAAGTCGGTACCAGATAGCTGAATCTTCAGTCCTCTGACAGAATATTTGAAACTTTTGGAACTGGCACCGACTTCAAAATTATGAAGATTGAATACAGAAATAGTTGAGGTTTAGCCGAATTCGGAAAAAGGCACCATTAGATAGTAAAAATTATTTAATACTTTTTAGTTCATATTAATGTTATTATTGTTTTTACCTTGGAAGTCGGTTTTAATTTTTTGTTAAAAATAATAATAATTTCACTCTTTTTAGTTACACTAGTAGGTAAACCTTTGCGTATATTTTACGTATCTTATTACAATTTGTCAAGAGTCACAACTCACACTCACAAAATCATATATTATCAGTGAAGTGAACATATTGTGCTAAGTAATTTAACAATTTTAATGCTTCAAGCCCCAAGCGGTCACCGGCGATTGAGATAACAATAGAAAGGCTATTGTGTCTCGTTTTTCCACGATCGAAGGATCTATCAGATAAAAAATTGTATAAACTTGTATAGGATGTAGCGTAGCTACTCATAATATTTAATATTATCATAATTATTGACAGCTCTGTTCTTGTAAAGCGCTTATTCCACTTATCCTAGCTAGGAAGTCCTAGCTAGGATCCTAGCTTTCTAAATGTTATTCCACTTGACTAAATTTTTTCCGATTTAGGATCCTAGCTAGGATCCTAGCTTCTAAATGTTATTCCACTTGACTAAATTTTTTAGGACCCTAGCTAGGACTTCCTAGCTAGGATAAGTGGAATAAGCGCTTAATCAAGAATTCAAATCGATACTTAGTGCGCCATCTATCGATTAATAAGTATAACTGATTAAAAAGACACTTAATGACTTTGTTTTGTGTAAATGCTCTTTTTGAAATAACTTTATTTTAATTCTATTTGTCTATTTAAATTTTATAAAGTAATTAGTAAAGTATTCGATCTGTTGTCTGCCGCCACGCGCCACGCGGCGCGGCGGCGCGGCGGCGCGGCGACGCCGTCGCCTCTGCGGCGCCGACCGCCATGTATTAAACAAACAGGTGTTGTTATACAGTACATAATTATTATTATTAGTATATCCATACCTATGCCTTGTACTATTATTAATTCTGTGCCATGAGACATTGGTGACCTTAATGATGATGATGACGATGATGATGATGATGATGATTATGATGATGAATATGAATTGCATAGTAGCATATGCTTTCTGTTCTTAAAACAACGCCGAAACTCCCGAACGTATATCTATAAGGAGTCAGGAGTTCTCTCAGTATCTTCGAAACCATGGTATACTTTGACCCAATATTTGACTTTTTGGTAGCATATTCTTAGTACACTTCACATAAAACCAAAATCACCATATGTTTCCATATAAATTTCGAGGAGTTCCCTCGATTACTCATGGATCCCATCATCAGGTCACCACTTTTGTGAACATGGTACCAAATTGGAGTGAAACCTAATACAACAAAACAAAAATTTCGAAAATCGGTTCACAAACGGCGGAGTAATCGTTGAACATACAAAAAAAAAAAATAAAAAAAAAAAAAAAAAATATCCACAGCCGAACATATAACCTCCTCGTTTTTTGGAAGTCGGTTAAAAAATCAAGATTTTTAAATAAAAAAATGGTTGTTGTACCTCACTCGACATAGATAGGCATAGTGTGTCGAGGACTTTTTTGTAGATATACTAGCTGTCCCGGCAAACGTTGCTTTGCCATAATATATTTGCCATATTATTTTATAGAAGTGACTAAATAAGTGTGTCACCATGGCAACGTCGATCGCTATCCCGTCGCACAAACAATGGTCGCCATCAGTCTCAGGTTGATAATTTACTATTATTTATTCAACAAATGCACTTATCAATATAAAAAGTAGATGTTGTCCGATTCTTAACCCTAGCCGATATGCTCGCTAAGATTCACGAAAATCGGTCGAGCCGTTTCAGAGGAGTTCAATTACGCACACCGTGACACGAGAATTTTATATATTAGATAAAATATCTACATTTACTTAGAACATTGTATGGTTTTATATTTTATAGTTTAGGCAGCGTACGCAAAATAAGTAAATTTTCTGGTTGTTTCCGAAAAACTGAAATATCTTATGGAACCCTATGTTTTCCAAAATAAAAAGTAGCCTATGTTACTCGTAAATAATGTAACTTCCGAATGGTGAAAGAATTTTTAAAATCGGTCCAGTAGTTTTTGAGCCTATTCATTACAATTAAACAAACAAACAAAGTTTACCTCTTTATAATATTAGTATAGATTAACCTACCAATATAAAAAAATCAGCTGGTTAGGGTTCCGTTTAAGGGTACAGTAGTCAACCAAGTTTTGTTGATTTACTATAAGCAAATGTGTTGTGTCATGGTTTGTCATTTTAGGTCTCTTCACAGTAGGAGACACGTTTTTTTTATTTGCAATAGTAAGTTTTTTGTACTTTTTATGTGATTTAAAAATTATGTTCGGCGTCTATTCTTTTTTAACAAGCTATATTTAAGTGTTAAAAACCTACCTCAGTACAGTCACCCTGTGATTGTGTTTTTTCTTCAGTATTAGCTAATTCTGCCGGAACATCTTCATGCGTATTTTGAATTTCTTGGCTCTGTAACAAATTAGTACATAAGTCACAGTTACTTATAACAGATTATTACATAATTTTATTAATTACTGTTGACTTTGGAAGATTATGTAAGGATAGAGTACAAAATATTGTGTAGTCAAGGCGGCCCAGTTGTACGTACAGCTTCTAATTTGTATTGTTAATTACTGAGATACAAACACAAGTGGAACGCTCAGCAAACGCAAGGAAGACTAAATTTTAACATTATATCTGCCGAAACACGAAGAAGACGCGCAGATGAGCGCATCAAAAACGTGCCTCGTCAGTGCGCGAAAAATTTGGCATGTGTAAAGGCCCTTAGTGTCTATACGAAGTACAGAAAAGTTTACCTCCATATCAGGATCATCCTCTATAGGTTTTCCATCTACATCATTTGATATTTCATACTCAAGTTGTTCATTCTGCTAAAATATTAATGTTAAAATACAGTATAAACTCTATATAACGCCACTGAAAGGACCGTGCCTTTTATGACGTTATAGAGAGTTGTCGTTAAATGGAGAGAAATAAAATCAAAGAATTTCCGTCAATATACAGTGATTTTTTTCGCTAACCATATAAATTACTGTTTGGAAGTTTGTGAGCAACTGAGAATATGATAACATTTAGATACTTTTTTGTTCAAAAACAGTCTACACGTGCGAGCAATCCCAATTTGTAAACAAAAGAACAAATTTCTTAGAAATTTCCGTATGCATGATGCCAAAAGTCAAGTTCATTGCGGGCTAAGATAGTAAAGCGACAAAAAAATGTACACAGCTTTTACTAATATTATTAACTTAAAAGGTACTTTTTATTACTCAATCGTTGTGATTTTGTCGTTATTGAGAGTGGGAGTGATGCTATACAGAGTGTATCATTGTATGGTAGACAAGCTAAACCAACCAGTCAAATGATTTCAATGCTAATGAGTTTGTCGCTAAATGGAGTGCCTTACATGGAGTTTACACTGTATTAAATAAATATTTATATCTTGATATATTGAGTGTAAGGTACAAGTTTAAGTCATTATAATAATTTATTTGCCTTGAATGTAGGTTATACTTCTCATAATAGGCAATTGAGTACTCAACAATATTTTTCTTTGTAAAAATAACATCTTTATTACTTACTGCCTCGTTCTTCACATTTTCAATTGTTTTTAACAAAAAACTATTTGCGTATTCACTATTATCACCATTCGACACAACAAATTGATCTGAAAAAATTAAGATTACATTTTACTAAGTGTAAAGTGATATCCCACTAAGCCATAAGATTGTTCAGCATTTTTCAACCTTTTTTATGAAGTGAATGTTTTCATGCTAGAGGGCTAGTATGAAAAAAGTTAAGAACCCCAATCCTTTGCTGTTTTATCATTTGTGTATAATGTATATGTCACCGTAAGATTGTAAACACCATGAGATTGTAATCTAATGAAGTGATGGATTGTAAACAAACAGTTTTCCTGTGATTTTAAATTAATTATTTCGTATTTAAAATAACTTCAATGGCAAATGGTACGATATGTATAACATAAAATAAAATTTAGATATATTTAAAGTGCTGTTTGAATGTTTGGTTATTAAAATTAACCTAATTTATAATTCAAACTGAACTTTAAACATATCTAAATTTTATTCAATGTTATAAATCAAATATTCAGGCAATTGAAGTTATTTTGAATACAAAATAATTAATTTAAAATCATCGGAAAACTGTTTGTTTACAACCCATCACTTCGTCATTTTACAATCTCGCGGTGTTTACAATCTTACAGTGACATATACATTAAATATTAAGTATGTAGTTATATGATAAAACGACAATGTGTTGTATATGTATGTTAATCCTTCAGGCCCCACGCGAGCACCGGTGATCGCAATTCAATAGAATACAATAGCAATTCCTGGAAATTCCGACTGAAGTATTAAATGAAATCTTTTTAATGTTGTCATCTAGCAACCCCCCCTACAGAAGCTCTGCAATCATGCTCTGGTTAATACCTTGATCGTGGGAATAGCAGACACAATAGATTTTCAATTGTTATGAGGCAGCCGGATGCCGCATGGGGATTGATGGTTAAAAACACTGTTCTAAAATAATATTGACCTACAAACATTCTAATATTTTACCTGTTATTAACTCCTCAGAGTTGTGGACAAAAAATTCTTGTTGATTTCCATCAAACTCTGCAGGTGCTCCTACTGTTTTTACATTCTCACCCTGAGATATGTACTGTATAGGCCTGTTCACAGCTAACAAAAACAAAAGTTCAATAAATATACACATAGTCTTCAGAACAAAATAATACAATTCAGACATTACTTACTCAAAAATGTACCATCATTTTGCACTACTAGAAATTGGCTTTCATTTTGACTTTCATCGTCATCTTGGAGAAATTCATATGCCTCATAAATTGGTTGATCCATTTCAATTGTATTTTAATTGTTATAATGTATTTTATGCACTTTATCCCTGATAAAGGAAGATAAAACTATTCCCGTTCTACAATGGTTTTACATTAGCTGTAGAGGTCCACATGTATTCAATTTATACCTCTGGTCCGCATAATATTGTAGTCGTAAGTGTGGAGAATAAGAAATATTTTACACAAATAAACAAAGCTTATTCGTGTTATATGTCAAAAATAAAAACAAGGTTTATTTTTCATTTTCCAAAATCCAAGATTTTTGAGCTTTGACCACAGATCAAGAACTAGTTACTTCGTAAGCTTTGACCACAGACCACAAACTACATAGAATGCTAACGCATCCACAGACTACTTACGGATACTCTGCCGTGCAATCACTAAAGTGCAGTAAGTGCAAAATCATGGTTCGGAGAAAATCGCATTTAAAGTTTAAAAATGTAAAAAAATATTTTAAAATGTATTTGTTTTGTGCTTTGTCGATTTTATCTCAAAGAAAATAACGTAAACTTAATCCAAGACGTAATGAATGCCCTGAAAACCCCATGAATAATTTTTTAGAGGCATTAATATTTTTAGGGCTCCTTTACTGCACAGAAAAAAAGAGAAAATTACATATTAAAACGCAGTAAAAAAGGTGCATTACTGCACCTTAGTTAGTTTTGTGTTCTGGGACATAAAAGCAGTATTGCATACAAATGAAACAACATAATATTTAATTATGAAAATTTTATTTTTAATAATCAAACAGGATTCGTTTTTCATTTGAACTTCGTCCCTAAGCTAAATATTTATTAAAAAGTCTGCATTTTTTCATAAAAAAACTAACAATTATTATCTTATCTGAGTTAACGTCATTATTTTAAAATAATGCTTAAAACTTGAAATACCTAGTACTATATTTAAAAAAATACAATTTTTTAGTGAATTAGAAATACAAAGCACTTACATTATACAATTAATCAGTCCATAATTAGCACTGAAAGGAACACAAAAATCTATAAAATGGTGGAACTGAGAAATAAGTGGTATATTAATAAGTAACAAGACGTTTACGAATTAATCAGTCTTATCGGGACATATAGCTTATGCTATAATATCTAAGTGCCTCTTTTTACTTTATAATCTATCCAAGAACTCCTGCTCAATACAACCACATCATATTTTCTATAACATGTCAAGCAATAAATAAGTTTTGTAACTTATCAATTGTCATTAATAAAAATAAAAACCGGCCAAAATTAAGCGATTATACTTCATATTACTTATCGTTAATTAATATGGCGTCATTTTAACCATTGTTGATATAGTGAAATCTAATATTGACCTCACCATGCAATTATTAATGATTATTATTGCATGGTGAGGTCAATATTAGATTTCACTATATCAACAATGATTAAAATGACGCCATATTAATTAACGATCATTATAATTGAAGATCAAAATACGATTTACAATAGCCTGCAACTTGCAAGTACTATCTTTTTATAAAAGATAGATGTACGAATTGCCTACATACAATCTCTTTCAAAGAATACTATACAAATACTGCATTTTAGTAAGTAGTATAGATTATAATATAATGCTATATTGATATTATCAATATAGCAATTAACTTTTTTAAATGCAGTATTATACCGGAATTTACTGCATTTTAATTAGTAAATCACTAGTACTGATTAAATGCAGTAAAAACTGTTTGTATGGAGTTAACATATACTGCGTTTTAATTAGGTTTTCACGTGACTGTGTGTGTATACGGAACTATTTAAAAAACAGTATTTTATTTGTGTTTACTGCGTTTCAATCTGGAATCACAAAAAAATCCTTGCAGCAAGTGATTTTACTGCGATTTAAATAGCAATAATGTCTTTTTGGCGGTAAAAAGGGATAGTTACTGCACTTTCAAAAATCTTTATGGTTAAAAATAAAATGCTTCTATTTAACGTAGGATAATGTGAGTAAGCCGTAAAGAGAAAAAAATGTAGATTTAGAATATATCAAAAACGAAAAATCACAAAAATGCGCCTTACTGCACTTTAGTGATTGCACGGCAGTAGTGCTTTGACCGCTTTGAAGTTTGACCACAGCTTTGACTTTTTTTTTTTCTTTTTCTTCTTTTTTGGCAACTTGACACAAAGGATGTGTATGTTGTGCCACAGACAAGGTAAAAAGGTAAGGAATATGGCGGGAAAACCATATTCCTCCTATTATAATTTTCATCATCGTTTTCATGTATCGTCAGGTCTAAAGTCTAGTCAAAGTCTAAGTAAAAGTCAATACAGTCAAGGAGTCAAGTCGGTCGATTCAGTAAAGTGGTAGACGCTTTACTGAAACTTTCGATGGAGTTTCGGAGGGAACACAAAATAGCACGTTTCTGGATATTACATTACTTTCCTACACTTGTGCATGAACACGAATATCTAATGGTTAATATTCTACCAATATTACACATTAAAAACCCGGCTAACACAATTTTTAGGAAAATAATACAAAAACACAACAGCACTCTTTCACATGCCCGCCAAAACTCAGCTTTGACTTTGATTTGACAAGTGAGAGTGACAACTGACAACCAACATTTCTTTTTCTTCTTTTTTGGCAACTTGACACAAAGGATGTGTATGTTGTGCCACAGACAAGGTAAAAAGGTAAGGAATATGGCGGGAAAACCATATTCCTCCTATTATAATTTTCATCATCGTTTTCATATATCGTCAGGTCTAAAGTCTAGTCAAAGTCTAAGTAAAAGTCAATACAGTCAAGGAGTCAAGTCGGTCGATTCAGTAAAGTGGTAGACGCTTTACTGAAACTTTCGATGGAGTTTTGGAGGGAACACAAAATAGCACGTTTCTGGATATTACATCACTTTCCTACACTTGTGCATGAACACGAATATATAATGGTTAATATTCTACCAATATTACACATTAAAAACCCAGCTAACACAATTTTAGGAAAATAATACAAAAACACAACAGCACTCTTTCACATGCCCGCTAAAACTCAAACCAACATTTCTTTCTTTCTTTTTCTTCTTTTTTGGCAACTTGACACAAAGGATGTGTATGTTGTGCCACAGACAAGGTAAAAAGGTAAGGAATATGGCGGGAAAACCATATTCCTCCTATTATAATTTTCATCATCGTTTTCATGTATCGTCAGGTCTAAAGTCTAGTCAAAGTCTAAGTAAAAGTCAATACAGTCAAGGAGTCAAGTCGGTCGATTCAGTAAAGTGGTAGACGCTTTACTGAAACTTTCGATGGAGTTTCGGAGGGAACACAAAATAGCACGTTTCTGGATATTACATCACTTTCCTACACTTGTGCATGAACACGAATATCTAATGGTTAATATTGTACCAATATTACACATTAAAAACCCAGCTAACACAATTTTTAGGAAAATAATACAAAAACACAACAGTAGGGCAATCGCGCTAAATGTTTTCAACTGAACCGCAAATGAAACTCGGACGTTGATCGACTTTTGGAACGATTCGGTATCGCGCTAACGTTTTGACAGCCAGTTGAGACGTTACTGAACCTCAGCCCAAGCGCAAACGCTGTCAAAACAAAAAGTTGATACAAAGCTACTTCTACTCGCACGTTTCTGAAACGTTTCTTATTTTGGTGTGTTAAATTGACGAAAATCGATGGAAAAATATAACATAAGCTATAATCAAATTATAATATAAGCTTATGTTTTACTTCAAAGCTCTTCAAAAGACTATTTGAGTTTGTTAAAAAGTGAATTGAACTTTGACATTACTTACATACTTCTTTACGTAAATGTTTTCTATGCCACAAAAAACTTTTGTCACAACTTCACAAGTCACTTTTCAACACGGAATTTGTAAATTAAAGTAAAACAATATGAATTTAACTACGTAAATTATAAACTCCAAGTAATAATCATCCACAAATCACAATAACTACTTGAAACAACTTCACTCGTGTCATATTCATTCGTAAATAAACAATTTGTCAATTGACCAATTAACGCGTCGGAAAAAATGTGTTCATATTTAAACCAATCAAGATTAAATCAGAAGGGCGCTGATTGGTCCGCTGCAATGTCTGTCTTTAGACCTTTAGGTCAAACGTTGCGCTCCGTTCGAGTTCCATCTAAGGTTGAGTTACGGTTGGAACGTTAGCACGATACTGAAATTTGTTCAGACGCAGCGGAACCGAACCGTAACTGAACCACAACCAAAGCAGATGTGAAACTGAATTGAAACGTTTAAAAATAACGCGATTGCCCTACTGCACTCTTTCACATGCCCGCCAAAACTCAAACCAACATTTGTCAATTTTTCTTCCTCTTCTTTGTTTTTTATTTCTTAAATGGCACTCGGCTTTTTAACCATGGCTAGTGTCAACTGTCAAGTAAAATATGCCGGGTAAAAAAAATCGTAAAATGTTTAGAAAAAAGTCGTTTTTTTCCAGATTATCGTCGAGTTGAAAGTAGGTACTTATAGTAAAAGTCTAAAAAAGTGGTCAGTAAAATCAACAAGTCATGTCAGCTGTTTTAGTAAAGTGGTAGACCCTTTACTAAAACTTTCGACAGAGTTTTGGAGGGAACACAAAATGGCATAGAATTAGAACGTAATGGCACGTTTCTTCATGTTGTATCACTTGCCCACACTTGCAAGCTTAGCTTGGGAACTTTACGTAGGTACCTACTTAGAAAAATTGCTATCGAAATTTGCCAGTACTTTTTTAAATTTAAGATTCCTGACTACTGAATATTATGTTCGTGTTCCAAGAACTTCAAAAATCATTTAAATTTAATACAAATTGTATTTAGAATAGAATAGAAATCATTGATTTGCGCAAGAAAACATATTTCATAGCTTAGTTACAATAAAATATAATAAATCATAAAGTGTTTTCGAGCACAAACCGACACAGCTCAGCATATTGCTTGCAGTCAGCAGCACTGACTGCAAGCAATCAGCGCTGATTTTACGCTGAGTTGACAGTATTTCAATGATTTAAAACAAAAAACCTAGTGCAAAGTAATTATTTACTTTCTTTATATTCTTAACAGAAATCTAAAATATATTTACAGCCTGTAAAACCTTGAGAAGATAGAGCATTTCCTAACGCTTCTTCATAGTTTGCAAACTTGACCATTTTATAAGTTGGACCTTTCAGCTTATTTTCACACATCATTTTTACAAGATCATCAAACATTTTATTCTTTTCATCCACAGGTGCTTTTTCATTCCAAGCAGTCATCCAGAATCCATGGAAGGAAAGGTTTTTGAATATAAATGCAGAAGTTGGAATTGTCACTGGTTCTCTCGACATTCCACCATATGTCACCATCTGGCCCGAGTGTTGTAGATGCCTTAGCATCTCAAGGGAACTCTTTCCACCCACACAGTTTAATGCCAGGGCTGGCTTATCTAGCTTCTTTTCTCTAAATATATTTGTTGATCTTAATTCTTCTTCCGTCAAAACATAAGTTGCACCAAGTGACTGTAAGTATTTTTTCAATTCATTTATATCTGGCCGGTTCCTGACGATGTTAACATTCTTTACACCCCAAGCTTTACATATTTGTATGACGTTTTGGCCGCATGCACTGTTTGCTCCATTTTGGATTACAACTAGACCATCTTTGACAGGTTTAAAGTCAGTTAACATTCGGTATGCAGTGCAAGGATTGACAGTGAGTGTTGCAGCTTCTACCAAGCCTAGAGTGTCAGGGACTACTCTGAGGAAGTCTTTGGTAATAACAGCTATATCTCTCCATGTTCCCTGAACAGGTTTTGTGACAATTACCCTGTTTCCAGTTGCCAATCCTTTGACACCACTGCCCATTTCCTCAACAATGCCGACACCTTCATTTCCTGGTACGCAGGGAAGATTTACTTTGACTGGATATTTCCCTGTGAATAAACAAATTACTAAATGTTAATCTAGTTCAAAATAAGTAATTGTTCTTTGCCACTTTTAATAATTAAGAACTTAGATTTATAAATTTATTTTATTTTTAAATTCTTTATTTGCATTATAAACAATATAAAATAACAAAAACAACATTAAGCAAGGAATATAGCAAATAGGCGGCCTTACCGCTTTCAGAAGTAGATTATAATTTATAAGGTCTGAAAGGTTACAAGGACAACTTTTTATATAATGTTTATCCGTTCTATATATAAATTGGACCTATTTATGCATACCGGACTCAACTCACACGATGACAGTTCTGAGAAAAAGCCGTTTTTATTAAAATTGTGTATTCTTTAAAACTGATTGTTATTTTAAGTAAAGTTAATTTACAATAGTATATTTGGTACTTTATTCTATGCGTACAAACATAAATCTTTTAAAAATTACTACTATTTCCAACAAAAATTAAACAAAAACAGGAGGGTTCCTTTTAGAAAAACTATATTAGTGTGGGATACATATAATCCAAAGCGAATCCTCTCTTTAGATTTATTACACAAGTCAACAGGATTTTCGTGCATGAGATCTGTGCACCCGATTTGGATGTCTAACATCTAATTAGTTATAGAAACAACGATTTTAACTTATAAAATTTGCTTTTAAATAAACTGAGGCCTCATGAACTTTCAAATTTTGAAGAAAACCGGCATTTTTTTCTTTCGGTTATGTAGTAATAGAATGAAATATATATTCATTATTTTTTAGTTTATATGCTTATATTCCCAAAAAAAGATTGAAATGAAAAAAATATGTAATTTAGATTCAAAACTTAATATTTTTTTGTATCTAGGTGAGCATATCCTAAATATATCTTGTTGTATGCTTCGGCAGTAAGTACCTACCTGATATAATGTGGCGCTCCTACTTTTTTCTGGTTTTTACAAGGACGTTTAAAACTAAATGATGCCTGCAACTCCGTTTCGCCAAACTCGTTTATCGTGCGGGAACCGTACATTTTCCGGGATGAATTGTCCTTTTCCGGTACTCAAAGTATCTGCATACCAAATTTCAGCAAAATCGGTTCAGTGGTTTGGGCGTGAAGAGATATCAAACAGACAGACAGATAGACAGACAGACGGACAGACAGACAGACACACTTTCGCATTAGTAGTTCAAGCAATGTTGCAAAAATCTTAATGTAAAAAATAATAATAATATAACAAAAAAAATAGTAATGGAGTATCTTACATTGCCATTTTACAAAATAATGAGCCACAATCGAACCTTCATTGTCCATTAAATGCAAATAATGTGTAATGTAAAATTTGTCCATTACATTACTGTAATAGACAAATTTTACATTATTCATTTAAAAGTATTGTAAGTATAGTAGAAGATTCGTCCTTGAAGTTTTGATGTCTCCGATTTAGTCCAGATTCGGGGAGGGGGTAGCCGAGGTATTGCCTTTGAGGTTGGAAGAAACCCCGTCCCTCTAGGCCTATTGGGAGCGGAGTTATGGCTACTTTTGTAAGACATTTGACAGTTGCCGAGCTGTCAATGTCAAAGTTTGAATGCTTGTAACTCGGCAACTATTTGTCCTGGATATGGGGTTCTTTGGCTTGTTCTTCCTGGATTTTTCTCCTCTATTCGATCCTGGCTTCAGAATTGAGACAAAATTTGATGTCTCCGATTTAGTTCAAATTCAGGGAGGGGGTAGCCGAAGTGTTACCTTTGATGTTAGAAGAAACCCCGTTCCTCTAGGCCTATTGGGAGCGGAGTTATGGCCGCTTTTGTTCGACGTTTGACAGTTACCGAGCTGTCAATGTCAAACTTTGGGTGCTTATAACTCGGCAACTGTTTGTCCTGGATATGGGGTTCTTCAGCTTGTTCTTCCTGGATTTTCCCCCTCTATACGATCGTGTCGTAACGGTCGTGTGTGCGCAATACACACAACTCTGGTTTCAATGAAACCAGGCCAGTTACGCAGGAGTAATTTTATAGTGCCCAAGTGTGTGCGCAATACACAAGAGCACTTTGGTTTTTTTTTAAATGAAATAAGGGGGCAAACGAGCAAACGGGTCACCTGATGGAAAGCAACTTCCGTCGCCCATGGACACTCGCAGCATCAGAAGAGCTGCAGGTGCGTTGCCGGCCTTTTAAGATGGAATAGGGTAATAGGAGAGGGTAGGGATGGGAAGGGAAGGGAATAGGGGAGGAAAGGGAATAGGGTAGGGGATTGGGCCTCCGGTTTCACGCCGGTTTTCTGTGAGAACGTGGTATTTCTCCGGTCGAGCAGGCCCATTCGTGCCGAAGCTCTCCCACGTATGAGTTTCAATAAAACCGGGCCAGTTAAGCAGAAGTAATTTTATAGTGCCCAAGTGTATGCGCAATACACAAGAGCATTATTCTTTACTCTCGTAACCTAACGGAGCGGAAGACCGACATGACTGGTGAGAGATCAGGTGCACGACCGACTTTTTACACGGGCACACACTTGGGCACTATAAAACTTTTTACTTCTTATTAATTTTGCTCTATAATGGTATGGAACCCATCGTGCGCGAGTTCAACTCACACTTGACCGATTTCTTTTTAAATGTACCTAAGTAAACAAAATATATTTTTTTTGGTTTTGTGTTTTTCTTTAGGCACGGTATGAAAATAATAATTTCTAAGTGTTAGCCACTGATATTGAATATCTAGTTCTATTACTTTAAAAAAGGCAGTTTTTGAAACAAACTTTATAATAATATTGCGTTTTTGTGTTTTGTCCAATAACTGGTACTGTCCAATCACTAGTCGTTTTACCCTTACTTGGATAACCATAACATAACGAAAAAAAGGGATATGTCCCTTTTGTGTCGGGCCTGTGTCACAATGAGTCTTTGTAAAATATTAAGAATTAAGCCTTTTTTAATATGCAAACAGCAACCAAGTCGCATGCTTCTACTTGCTTAATTAAAAAAAAATCGAGAGACCATGTACCTAGTTTGGATCTATGTAAAAAAAACAATACTCATTAATTTGTTAGTTGGTAACTTTGTTGTGAAAATGTTTTGTTCTGAAAAAATTGTTAGATTAGTACGATCTTCATAGGGTCGATAAAAGGGCCATTTTGGAATACTTCTGCATTATTAACTCAATTTTGGCAATGGTGTGGATTGGACTCAATTTGCATAAATAGGGTCAATTGTTTATAACATGAGAGCAAGCAATAGTAAAAAATGAGAATAAAACTTTGTTTACCTTGTATCGTGTTGATGTCGGCGGGGTTAACCGGCGCTGCTAACATTCGCACCAAAACTTCTTGCTCTTTTAGAGGCTGAATCTCAACTTCTCTCAACTTCACAACTTGCAGAGGCTCTCCAAACTCACTATACACAAGCTGCTTTGAAACTAAGTTTCTTGAAAAAAACAGATTGCACTGTTTCTGTTTCAAAGGAAATATAATATTTTTTGCCAACTTGAAACCCGCCATGCTGCTGCTGCTGGTGCTTGTGATATTATATAAAACAGCTTATCAGTTATGTGATATTTACATTTAATATTATTTAATTTTTATTAAAAAATTGCAAACCCTGCCTGTTCACATGATGTTTTATATCATAGGTTGTGCAGTGGTACCAGTGTTGTCACACCGAATTTTCTAAAATCAGTAGACATCATGCCAAAAATTTGTAGAATTGGGTAGATGTTAGAACCAAAAGTTGGTAGATCTACCACCCTCATATCAGCAAATTTTTTTGGATGAAAAATGCTAGTTTATCCATAAAGAGTTTTGTTGATAGTGTTTATACACATTTTTATTGAATAACTAGAGCGGCTTCGCCCGCATAATTTAGTAATGTCATGGAAACCATACATTTTTCCGCAAAAAAAAAGAAACCTATGTCCTTTCACGTGGACTATTCTTCATGTGTTTGGCACAAATAAAAATTGCTCCAGTAGTTTCTTAAGATAATAAACAATTTTAAATAATTTCCTCCGTTTTTCCACATTTTCCTCTATTTCTTCGCCCCTCTTAGTTTTAGCATGATAAAAATATATATCCCATAGCCTTCCTCGATAAATGGGCTATCTAATACTGAGAGAATTTTTCAAATCGGACACTGGTCCGATCGGTAGTTCCTGAGATTAGCGCGTTCAAATAAGCCCTTTCCAATAATGTCCCCCCATTTTTTACACTCTTTCCTCTATTTCTTCGCTCCTATTAGTATTAGCATCATAAAATATAGCCTTCCTCAATTAAGGGGAAAACAGCTGCCAATTCGACATCTTTGTGCAGTTTTCTAGACGTATGTATTTTATTGATTGGCACAAAAAAATATATGTGATTTTTGATTATATTAGGAAAAGCTTGTCGAATTTAAATAATAAAATAATGTTCTCCTACTGGATGAAAAAAAATACCAAAGTCACATCGTTCAGGAACTTTAAACAGTTCTAACTAAAGTAATAATACAATCTATGCTTTAAAAATTTGTTTATTTGACACCTTTTACAAAAATCCAAAGATTGCCGGATTTAATTTTCGGTTCTGACATCTAGATTTCCCATAATATTTATTTTTTCCTCTAACAAACGAAAAATGTATCCACGCTACCGAGTGAACACTTCACATTTTTGTCTCTCTGGCATGAAAATCGACACAGGTGCGAGAGTGATGCGAGATCAAGGTTATTGGCAGTTGTCAGCGTCTTAATGAGCTATCTAACACTGAAAGATTTTTTCAAATCGGACCAGTAGTTCCTGAGATTAGCGCGTTCAAACAAGCAGTCAAACTAACAACCTCTTCCGCTTTATAATATTATTATAAAGAATAAAGAATATAGAATAATATTATAGATTTTAAATGTTCAGCACTCAGCTCTTCGTTCTTTGAAATGAACCTCCTCCTATGAAGCAAACCTTCCAATCACCAATGTGTCAGTGCTGACTATTGAATGAGTTTCTCTGACATGTCTTTAAATTGTTGACAGAGGAGAACAATCTCTCAACATTTGCACTGCTATGTGGAAGTGCAAGTACTTGTCTCACAAATCCACAAAGCAGGGGAAACATTGGGGACTGGTCTTCTTTTTTTATTGTTGCAACATGTTTCCAAAAGACTTTGGGATCGTTTCGAAAGTGAGTGAACGGCTCAGCTGCAGCGCCTGCAGCTCGTGTAGTAGCGGTCCGTTTTTTTTTTATTGATAATTGCTGAAGGAAGTGTTGTACCAAGACGACTCAATGTACCAAAATGCTATCCGAGCAGCCTATAACGTTTATTATTTGTACGTGAACAATGATAATTATTATGTTGAAAAATAGTTAGATTTGATGCCGAAGTTGGTAGATAGGTAAATGGAGGTGAAATAGGTAGATCTACCATAAAGTTGGTAGATGTGACAACACTGAGTGGTACGTAAGTATCCCTTAGTAGTCTGTGAGTGGTGCAAACTAACTAGTTCTTGATCTGTGGCAGTGTTGCCACCTTAAATTTTTATAAAGCGCTAAGTCAAAAGTAAAATTTCGCCCGATTTCACAAATTTGGACCACAAAAAAACCACCAAATAACTCTAAATTGTTGCATTAAAATAAATGTTGAAATATTCGTTTTTATTGAATACACTATACAGGGTTTTTTGTATATCAATGAATAAGTACTATCTGACCCGGCAAAACAACTTTTGCCATATAAATTATTTCTAGTATCAATATAAAAACTAGATAAAAACCTATTCTCATTTCTCAAGCCTAACGAACATACAAAATTTCATTATAATCGGTTGAGCCATTTTGGAGGAGATCGCGCACAAACACTGTGACACGAGAATTTTATATAATATTATTATGGTGGCCCGTGGCACTTCACATGGCTATTGGTATATTTTGCTATAATTGGCTATTTGTTGCATTTGTCAAAATTATTGACGTAAACAAGCAAATAAAGGCAAATACGGCCTTCCACACATGGACGTCAAATACCAAACTTTTAATTGATTTTTTTATTACTTAACTCGCCTATTTGACTCTTTTGATGTGCGTCAAAAACCGAAAAAGGTACGGATACGTGTATTTGGTATTGGTCATATTTGTCAAACAGGCAAAATATAAGGCCAATACTTGTCAAAAATACCGTCCACACATGTTGATTGTTTGGCGAATACATCAAATACGCAAATACAAATAGCCATGTGAAGTGCCTGCATTAAATATTCGATTGAGTAGGACTTCACAGTTCACACACTGTAACCTATTAAAACGACTTTATCAAATTTTTCAAGATTTCAACAGCACGAACCAAATTCGATACATACATTAATGTCAAGATTAAAAGAAAACATTAACAATGATTGCGCTAAGCGATTCCCCGGCTGTAGAGTAGGGGACCGGGGGGCACGTTGTTACAATTTTTAGATGTTAATATGACAAAAACTATCAAATAAATTATGAATTTTATTACTTGTAATGTTAGTACGTCTATTTAGCTATAAAGTTATGACTGAAAAATTATTAAAATTTATGTAGTTTTTTCACAATGAAGAATTTAACAAGTAGATTGTAACATCTTAAGGGCCCCCGAGACGATCAAACGGTTTGATTCAAACCTTACGTGTTTGATGCAACCGTTTGATATCGGTTTGAACGGTTTGTCAAACGAAACTGCGCAGTTTGGTTCAATACTCGCTGTGGAGTACACGTCTTGTGACGAATAAATATTATTTTTTAAAAGATAAAACCGACTTAAAAATTGTACGAAATTGAGAATTAAATTCCCTATCTCAAAAACTACTAAACCTATTTTGATGAAACTTGCAGAAGTCTCCCAAGTTAAACAATACCTATTATAGTACAACAAAAAAAGATTTAAATCGGACTTGTAGTTCCGGAAATATGTGAACACAAACATAAAAACATACATACACTTTTAAAATTTTGCACATTTGTTCAGATGCTGATATAGACTAACATTATATACGAAAACTGGGCAGTTCTGGAAATATTACATACATACGCATCGAATTGATAACCTTCTCTTTTTTAGTCGGTTAAAAATAATGTACCTACTCCAAAGAATGGTATAAGGTTTGTTCAAACGCATCGGAACACGATCAAACGGCGCGTCAAACACAACAAAAATATGAATTTTCATCAAACGAGCTTCAAACACGTAAATGTTTTAAACGGTTTAAAACAAACCGTTCAAACTAGCTTTGTAAACGATCAAAATGGTTTGAGTCAAACCAAAATTTACGTGTTTGAGTCAAACCGTTTGATCGTCTCCGGGGCCCTTTACCCCGAAATTGGGGCACGATGTTACGGTAGATAAATCGTGCCCCCCCGCTCCCCTAAGCATAAAACAATATGAAATTCTGATTGTGCTTAGAATTTCCCCGGGAGGTGTGTTGCCAGATTCCATACTGAAAAAACCGCTAAAAACCACAAAAAAAAATAAAAACGCTAAGTTACTAAAAAAATCCTATAAAGGCTTTAAAAAAGCTCCAGTTCTGGTGGAAAAACCACCAAGGTGGCAACACTGATCTGTGGTGCAAACAATCAACAATGGCAGAAATGGCAGAAATCAGCTGACAAAAATGACAGCTCATTATTATTATTATTTTTTTTTTAATTCGTCCCGGTCTGGACAGGCAAAGAGAGCGTTGCCCATACAGCCATTTCTATGTTTTCTCTATTTAATGAATAATAGTGAAGGAAGGCCGAAGCCAATTCTTTTATATTAACCATCTGAAATAGAGTTTTCATCAGGCCGAAGACAATTCTTTTATATTAACCATCTGAAATAGAGTTTTCATCAGGCCGAAGCCAATTCTTTTATATTATTAACCATCTGAAATAGAGTTTTCATCAGGTCGTAGCCAATTCTTTGATATCAAGGCTAAGGTTTAGAAACCTACGCGAATTAAATTTTGGTGACATGGGTTAAGGAGGGTTGTTTTGGGTGAGAAGATCTCCTACTTACCACTTCCACCGCCATAAAACCCCCCCAAATACCCCAAATTTGAATTTGAAATTTTCGTAATCTTGAGATGAGGTCATCTGTTTTCTGGTGTTTACGAAGGTGTTGGTGTTTTCAAGGCATCCCAAGGCTGTGATGAGTGGGGGACGATTATTTTATCATTCCAAAACTATATAATTCAAGGTTTCTTGATAAAAATTAAGAAAAACTATTAAAATTCACAGCGGTACTGTATATAACTGTCGGGTTCTTTTTCTTTTTCTTCTTTTTTGGCAACTTGACACAAAGGATGTGTATGTTGTGCCACAGACAAGGTAAAAAGGTAAGGAATATGGCGGGAAAACCATATTCCTCCTATTATAATTTTCATCATCGTTTTCATGTATCGTCAGGTCTAAAGTCTAGTCAAAGTCTAAGTAAAAGTCAATACAGTCAAGGAGTCAAGTCGGTCGATTCAGTAAAGTGGTAGACGCTTTACTGAAACTTTCGATGGAGTTTTGGAGGGAACACAAAATAGCACGTTTCTGGATATTACATCACTTTCCTACACTTGTGCATGAACACGAATATCTAATGGTTAATATTCTACCAATATTACACATTAAAAACCCAGCTAACACAATTTTTAGGAAAATAATACAAAAACACAACAGCACTCTTTCACATGCCCGCCAAAACTCCAACTGTCGGGTTGGGCTTTGGCTAATAAATATATGGCTTCTTCTTCTTCTTTTTGTTTTATTTGCCTGGGATTTGGCACATGACCTTTTTAGTTTTGAGTAATAATTTATGATAGAAATATAATTCTGGTTTGACAGGTTCATGTTTGAATAAATATTTAGTTGTAGGCACGCATTAAAAAAAAAATACGGATGTAACCTTGTCTAATCCCGAGTGAAGCACAGTAATGGCCGCCCGTGTAGGATGTGTGCGTGTCATTGGCGACGTCACTCTATGTACAATGACAGCGGGTTGTAGTACCTAGTTGCGTCATGCGTGTGTCAGTTCGATCACGTGTACAATAAACGAAATTGTGACGAAATTGTCGTACCTTGCATGCTTCACCTCTTTATAGTGTAATGCTCCATCCGTATTTTTTTAAAATCCGTGGTTGTAGGGAATTATTTTCAGCGCCGGTTGCCGAAATTGCTGCCGGCGCCTATTCGGCAAACATCGTTTGTCAAATGACAGAAAAATGATCAATAACATCAGTCTCACTTAACTACTTAGCCACGAATACCGTAGCGGGGGAGAAGGGGGGGGGGCGCAGCCCCCCGCCAAAACAAAAACAAACACAACCCAGAAAGTCCAAAAGTAGGTTAGGTTAGGTTGGAACTTAGACCATAACACCCAGAATAGGAGACCCGTGCAGCGGGGCTCCGTCAACTGATAATTGAAGCTAGTTGTGCCATATTGAGGATTATTGGTCTCTAGGTATGATTGAGGATGGATCTGAAGATCTGAGGTTGAACCCCTAGAGTACAATTCCTAAGCCGAAGGCTTAATTTTCATAAAAAAACAAAACGTCAAAGTAGTGCCATAAGAAAAAGAAGACGAAGAAGATTTATAATTTTTATCAAAAAACCTTGATTCACATTGATAAACAAAATTGAAATTTTAGTTCTCCACTCACAAGTCTAGCGAGAGGTATCTCTCCGAAGAAACACTCCGTAAATTGCCGAGAATAAAATAAGTCGTAACCTCACAATTCCGAATTTCAAAGGTGAGTAGCTCCAAAACTGGGGGACTTCTTGTTGTGGTGTTGGTACAGGGGTGAGGGGAGTGATTTACCCCTCCCCCCGCCCTGCCATTCCCCCAATTTTAACGTAGGTTTCAAAACACCTAGGGATATCAATAATATGAAATAAGTTTTTTCATCAGGCCGAAGCCATTTCTCATGTTTTGATAATATTTTACTGTCCCTTCTTCAATTTGACTCTTGACAGATGCCTAAAAAGTCTGCTAATAAACAGTTCAAAGTTATGTACATTAATTAAATAATATTTTATTACTAAAACTAAGAAAAACGAGACGAAAAGCAGATATAAAAGAGAATTATTTACAACCACAAAGTACTTATATATAATGAGGAAATTTACAACACATAACCGTTACAGAGAACTATCTCTGTGTTACTATATACAATCTCAAGGTATATAGGTAATGACTGGTGAGTATTTATTTATATATCACCAATGGTAGAAAGGACGTACTCATATATTGGCTTATAACAATCGAGTGTTTTCAGAAGCTGCTGAAGGGAGTGCGGGATGGCTTTAGCAGTTTTAAAGATATCCATCAAGTGATTAATAAAAATAAATTTTTGAAGAGTAAAACTGTTACAAGTAAAGAAAATTGTGATCCAAGGTTTGTTCAGAATGATTACAGTAATTACAGACGGGTGAAGACAACATATTCAATCTGACAGCTCATGAGTCATGACACAAAATTTTCTTTTTTCGCGATCTTTTAAATTGAACATGAAAATATAATAAAAATCCTGAAGATTCAATGTAGATTGTAGATACTTTATTCAATGTTTTAAAAATCATCCTTCATAAATTTATGTATACGAGAATCTAATTCTGTAAAAGCATTATTGCAAGGTGGACCAGTTTTGCTTAGACAATGCATATTTTGAGGTTTGGGTAGTCTCATTCTTCTGGCTCGAGTTAGTTGCCAATAAGCATTCATACTCCTAGTCCAACATTTTAAAGTGCTAGTACTTTCTTCAACTGTTGTTGGGATATTTGGTAATTTGCTGCAAACAATTCCTTACGTAAATAATCAGTACCTATTCTACACGTTACAATATTAATGTCGGCTGTTGGGTTGGGATGGGATTTCAACAGTCTTATAAAGTATATTTTAAAAAATAAAACAACTTACTATCCCATGTTAATCGACGAACGCAGTCGTGCAGGAGCTATTATGGACGGCAAATTATTATGCGAAGAATTCTTCTTCAGGCCTACAATAGGTAATTTATTAATATTAATCCTAGGTAGCTACAAGTAAAACTAGTAAAAAAAGGTAAAACCTTACCTGAATTTTTAATTTTGAATATAGAACTTCGATCCCGCCATTTTTGCGAGCAGACGGGGCACACGGACTTTCTGATGGACCAGTGCGGTGTCGAAGGTTGCTGAGTCTCGATTTTTTCAAATAACGGATGCGACAAGTGCCCCTGGAATATTGTTAGACATTAAAAGATTTTTTAATGAGGGATTTTCTTAACTTTTTAATTTGATTGTCAAACAGTTTCCATTTTAGTAACTAGATGGCGTATGGGTAGACAACTATCGGTAATACCAGGGAATGGAATACCATCAATAATTACTACAAAACTGGGCAAAAGAATGTAAAACTTGATACATTTCAATTTAAAAAAGACGCCATAATATTCCAATGACTAGGATGACAAAGTTATTACAACGATGTTTTAGTTAAAAATCACGGAAGAAATAGCCCTATTTACTGATATTCATACCAAGTGTCACAGGAATTATACATTTTGGTTTTGACAACATCTTACCTGCACTTGTGCAAGATAACGGGTATTTCATGGCTAATATTTTACCAATAATGAACATCAAAGACCCTAATAACACATTTTGGGAAAAAATAATAAAAACCACACCAACAATAAAAAGTAAAAGAAGTTTGAAAGTGACATACCCATGACATGCCCGCCAAAACTATTTCAGTTGTCAGTTTTCAGTTTGACAATTTGCGTGTTCCTAAACTGTTACCAGTATACTGGCCTAATCGCTTAGGCCAATGATCGCTTAGGTTTAAGATATTTTGATTTATGCCACACTTGACAGTACACTGATATTTTTTAGAAACACAACCAATATATTGTATCCGTGATGCCAAACTGCAGATAATTTCAGATCGGTGGGGAACCAATAGAAAATCTAGAAGTGTCTATCGTCGCGCCGTCTGGTGGAGATTAAAAATAAGAAAACCTCTCATTGAAAAGCTGCTTTGCCAGCTGTTCCAGCAGGTTCGCTATTGTCAGAAAAAATAATCTTTAGAACAAAAAACTAAGCCATGTGAAACTTACTGGCTAGGAAAATTATACAGGGTGTAACAAAACTAAGCGATAATACTTTAGGGCTTAGGGTGTGTATGTCTTCCTTGTAGAGAGTTCATTGTAAAAGTAGCAGCGCTGAAAGGCCAATTTTTTTTTCACTTTTGTATGGGCAAGCTCGTCCAGCTCTTGCCGTATAGGGGTGGCAGGTCCTAGGGCAAGGCTGCTCAACCTTTTTTACAGTGGGGCCAAACGGTGAATTCCGACATTTATAACGGGCCATTAACTTAGGCTTAATTAAATATAATACCAATCAAACTTCAATGTGTTATATTAAGCATAAAATATTTAGTTTTTGATATTAAATGAGATTTTTGCAGTTGTATGTCTTTTAACAATTTATTTATGTTAGGTGATAAATCTGATGTTGACAGTAGCAACAAGTCAGAAATATGTTGCTCAGTTAAATAATTATGATGTGTGGTATTTATTTTTAACATAATTAAAGTCTGAAAACGCTTTTTCACAGACATATTCGGCATTTCTCAGTTTGGCGGGATATTCAAAACTTCCTTGTGCGGGCCGCACAAGGAAGTTTTGAAACTTAAAATACTTTTGCGGGCCATAACGTGGTCCGCGGGCCTGGGGTTGAGCAGGCCCGCGGACCACGTTATGGCCCCTAGGACAAGGGGGTGCGGTAGCGTCCTAGGAAAGCGGCAGATTTCGTACATGGGGCGGCGGAAAAAACATGGCCTACACCAATGATATTATATAAAAAACTCAAAGCAGATATGTTACTACCGCGCGCGTTGTGAAGACTCAAATACGACCCAATTGGGTCGTCTTTTATTTAGTATATCTCTTTTATGTAAATGACATTTCGTATCTTTTGTTTCACTTATCTGTCAAAGTCCAATTTTGAATTTGAAAATTGTTTGGAAGAGATTTAAGCCCGAAAATAGTATGAACGTAACAGATCTGTATAAGTAGAATATCATTGGCCTACAGTCTACACCATAAAAAATTTATCCGGCACTGTTTATCATGACATCTCGTTAACACCAGAACAAACGATCAGTTAAGGATGCCGCATGGCCACTACTTTCTCGATGTAACTGGAAAGGTCATATTTTGCATATGTAAATTGTTACAGAACACTTTAATGTACATATTAAATTACCCATCTCTTGCTTTCTATATTATGTATTTGAATTACTTAAAATAAATAACTTACGTAAATATTTTAGGTACTTACTCTATTTTGTTGCTTTTATTTCTGTTACCGTCCACTTGTTTAGAAGAATTTTTTGATAACCTGATTTTTTAGAAGCCCATACATTATTAAATTATAATTAAATAATTCTTAAAAATGAAGCGGAACAGAATATTATACTACTTAGTATGTGAGTAAGGTTGTCTACCAGAGCCCAGATAAGCTGCGTTGCGAGGAACATTAATTTAAAAGGGAATCGTTTCATTTACCCGACCTTTTTTTTATGCGCAGGGGAATCCCGTCATGGGTCCCCCGGGTTGGGTTTGTGCCTCAGTTAAGCTGAAGCACCCCGGGGGTGCTCTTACCCACTAAAACCACCTGCGGTTTGCCTTCAGCCGTATATCGGAGGGATGTCCTGAATCTGTCTAACGCAGGACTCCCTCCACGACTGGCCGGTCTACCTCAAAAGGGACCGGACTTCCACCAAAGTAAGGGAACGCTCCGGCTCATGACCATGTTATACCTGACCTGGCTCAGCGCAGCGTATTCTATTGGATCTAAGATTCATTTCAATGCATCTTAGCTCAACCTCTGGTGAAAACGCACCCTTACTTACAAGTCTCATAAGATTTTATTCTGTTTCATTTTCGTTTCATTTTGGCATGGTTTCTAAAAGGTCTTGAGCCTTGACATCAAAAAATCATTTGAGGTTGAGTCTAGAAGTTAGTACTCTAGTCTCTACATTTATAAACTCTACTCTACCACAGCAACTATTAGGTCAGCTCCAGTGGAAATACCCTCTGAGTACCTTCGGCGGAGTGGCAGCGGCAGAGAACGCCAATATAGAGGGTATGTCCATGTCACGGCGTGTCGACATCCGCGACACGCGGGACCGTGACACGCTCCGCAGACTCCGCACGCTCGGGCCGAACGAACAGCACTCTTGACTGGCACTGAAACAGTAGTAGGTAGTTATAGTAAGGCGTAGCATATGCCCTAATCCCTATTATAACTTTTTTTGTGGCACCCAGTTCAAGTAATGCAGACACCTTTGAAGGTAATACATATTATGGCTAATACACTGCAGGCGGCGCTGTTGAATAATTAAGATTTCTTTTGGTACTCAGCTGGAGTAGTCAATTTGATAGCTACGAATGTTATACAGCTAGACCCACATTACATGACTATTACGATATCTGGGTACATTAGGTACTACTAATTAGTAATTATTCGCCTTTTATTTGCTTCATTTCTACTACTCTACGCTTGAGCTCTATATTCACTTGAGTGGTAAACTATATTATGGCTCTACGTCTCCCTATCTCCCAATTCTCTCACCCCAAAACCTCAGAGGCGTCATAGACGACGACGTATGATAATAGCCAATAGGTAAGTACATTTACAAGGAAACGTTCAATCTTATACCTTCTGTATTGCTTTTGTTATTAGGTATAGCAACCGCACGACAATGGCAGCCTAACGACACGGTGAGAAAGTAATAATGACATAATTGAATATAGCGAAAGTAAGGAAAAACTATTTTCCTACGTTGCTTTAGCTTATGTCATGCCATGCAGATTGCAGGGTTATATTAGTAAGACATGCATGGATGAAAAGAAACTGATACAGCCAACAGGGTACTTAGACCAACACTTGCATATAAATTGTTAACCCATTCAGTGCCGAGCCCGCCCATCAGCGGGCATTTTTTTTTAACTCACATGCCGAGACCGCCCATGGGCGGGTTGATTTTAAACTGCACATACACGTTTTACGCACGATATAGTACATGTAAACAGAGCATTTAAAACGATTCATGTCAAAATCTGAAGCTTCATGCCGAAAACGCCAATGGGCGGGCAAGAATACAATAGGTAATCGAGATGCCGGGACCGCCGATAAGCAGCATATTATGGTATGGCGGCACCTGGGTAACATCGTTACTTTTCGGAAAGGCAGTGAATGAGTTAATTTTGTCATTTTTTAAAGTAGGTAATTAAAAAGTAAATTTTGCATGTGATTTGTAGGATTTGACCTGGATTTGATCAATGGATTTGACGAAAGCAAAACGAAAGGCATCGCAAGCGCCTTGTCACATTTGAAATTGTATGAGCCATGTGACGTGTCACATCCGTAATCTTACGTCAAATATGCCATACAATTTTATTTGGACTGAATCACCGTCGAAATTATTATTCACTAGCTCCAGCAAAGAATTATTGTATTGTCGTTAATCGTTCGTAATAATTAGGTATTGAAATGTTTTGGACACGTAATATGTGAATAATAATTAATATGAACTAATCTAAATAACTAACTTAAAAATCCTAATTAATAAATGGCTATAATTGTACTTAATTAGTAACTAACTAATTAAGTTAATTGACTAGGTTAGTGGTTACATACTTTGGAAATCATATAATCGAAACACGTATAAGGATTAAAATTTTGCACGCCAAGGCCTGTATAATTAAAAAGATAATTGCGAGCGACCAGGGTGATTGTATCGTCCATAGAGACGTCATTTCAACAATGATGGATCAATTTTATCATTATCATGATGAAACAAGTGTTGAAAGTTATAATGAAACGGTCTCTTGAGATAGACGTGTTTATAATGCTGGAGTCCCGTGGGAATTTCGTGCTGAGCCTATGTGTGATTCTAGGTTATAATTATTATACCTGTCTATACTTTGACCTAAGATTCTTTGAACATAGATATATTTTACCAGGCATTCTTCATCTTAAATTGTCAGCCGTCGAAGCGTTAGGTTCCACCAGATACGCCGGCGTAGGACGGGAGTACGGATTCGAGGCATCGTTACGCGAACCTCCAAACTTCCGTCTAATCCGGGGCTCCGGGCAAGGATGGGAACCTGCTAGCTAGTCCCGGCGCCGAGGGGAACGCTTCAGTTTGCCGGAGCGTTCCCTTACTTTGGTGAAAGTCCGGTCCCTTTTCAGGTAGACCGGCCAGTCGTGGAGGGAGGAGTCCTACGCTAGACAGATCCAGGACGTATACGGGTGAAGGCAAACCGCAGGTGGTTTTAGTGGGTAAGAGTCCCACATAAACCCGGGGTCCTTCTGCTTAACTCTGAGGCACATCCCCAACCCGGGGACCCAGGATTTTTGAGAATCAATAGAATCGCTCCATTGACGTGAGCTTGTCGTGACATCGCTCAGCGCAGCGATTCTATTGGATCTTAAAAACACATTCCTCGCAACACATGTCTGGTGGAAACGCAGCCTTAGGCTTCGTTCGTCATGCGTGATGCGTCTGCCTGAACAGTTGGGCGGCTACATCGCGAGATGACAAGCAAATATATGTAAATTACATCTAGACGACGCGGCTATTTAAATAAATCGTAACATAATATAACATTTGCTCGTCATCTCGCATAGCTAAACCGCGCCTACAGGCGGACATTTTATTCCGGAACAATGTACGGTTCCCGCGCGGTAAATGATTTTTGGCGCAATAGAGTTGGTAATCTAGTTTATCAATAATCTAAAGCTCATTCACACTATCATGCACCGCGTTCGCCAAGTACTCACTTGTCCATCTTGCCTGCAGCCAGGTCGGGGACGGCGCAGACCTCGTCTGCCAGCTCGCGGTGGTGAGCGCAGACCATGTTGAGGAACACCATATCGTCTATACTCCTGCGGAGATGATGATAATGAAAGAACTCTCATCGAAGGAGCGGCAATGATAAATTATTATTATAGCTAAGAATCCTTTGGATTACGTTTCCCGAATTAGACTATTTAACTTACTTAGAAAATGTGAAGCCCAAAAACACTAAAGCTGACTTAGCAAGAGATTAGAGAATACTAAAGTCTACAAGCGTCTTTATAACAGAGTTTTGTCTGCATAGGGATACTGTATTAAATAAACGATAGAGCAGCTAAATATTACCTATACCATCTGCCATACTAAAATAATTGTGTAATTTGTAATCCCACCAAAATATGAAATATAAAAGGAGCCAAGCAAAATATTGCATAGCTGTAATACTTCTGTCGTAAAAAGTTTTCAGATCACATTCAAGCCAAGCCTTCAACTTATTTTGTAATTTAAATCAACATTTAGTAAATGTATCAATATATTTCTTTATTTTATAATTATTGTAGTGGCTTGGCAATGAGCATTAGAGAAATAATGTTACGTGCTAGGGTTCGAGGATTCGGAGAGAAAGACCTGGTGACTCTCTTGAAGACTTTATTCACAAACACTAGCTCACACAAATCACTAAATCCAAACACTAAACACTAGATCACTGAGCACTATCACTGTCATAGGTCGTAGCCGAGTCTTAGGTCACTATCACAATCACTCACTATTGATCACTTGTTCTCACTTCGAAGTCGCCTTGATGATCGCTTGTATCAAACTGAAATTGATTGCCGGCTTGTTTACCTTTTATATGGCCCGCCATACTTTCGGGAACGTTTCATTCTGGATTGTTTACGTAAACACGCAATTCACATAAACAAGGGTTGGACTTTTCTAGAAAGTACGCGCAATTGTCGCGCGCAGGTAAACAACTGCCCGTATCCGTAACAATAATATAATATATTGGGTACCATCGGCCACATATGCGTCGTTACATACTAAAACACTTTATGCTTGCCGTCTGTGTAAGTATGAACTTCAAGTATGCAGTTTTATATTATATTTGTTTCTCTTATGCTCATTGTCAAGCCACTATAATAATTATAAAATAAAGAAATCTATTGATACATTTACTAAATGTTGATTTAAATTACAAAATAAGTTGAAGGCTTGGCTTGAATGTGATCTGAAAACTTTTTGCGACAGAAGTATTACAGCTATGCAATATTTTGCTTGGCTCCTTTTACATTTCATGTTTTGGTGGGATTTCATTTATTTTTTTAAGGTTTTTGTTTCTTTCTTTTCAGGTCACGTTATAACTTTTCTGTACTTAGCTTGGTTCTCATTCTCTATCTTCTTTATATTATTTTTTGAGGCTTCGTTAGTTCTGAGTCGATTATTAATATTCATATATTTTTAGTCCAATCAGTATAGTAGTTTCACCTCGGAATTCGAGATACCCAGCTGTAAGTCTGTAAATATTTGTATATTGGCATCCTAAATGTTGTCTCAAAACCTACATATGGTAGGGTGTGCGGAACTATTAAATTTCAAGGTCGAAAGGTCACAAAAATCGGATTTTTGCACTTTTTGGTAAATATTTCATTTCCTATGGGTTTTTTGATATTTGTATTCATTACCATAATGTAGAATACAAAATTCTCTACAACTTTTGTTCAATTTTTTTTTCATACGGTGAACCGTTGCCGATAAAGCGCGCGGTCACAGTATCACTTCAGGTTAACCGGTACCTCCGGTCGAAAACGCACCATATTCAATGTGTCGCGACACCGGTGTCCGATCCTTTAATGTATGTATGGCATATTTCAACAATAAATTGGCTCTCAAATTTTTTCTCTCTCTCGCGGTTGTAAAATGGCAGCCATTTTAGTTTTTCTCGGGCTTTCACACTAATCTGACCAATACTTCTCATGTGAATATCCTATGAATATAAAAAAGGTCTTATTTATTAGCTAAGCTTATGGTCTTCGGGTAGTTAACTTCAAGAAATTGGACATCTGTCACCTCAGTCCACCCGTGACCACGGCCGCTGTAAAGCAGCCGAAACGTCGGGATTAATAAAAGTGCTCCGCGACAAAATCCGTGCTTAAACTTATAATATCATGAGTGATACTCGCGAAAACTTAAGAAATCATTATTCATATATTTTTATTGACTTTTAAGCTTTAATACTTGAAGGTGGTCATTTTTAGCATAGCGTTGAATACATAGCAGCACTGATGTAAGCGTCAACGTTCCTCGCAACTCCCATATTACGAGTATATATCGAGCGAGTAAGGAGTGTATATCGCAGTACTGATTGCATTTATATTTTAATCGAATTTAATTATTGTTTCATTGTTGACGTTGTTAATACTATTTTTTATTTAATCAATACCATTTCATTATAACAAATATGCAGTCGAAACTCATACTGTTCTTGCAAAGTTACAAACATAAAAATGTTTTCTTTTAGTTAATATTATGTATATCAGTTTTTCGGTTTTCCCGGTTTCCCTGCCCAAAGGATGAAAACGGGACCCTATTATCAATAAATAATAAGTCTTCGCTGTTTGTTCGTCGTCCATCCTTATCTCACCAGGCTGGATCTCGAGAACCGCCATAGCTAGGTAGTTGCAATTTTCACAAATTATGTATTTCTGGTATCGTTATAAAAGCTAATAGTCCAATTCAAATATAATAAATTATTAATAAGGGGCCTCATACAACAAACACGATTTTTCCCCCTATTTTGCTCTATATCCGATATATTTCAGAAAATACTCAGCTATATATTAACTTTAATAATAAATAATAAAAATTAAATATACTTATTATTTAAGGGGGGCTCCCATACAAATTTACGGTACGGAACCCTATGTACGCCAGTCCGACTCGCACTTGGCTGGTTTCATAATTTTTCCTTTCATTGTAAATAAAGACCTATCCGGGTAGGTACCAAATTTCAAGGTTCTAAGTCTGCTAGAAGTACGTTAGAATTTTGATGATCTATAAGTCAGTGAGTGACAAAATGTAGTAACTTTGACCATCCGTAACTATTAAACTATTTATCGAAATTTCATATAATTTGGAGGTTAAGCTAGTTTTAATACTTGCTCCTAGTGACCGAAATTCTGAATCCCTAGCTTTGTTAACATCGAAGATAAAGGGGGTGTGAAATAGCCGCGAACCGCTTCGAGAAAAGTATGGTACGGCCGCGCCTTTGCTAAAAAGCTTGGCTGGGGCACTACCGTGCCCCCAGATTATCTAGAAAACTCTATTAAATATTCTAAAAATAATCACGGGTCCTTTCTTTTTACTAATTAAAAATCCCTTTTTGAGCTGTAACCAATTTTTCAGTTGATGGAGCATGTAATGGCGTGGCAATATTTTTACTTGGGAGAGTGCGCTGTCTAAAAATATAACGTTTGTTACATGCCAAGGGAGATCATAGTTGGATACTATTGTGAGATGCACGTGACTTTATTAATAAATCATTGCCTATTTTATACATTAAGCGAGACAATATTGAATATTTATACATAATATTATATTTGTTTGTATTGCATTTCAATTATTAAAATAATTTTGTTGGAGAGAAAAACGCTTGGTTAGATCTTTTCCCAAAAAATCACTTGTATGAATAACTTTTTTGACTTCGACTTCCAAGAAATGCTTAACGCTAGGTTTATTAAAATTATTTTGTCTTTTACTCAGGCTAGCAGGCAAGCTTTTAGTTAGGTAGACTTGCCAGTGCCATACTATGTTATTTACCTTAGCTTGCGGTTTTGTTTCAAATTCCTTCAAACCTATTTCCTTACCATGGTTTTCATAAAATACAATACAACGTCTTATACTCACGACTTATTCCCATAGTCCGAAGGTCTTCGATTCTGCTGCATAGACGAAGTCTGACCGTGATTCCTGTTGATCTGGTCAATCTGGTCTCGTTGGGCAAGCTTCAGGAGCATCGCGGACCCTGACTCACTGCCCAGGAATGAAATCCGTCGTGACTCATCGCTACGTTTACTAAATAATAAAAACAATTGAGTAATACTAAAAAAAATATACAGATGAACATAGAACCTCTTTCTTATTGGAAGTCGGTTAAAAAGATGGTAACTAATCAGTGGACAATACTGATATAAGGGTGTTCATGAAGTGCGCGAGCAGTGGTAACTGGAATTCATTACTATAAAGTATAAACCATCTATACAGGGTGTGACAAAACTAAATGATAATACTTTAGGGTGTGTATGTGTTCCTTGTAGAGAGTTCACTGTGAAAGTGCAGCGCTGAAAGAGCAAAATTTTTTTTGTGATTTGTATGGGAAGCGTCACAGCGTCACGAGTTTTTCCATAAAAAGGCGAAAAAATTTTGCTCTTTTAGCGCTGCCACTTTTGCAGTGAACTCTACACATGGGACTCATTGTCACACCTTAAGAGCCCGGGTAACCCTCGAAATTCTCATACATACGTAATACCAAAATCATTTTGTCATACGAAAATATTTAACATGTTTGAGTTATTTTTCAGCTTAAAATAGTAATTATCTAGGTTCCTGAACAAAAATTAACTTCAAAATATTTAAACACTAAAAAAAATTTTTTTGTGTATAAATTTTTTTTACTAAATTTACTACTAAATGTTTAAACACTAAAAAATAGAGTAAAACACTAAAAAATATATAAATAAATAGTAAATTTACTACAAAATATTTAAATACTAAAAAATATTTTTTAGAGTTGAAATATTTTGTAGTAAATTAAATATTTATTTATATATTTTTTAGTGTTTTACTCTATTTTTTAGAGTTTAAACATTTAGTAGTAAATTTAGTAAAAAAAATTTATACACAAAAAAATTTTTTTTAGTGTTTAAATATTTTGAAGTTAATTTTTGTTCAGGAACCTAGATAATTACTATTTTAAGCTGAAAAATAACTCAAACATGTTAAATATTTTCTTATGACAAAATGATTTTGGTATTACGTATGTATGAGAATTTCGAGGGTTACCCGGGCTCTTAAGTATTGTATTATCACTTAGTTTTGTTACACCCTGTATTATGATATGATAAAAACTATCATGTTTTTCACGTAGGTACCTATTACTAAAAAATGGTTTAAGTGTGAAGGGGTAACAGACAGACACACGAAATGGCGTACCTATAATATTAGTATATTATATGTATTTATCGGTTATGTGGTAAAAAGTACGTAAAAAGTACAGTTGATTATTCAAAATTCTCATAACAATTTTTTGCTACCAACGTTCATAAAATCTTGTAGCAAATAGCAACATTACTATGACATTACCATAGTGGCATTAAAACTGATTGTGATTAATGTTGCTCGCGTAAAAAACATAACGAAGTACACTCATTTGCAACTTTGTCATGTCGTAAAAAATAAGTACAGTCAGATATCTATACAATACAATACAATCTTATATATAAAATTCTTGTGTCACAATGTTCGTTCCCGTACTCCTCTGAAACGGCTTGACCGATTCTCATGAAATTTTGTGAACATATTAAGTAGGTCTGAGAATCGGCCAACATCTATTTTTCATATCAAAAAAATTATTTATATGGCAAAAGAACGTTTGCCGGGTCAGCTAGTATTTTATAAAACAAAGTAGCTTTTTTCCCTCATGTCCCTTTGTTCCCTTTAATCTTTAAAACTACGCAAAGGATTTTGATAATTCTTTCAGTGTTAGATAGCCCATTTATCGAGGAAGGCTATAGGCTATATTTTATCACGCTAAGACTAATAGGAGCGAAGAAATAGAGGAAAATGTGGAAAAAACGGGGAAAATTATTTGAAAGGGCTAACTTGAACGCACTAATCTCAGGAACTACTGGTCCGATTTGAAAAATTATTTCAGTGTTAGATAGCCCATTTATTGAGGAAGGCTATAAGCTATATTTTATCACGCTAAGACTTATAGGAGAATGTGGAAAAAAACGGGGGAAATTATGGCTTATCTCGCGAACTATTAGAGCAATTTTTATGTTATTTGGCTCAGATAAGAAGTAGACCACGTGAAGGATCATAGGCTATCGATTTTAATCATTTTTTCAGTGGCTATATACTTATATTTTTATACCCGTGCGACGCCGGGACGGGTCGCTAGTTTTTAATAAAACTGTGTTAATGGAGCAGCGATAAATAAATTCTTCTTGTCCATTTACATGTGATACATTTTATAGTTTTCCCTGTTTTCTTTGACTAAAATATTTTTAATTAATGGTTTTAAATATCGTAAACAAATAATATTAGCTATTACCACGGTCCATGATCCACTTTCTATGTTAAATTACGCAAAAATATATCGTGATACTGCAACGTTCGTTAAGTATGATAAAAACTAAATGTTTTCATCATTTTGTAATGTTTAATTTCTCAGTAATTTATAACGAAATCAATTATAAAAATATATGAAGCGGATATTTCACATTATTATAGTTTACAGTGGTAAGTGTTTGGCAGACATTAATCGCTGTTACTATTTATTAGTGCTGATTTTTTATTATATTAACCTTAAACGCAATCCATAAAAAGATTTTATTATTTTTATTAAGCTTTAATTTGTAAACTAGTTTTAGTTCTTTAAAAAATGTTAGTGATAAAAATAACAATAATTATAATTACGAGCAATTACTCTTTAATAATAACAATACAAAATATAATATTCATAATGATAAGAAAATTTTGAGCATATTTTTTTATGCTTCAAAATCTAAATTTTGTTTGCGAATGTACAAACAACAAAGAATGTATTCTCAACTACATAATAATAAACAAAACTTTTGCTATATGGATTTTCTTCGCGACTGTACCGTGTACAGCTTACAACAATAATTTAATTTTTAAGTCTTGGTTGGTCAAAAAGTGAACTCTTTCATTAAAGACTGTCGCGAAGGGGTTTTTCGTCTGTCCAAAAGAAATATTTATCGCCGATTAAACCTTATTTGGTCAACATAAGGTCTACTTTCTATCAACTCTGAGGTAAATCTCTGCTATTCAGACCTCTAGGAAGCGTGCTGACTGCTGATGGCGCGTTTTTCTCAACACTGTCTTGTGAATCACGTGATGACTCAGAGACATTCGATAACTTCAATTCGCCGTAAACGGTTGACTTGTTTACTAGTGGGCCTTGAGCTAGTGACGAGACGTCTTGACTTTTTAAAGTCTTTAAAAAGTAATATACAGCTACGAGAATCTTTTAACAATTTAGACAGCATTGTCATCTACACATCACAGAATATTATATTATAACTAGCTGTCTCAGCAAACGTTGCTTTGCCATAATATAAAGTATTTCGCCCGTATTTAAATTTTATTGAAGTGACTAAATAAGTATGTCGCCATGGCAACGTCGATCGCTATCTCAAAACAATGGTCGCCGTCAGTCTCAGGTTGTAATAATTTACTATTATTTATTCAACAAATGCACTTATCAATATATAAAGTACCCAGTAGCCGATTCTCAGACCTACTGAATATGCATATAAAATTTGGTAAAAATCAGTAAAGCCGTTTCGGAGGAGTTCGTGGACTAACATTGTGACACGAGAATTTTATATATTATTATTTTTAACAAAAAATTAAAACCGACTTCCAAGGTAAAAACAATAATAACATTAATATGAACTAAAAAGTATTAAATAATTTTTACTATCTAATGGTGCCTTTTTCCGAATTCGGCTAAAACTCAACTATTTTTGTATTCAATCTTCATTATTTTGAAGTCGGTACCAGATAGCTGAATCTTCAGTCCTCTGACAGAATATTTGAAACTTTTGGAACTGGCACCGACTTCAAAATTATGAAGATTGAATACAGAAATAGTTGAGTTTTAGCCGAATTCGGAAAAAGGCACCATTAGATAGTAAAAATTATTTAATACTTTTTAGTTCATATTAATGTTATTATTGTTTTTACCTTGGAAGTCGGTTTTAATTTTTTGTTAAAAATAATAATAATTTCACTCTTTTTAGTTACACTAGTAGGTAAACCTTCGCGTATATTTTACGTATCTTATTACAATTTGTCAAGAGTCACAACTCACACTCACAAAATCATATATTATCAGTGAAGTGAACATATTGTGCTAAGTAATTTAACAATTTTAATGCTTCAAGCCCCAAGCGGTCACCGGCGATTGAGATAACAATAGAAAGGCTATTGTGTCTCGTTTTTCCACAATCGAAGGATCTATCAGATAAAAAATTGTATAAACTTGCATAGGATGTAGCGTAGCTACTCATAATATTTAATATTATCATAATTATTCACAGCTCTGTTCTTGTAAAGCGCTTATTCCACTTATCCTAGCTAGGAAGTCCTAGCTAGGATCCTAGCTTTCTAAATGTTATTCCACTTGACTAAATTTTTTCCGATTTAGGATCCTAGCTAGGATCCTAGCTTCTAAATGTTATTCCACTTGACTAAATTTTTTAGGACCCTAGCTAGGACTTCTTAGCTAGGATAAGTGGAATAAGCGCTTAATCAAGAATTCAAATCGATACTTAGTGCGCCATCTATCGATTAATAAGTATAACTGATTAAAAAGACACTTAATGACTTTGTTTTGTGTAAATGCTCTTTTTAAAATAACTTTATTTTAATTCTATTTGTCTATTTAAATTTTATAAAGTAATTAGTAAAGTATTCGATCTGTTGTCTGCCGCCACGCGCCACGCGGCGCGGCGGCGCGGCGACGCCGTCGCCTCTGCGGCGCCGACCGCCATGTATTAAACAAACAGGTGTTGTTATACAGTACATAATTATTATTATTAGTATATCCATACCTATGCCTTGTACTATTATTAATTCTGTGCCATGAGACATTGGTGACCTTAATGATGATGATGACGATGATGATGATGATGATGATTATGATGATGAATATGAATTGCATAGTAGCATATGCTTTCTGTTCTTAAAACAACGCCGAAACTCCCGAACGTGTATCTATAAGGAGTCAGGAGTTCTCTCAGCATCTTCGAAACCATGGTATACTTTGACCCAATATTTGACTTTTTGGTAGCATATTCTTAGTACACTTCACATAAAACCAAAATCACCATATGTTTCCATATAAATTTCGAGGAGTTCCCTCGATTACTCATGGATCCCATCATCAGGTCACCACTTTTGTGAACATGGTACCAAATTGGAGTGAAACCTAATACAACAAAACAAAAATTTCGAAAATCGGTTCACAAACGGCGGAGTAATCGTTGAACATACAAAAATAAAAAAAAAAAAAAAATATCCACAGCCGAACATATAACCTCCTCGTTTTTTGGAAGTCGGTTAATAAGAATAGTACTCCGTAGCCAGATGAAGGATTAGTGGTACGAGTGAATCTGGCGACACATAAAAATTGACCAGACCAGATGAAGAATGACCAGATGAAGAATTAGTGGTACGAGTGAATCTGGCGACACATAATGGTTTTACTTTTAATTTTAAAACGATCCTTGTTTAATTGCATTGTACGTTTGCGTAGCAATTTAATTGACTTTTTAAACGTATATGTGGGAGAGCCATGCTTCGGCACGAATGGGCCGGCTTGACCGGAGAAATACCACGTTTTCACAGAAAACCGGCGTGAAATAGCGCTTGCGCTGTGTTTCGCCGAGTGAGTGAGTTTACCGGAGGCCCAATTAAATATGACGACAAACCAAATATGACGACATCCGTGGCACAGTGGTGAGCGCGTTGAGCTCAAGCCGGAGGTCGCGGGTTCGAGTCCCGCCGACGGAACAAAAAGTTTATAAAGTTCCTGGGTCATGGATGTATATTAAATATACACACCGGCATATTTAGCGGAACACAAAGAAAAGGTCCATAATTTAAAAAATATGGTTTTATTTTAAAATCTACTTACTACACTTCTTTTGTTATTTAAAATTTCATTTGTTTTACTTAAAATTAGATCACATTATGAACAAAATTTGCGAGTAAAGGCTATTTGTGAAAAATGGTACATTTTTGAACTTTTCATGTAACCGGGAAAAGTGAAAATTATTATTAAAATAACAATTAATTAAATTTAAAAAAATGGTGATTAATATCGCGTATTTCCTCCACGTGCTCTTGTTAAAGTTTCTAACCGTCTAGGCATACTGAGAATTATGTTATCGATGGTCTCCTGGGATAGTCTCCGCCATTCCTTAACTACGGCGATTCGCAGTTCACCCACGTTGGCAGGAGCTGGAATTCTTGACTTAACTTTTCTTTTCAGCAAGGCCCAAACATGCTCTATTGGGTTCATATCCGGTGATCTCGCCGGCCACTCCATAACAGTGATATTCATATCATTAAGATAAGCTTGTGTTGCCCGAGCGGTATGCGGCCGAGCATTATCCTGCATTAAAAGAAAATCGTCACCGATATATGGGGCAAACGGTACGACATTTTCTTCTAAAACTTCTCTGATATAGCGGTCCGCAGTCAGACTCCCTCTGTCAATCACTACCAAGTCTGTGCGAGCTCCCAAACAAATGCCCGCCCAAACTATTATTGATCCACCACCGTATGCAACTGTAGTTTCAAAATTTGTCTGAATGTAACGTTCTCCTTTGCGTCTGTATATTCTTTGCCTGCCATCAATTTGATTTAAGAGAATTCTGCACTCATCACTAAACAATACCTTACTCCATTGGTCCGCATTCCAAAGTCGATGTTCCTGAGCAAAAGTTAACCTGTTTCTACGATGATTTACCTCGAGCCTTGGAGCCTTGGCGGGCACAAATGAACCCAAATCAGATTCTTCTAACCTTCTTCGTACCGTATGCTCACTTACGGTTACTCCCCGCACTGCTTCTAACTCATGTCGGGCTTGGACGGCCGTCAAACGGGGGTTCCTACGTACACGAAGCCGAATGAAACGGTCATCCCTACTCGAAGTGCGTCTTTTTCTGCCTTGTCCTGCTCTTCTCACATAAGTGCCAGTCTCCCTGAATCGTTTGACACTGCGATGGACCGTTGAAATCGATCGACGAAGATGTCTGGCTATTAATCTGTATGTTAGACCAAATCTTCGCATTTCGAGTGCCCTAGCAATCTCCGTTGGGGCTAAGTCAGGCATAATTCAGTCCTCAACTCCAAAAAGATACAAGATTAATTTTTTTTTACAAAAAAACAATATTTGAATGAAAATTTTAAATAAAATTCAGAAGGGAGAAATACTCGAAGTTCGCTATGTAGAGCGTACATAAGGTATATTCCAATAAAATTAAAACAATTGCATAAAATGTGATGTTCAATTGTTTTCCTAATTTGAAATTTTTTTTTTAATTAAATGACGTATAAACCAGCCAGCAACCTTATATGATACTTATATCAAACCTTTTTTTTATGTTCCGCTAAATATGCCGGTGTGTGTATGTGTATCATATAATAAAAATCTTAAATATATGTATAGTATAAAAAGTATTAAATATATTTCCGTTGTCTGGTACCCGTAACACAAGTCCTTCGGGTACTTAGCACGGGGCCAGACTGACGTGGTGTGAAGCGTCCATAGATATTATTATTATTATTATTATTAATTCCCTACCCTATTCCCTTCCCTACCCTCCCCTATTCCCTTCCCATCCCTACCCTCCCCTATTACCCTATTCCCTCATAAAAGGCCGGCAACGCACCTGCAGCACTTCTGATGCTGCGAGTGTCCATGGGCGACGGAAGTTGCTTTACATCAGGTGACCCGTTTGCTCGTTTGCCCCCTTATTTCATAAAAAAAAGCGTCCCGAAAAAGGACAATAGGATCCTTTTTATCACGGAAAATGATATTTCGGCGCAACGAAATTTTGCGTAGGATAAAAAGTATTCTATGTCTTTTTCCGGGACTTAAAGTATCTTCAATCTTCATACAAAACATTATCAATCTTAAAGTTACGGGTAACATAAGTTTTAAATAATAATAATAAAAAATAACAAACATTTGTTTATTTATCTCACCATAATACAATATGTTTTACATACTCTACAAAGTTAGCATAATTTATGTGCGAGACTGGTGCCTAAACTAGGCGTGGCCTGTATTTCAGGACACCAGGATCTCTCTCGTTTTTTCCACCTATTCACACAGAGTAGTGAAACTTATTATTATTATTGTGTTGCTTATAGGGTGTGAGGAATGGTTGTGCTTGAGTGTGTGTGTATGTGTGTGTGTGTGTGTGTGTTTTAATCAGGTACAGTTATCCGTTTTTCTGTGTTTTCGTAGTTAAGAGTTTACAGCCATTCATTAATTTTACTTTTGCAAAATGTCTTCGTCAAGGAGTAAATGTTTAATATTTTATTAATTGACAAGCCGCGGCACATCACTACCGGACAGTAGATTGAGCTACGTTTAAATTTTAATTGATTAAAAAATTGCCAAGTCGTTGGCTCACAATCAGTAGCTTTATAGAGTAAATGGCGAGCGTAGGCTGCATTGTGCCCACGTACAATAGTGCATTGTGTGTACCTAATATGGCGCACACCGCCATGTTAGAAAGTGTGTTGCAGAATGGCACGTATCTGGGGTTTAATATTCGGCGCTTCTTGTTTACGCTTAGAAGTTTTGTTGAGACAAAATTGGAACACCTTTTATTTGGAAAGCAGACTAGTTTTGAATCTTGGTTTAGTGAGAAATCGGAAAGTTCCTAGACTCCATCAGCTAGCTTGAAGGCTTAGAGTCACAATTTGCTTAACATCAGACTAAAACTAAAGGTTCCCACACATTAACAGTCCGCCTGCAGGCTCTGATCGGCAGGCTGCCTGACAGTCATTGACCGTAGATACAAAATCTACAAAATCGTCAGGGGAGCTGTGAGTCTGCGGTCTTTTCCAATTAACTGCCAGGCGACGGCCTGCCGGCGTACTGTTAATGTGTGGGGCTATTTAGGAACTAACTGTCACTAAGGTTAGCTTGTTCTGAAAAGGAAGCCATATTATAACATCGCTCGGTGGTACTCTACAATAGCTGCCAATAAAGTATCACCGTCTGTTCGCCGATCTAGCAATAACGAGTTATCTATTCACCGATAGTACCAATAGCGTGTCTCTGAACCCTCCTTTCTCACCCCTTGGCCCACCAAAGATAGCTTCAAATCTAACACTGCGTCTTATATTTTTATCAAACAATCTTAGAGTTTTGTTCTACCTATACGTGATTAACGATATCTCTACACTGTACAGTATGGAGGACTAAAGGTTCCAAAGAAAGAAACCTGTGTAAGCATAAATTATAAGGATTTACAATCCTAAGAAGCTGGTTGAAAGTCTTCCGACGTTACGTTGAAGTTTTACGTGGGAGAGCCATGCTTCGGCACGAATGGGCCGGCTCGACCGGAGAAATACCACGTTCTCACAGAAAACCAGCGTGAAATAGCGCTTGTGCTGTGTTTCGCCGAGTGAGTGAGTTTACCGGAGGCCCAATCCCCTACCCCATTCCCTTCCCTACCCTCCCCTATTCCCTTCCCATCCCTACCCTCCCCTTTTACTCTATTCCCTCTTAAAAGCCCGGCAACGCACCTGCAGCTCTTCTGATGCTGCGAGTGTCCATGCAGGACAACGGAAGTTGCTTTCCATCAGGTGACTCGTTTGCTCGTTTGCCCCCTTAGTTCATAAAAAAAAAAACTCCAAATCCACCAAGGCTATCCATAATCCGGATGTCAATATTCGTGCTGGCCTTTAATCGGCTTTGTTACGCAAACCAGTTCTTATACTACGCTGTATTATAGGTTTTATATAATAGCCACTGTTACTATACAGTACCTTTTGAGTGCTGTCTCAAAAAGTTTGTATCTTATAGAAACTTCTAAGTAAAATAATTCTGAATGGTGTGTAAATTAGAAATAGGCCGCCCACAGCTTGAAGGTCATCAAAAATCCCTATTTTCGATTTTAGGCGTCTTTTGTGACATGAGTAAGCGAGGCGGGTATCACGTTGAATTACTATTGGTAAATTAGTGACAACCACGCTGACAACACATGGTGTATCAGACATTACAAGATATTGTATTGTATTGATTGCCTCTTCCAGTTTTGCTGAAGATCTTAAATTTGTGCGTGGCCTATACAGAGTATGAATTAGTATGGTATACGAACCGCCGCCCGCCTGCAGAGTATAGGATCTTGTATCGCGCCTTCCAGTCATCCTTATGGCTTGATTCGAGTTTCCTGGAATGATGACAGCTATTAAAATAAACTAGATTTTGACCCTCTACTTCATTCTCTCTGTAAATTCATTTATAGGGCAATAATGTTGCATTTTGTTGCTAAAAACAACCTCCTTCTTTTTGGAAGTCGGCTATAAAAACTATCCTTTTTCCTTATTCTAGACTCTGGAAGTTTCCCTATAAAATTTTAATAAAATTCCTCAGCATATTAAGTGCCAAGAGGTAGAGGACGGACAAGTAGACACACGTTGTTATAGAAATTAGTCTGAATTATGTTCAAAAACCTTAGAGTGGTCAATTTTATATAAAAAAAAACATGAAATAAGTATCAATATCAAGGCATTTATTAGCACGTTAGTGGGTAAGTCGTGAGTCGTAGACAACGATAGCTCATTCAACAGAAAGTAAAAGTCCTAGACCGGTATTTAATCTATCAGATTTAGAATTTATCTGCTGTTTTTGTGATATTAAGGGTCTGTTTCAGCACTTCCTGATAAGGTGCCCGATAGTCTTATTTGACAGATTATCCATACTCTATCTGCAGGGCCGTGTTAAACTAAGCTGGGGCCCTGGGCACACAAGACTTGGGGGCCCTTTTTAATCGACTTCAAAAAAAGGAGGTTATCAATTCGACGCGTATGTATGTTATATTATTTCCAGAAGTGCTCAATTTTCGTGTATGTTAGTCTATATCAGCGTCTGAACAAATGTGCCAAATTTCAAAAGTGTATGTATGTATGTAAGTATGTATGTATGTTTTATGTTTGTGTTCGTATATCTCTGGAACTACCATTCCGATTTCAGTAATTATTTTTTTGTTGTACTAGGTATTGTTCAATTTAGGGAATAGTGCAAGTTTCATCAAAATCGGTTCAGTAGTTTTGGAGATAGAGAGTTTTTCTCAATTACGTACAATGAAGTCGGTTTTATCTTTTTAAAATACAGGTATTATGGAAAATAAAAAACGCGAATTATAATATACATACTAACATTTTCAATTTATATTTTATTGTAGATAATCAAACACAGTATGATAACAATATCTTCACCAGAAGCTAAATAGCAGCATATATATAGCTTATTGTATATATTATATATTACTGTAAAACCTCGAACTGCAGTAAATCCTAAGATTTTCAAGTAAAACCTAAGATCTACCAATTCCTAATGGTTAATGTCCGAAAAGGTTTGCGATACGAACTTTTACCACCATATTGTTGGTAAATCTTAGGTTTTACGTTAATAGCACGGTATATGTTGAAAACAAAACGGCCAAATGCGAGTCGGACTCGCGCACTAAGGTTTCCGTACTGTTATAGAGCAAAAACAGGCCAGAGATTGTGTTTTTGGTATGGAAGGCCCCATAGGGAATTATTATAAATTATTAAAGTGGTATTGCCCAGCAGTGGGACACTGCAGGGAGTGCTGGCTGCTTATAACTAATAATAATAAAGTGGTATTAACCCTGGGAGAGCCATGCTTCGGCACGAATGGGCTGGCTCGAAGAATTACCACGGGCTCACAGAAAACCGGAGTGAAACAGTTGCGCTGTGTTTCGCCGATCGAATAGCGATCACCGGTACTCTTATGGGGCTTGAAGGATTAATTTTTAATTAAGTACTTACATCATTATTTGATTGCCTTTTTTACATTTTTAAAAATCAAATATAAGAAGAATAATCATAGTAGCTTAGCTGGTAAGCATTATGTTCCTATTTCGTTGTTAAATGTCGAATAGAGAAATACTGATTCAGTTAGATAGATATGATAGAGATTGAGATATTCAGAGATGTTGTATGTTATAATGTGTTGTGTGAAAATAATTTAAATAGGTAAGTATTACTTACTACTATCGTATATTATAATAACTAAGTATATTATGTACCTACCTGTTTTGTCTAATAGTTCACTAAGGTAAATAATTAAGAATTACCTCCTAAAACCAACATTTACCGTTGACAGTAGAAAAACCTAGCATATACCGAATTGTAATAGTAAATGTTCGAAAAGATTGTCGTATTTTTAGAAATACTTAGATTTACCAACTCCTGTCGGTAAATCCTAAGATTTACACTCAAATCTTAAGATTTAGCAAAGTTCGTGCTTTTACAGTAACATATACACGAAAATACCTTCCAGCCTTATAAGTTTAGTAATTTGCGAAAAATTGTAATTTGTAATGTATCCGACAAAAATTTTGTTTTGAGAATAATAAATGAGCTAGGAAAAATGAAGGTCTTTGGGGGCCCCCCTGAGATCGGGGGCCCTGGGCCCGGGCCCCGTGTGCCCCTAGTGTAAACACGGAACTGTCTATCTGTCAAGTTAAGTGGTGGATAACGTATGGATAGCCTTATCAGGAAGTGGTGAAACAGGCCCTGAGTGTGCTCAAAATATCAACAGAATTCATGGTGATCCAATTAAAAAGTTGTACTAGACAAAAGTACGAACTAGGAGCATAATCAGTTTCAAAGCGGATTAAAGTTTTAAGCTTGACAAAGTTATAATTCATAGACTAGAATCTGATAAGCACTTCGATTTAATCAGTAACTTGTGTTTTATAATGCAGCATATGAATCACAAAATTAAGTTAAACAAGAACTTACTGCATTAAGTATATTCTTTAAAAAAAATTACAAATTACAAAATTAGGTTATAAAATTCATTTTTGACATTTCGCGTTTTCAATGTTTTTGACATTGACTCTTCATAAAGTTAAAATGTATTTAGACCACTGATCTCTATTATACAAGTACGCGTACTTGTATAATGGAGGTCAGTGATTTAGACTAACATACGAAGTACCAAAGTCCAAACCTTAAGAAAATTATATGGCTTACCGTAAATCCTAAGCATACATACTGCAGCTGGTCGTAAAAAGCGTAAAAACAGATTTTTAAAGAATTTTTTAGCAATATAGCATTATCACATAATCATACCTGCATACATAATCTGTAGATTGATCTATAGATCATTAGATATGAAACATGTAATAATATGATCTTATGCACCAGGGCGAAAACTATCGAGTTACCTTTGTCAAGTTTGTTCTATGTAAAACAATGTTTATATGGTTATCTCTTATCACTTACTTATCACGGGAGGAAGGGCTATGTATCATAGTATGTTATCAGACAAACCACAGATAAACAATATAAGTTTTTAGTTCACCTAAAATTTGCGAAAGAGCTATGAAAGTATTATAACCACACTTTGAGTTTTTCATATTATCGCTGGCCCCGGGCAATAAAGGCGTAATATCAAAAATCGTTTTGTTCAGGTGAGACAAAATAAGCTAATTTGTTTATAGTGCAGCGTACAGTGGTACTAAACAAGCATTTGAAGTGTAATATGAAAGCTAATTTTTTCACCTATTTAACCATATCAAAATAATTGTAACAGTTTAAAAATTATTTAAATAATTGAAAATATGTATAATACAACTAATAAGCAATTTTGTTTTAATTGCAAGATTGTTTATTGACTTTATAAAAACACCAAACCGCTTGCGATTTATGACTGTAAGAACAAAATACGACGTATTTTTCGCTTTAGCTTTCGAGCGTACCAGCCGATTACTCCCTTCTTCTGGGGAATCTTACAGCGAAAGCTTAGCTGTATTGTATCTTCACTGGTTTTTTAGTTATATGTTTCGTAAAGTAATGCAAGAATACAGTTTTAGTCGTAAGAGAATTTTCCATTCCATAAAGCTGTTGTCATTTATTATACCTAAAACGTTATTTAAAAAAAATAAAAAAAATAGGGGTGATAGACTAATACTCAGAGAAGCCAAAAATCAAATAACATTAAAAAGGGCGTAACCAGTGTTTACCACTTTATTGCCCGGGGCCAGCGTTATATCATTGTAACCACAGATTATTTTTTGGTCACTATACATATTGTACCTCTAATATCATGTTTATTATTATTATGTAAATACGTTTTGTTGTCTATTAACTGCCGCACAAAGAAATGAATGTAAGCGTCATACATTATTGACCGTCAAACTCTTCATTTAATATTATATATCTTACTAGCGACCCGCCCCGGCGTCGCACGGGTATAAAATATATATCCACTGAAAAAATGATTAAAATCGATAGCCTATGATCCTTCACGTGGTCTACTTCTTATCTGTGCCAAATAACATAAAAATTGCTCCAGTAGTTCGCGAGATAAGCCTTTTCAAATAATTCCCCCGTTTTTTCCACATTCTCCTATCAGTCTTAACTCTTAGCGTACTAAAATATAGCCTTCCTCAATAAATGGGCTATCTAACACTGAAAGAATTTTTCAAATTGGACCGGTTCCTGATAGTTCCTGAGATTAGCGCGTTCAAGTTAGCCCTTTCAAATAATTTTCCCCATTTTTTCCACATTTTCCTCTATTTCTTCGCTCCTATTATTTCGATAACGGATACATTTAAATTTAATCAGGCTAATTGCCTAATTTAGTCAGTGCTGATTTATAAAATATTTAACATTATTACCAAATGTAGAGTCATTTTACAATTACTTTATTTAATTACGTCATTACTTAAAACTCTATTATCTATTCTGATAATCTATCAGATAATCTACATAGAGCACACATAGAGCTTTTACAAATAACTAGAATACTATATTGAAACTCTAAGCTAAATTCATTCAGAAATTCCTACTTGCGACTTTAAACTTAGCTTAACTTTAATATTAAAATTTTATTAATATATAATGCAAAAAAATATAATAACTTTTTATCTAAAATCTCTTTAGCTATAAAACAGTTATTCATGTTATTCAACTCTACATAATAAAATATTATACCATAATTAGCGAAAAATCTTAAAAGTTAACATTTTAAATGATGATTTAAAATTTTCGCATCAGCAAATTGTGAAGTCAAAAATCTCGTGGGAAGCCGCAGTGACAGCACAAAAGAGATTTGTGCTTACAATGATAAGTAATTGGTTCCAGCATAGTGCTAGAGCGTTTAGATTTAATTTACCTCTGATAGCATCTCTATATGTTCGGCATAAAGTTGAAACCAATAAAAATAGAGGGAAAATATCTCCGAATGATTGGTTCTTGGCGGGGGCGGTGTCACAATATAAACAATTACAGTAGACCATCTTTAAACTAGACCACAGAATACAATATTATATTAGTACAAGTAACTAGACAGTTCGTATCATGACGTGGAAAGTCGCAAAACGCGTGATATTATGATTTGTGTTGATTAGAAATAATAATCTTAAAAAGATCTAGTAAATAAAAGAAATAGAATCACTTTTAGTTTTGTATTCCAAATCATCCTAATTTATAGAATGAGGGTTTCTACTTAAACAAGTACGCTAAAAGTGCGTTAAAAAGCGTTATATTATGCCTTATATTATGGGAATGTTATCTGTTTGGCTAACACGTCATAGTCGACCATAATAAAATCGATATAAATAAAAATGAATTTTAAATTTTGTCAAGTATCCCTAAAACTCGAGAAGGGCTAATTTTAGTCTTGAAATGTTCGTGGAAGTCCAGAGAAAGTTTATTAGGAGGAAAGTGACACAAAGTTCACCGGGGGAACTGGTAACAGGTAACATTATAAAATAACAATATAATGTATATAGTGGTTGAAAGTGTTGAGCAAGATAATATTTTTAGACACGGATCATTCTACTGTATGCTGTCTATACTGTGGCGCAGAGTGCGGTCTGCGGTACAGCTCGTCACGAGCTCTAGTCGACTCGCTCGCGAATCACCGCGTGCACGTGTATCGCGGTATGATAACGCGGCGCATTTAAAACGTACCTATATCGTATACAATTCACCCAAACTGTAACACAACGTAACATAGCCGTGTAAAATTCGTGTCAAAACGGTTCAACTCAACATTTGTGTACGCGAACATCCTCGCTAGTGCATTATGGTTTAAGTGGTAATTCTGGATGTAGTGATGGCTGGTGTTTGTGAGGATGTGGATGAGAAGCGGAAGGGGTTGAGCGGGTCCATGTCGATGCGCACGCGCAAGTTGGGCCGGCGTTTATCCCGGAGTATGTCAATAGTGGCGCTGAAAATTCCGGAAAAGGCCCACAACATCACCCGTACTTCCTCCAAACTCATGCGCACCGGAAGTAGAGATAAGAAGAACCGGTCGTTCGAACTGTCGATCATTTTGCCGGATAAATCACAGAAACAGGTAAATTATAAACTGTGTTTTGGTTACGTTATATATACAGGCTGTAACAAAAGAAAGTGATATAACTTAAGGGTGCATTATGTCTCTTGTATAGAGTTCACTGTGAAAGTAGAGGCGCTGAAAGAGCAATAATTTAGTGATTGGTTTTAGTATCTTTTATGTTGTAACTAGATGTAAAACTTTGCAGTACCGAAATTCTATTGAAGAATTGAATTTATTTTTCCGTCGCAATTCGCAACCTTTTTCCGAACTCATAGTAGGTAAATTACCTTTTTCAAAATAAACAAATTTTTAAGCAATTCTAGCGTGAAAGACAGACAAACAGATAGACATACATACTTTCACGTCAATAAGTATTGATGGTATGAACTCTTCATTTGTTGAAATTGAATCTAATTGATAAAAAAATCTTAACAATATTACCTTTTTTTTACCTAGGCGTATATCGTCCAAACATGTAGAGATCAACCACGATAACATGGCGTGCCCCTCCAAAATTCAAAACGTTTGAAGTGCGTTGTCTTGCGCGGTAGGCTAGTTATGATTAGTTGACCAACAAATCTTGGTAATAATGTGACATTAACTGAAATATTACGTGTACTGTGATTGGTTGAATACTTACTACATACAAACTCTTTAATAAGGATGACACATTGAATACACACATTGAAACAGCCATTTGGAGGGGCGCGCCATGTTATCGTAGTTGATCTCTAAATGAAATGTTGGTAAAGAAAAGCTCTATGTAGCGCAAAGAAAGAAATCATTTTTTTTACCTAACTAAATTCTACAATACTCTATTAAGTAAACCATTTTGATATTTGTTCCTATGGCTCACTTAAAACGCCAATAGAATATCATAATTACTTACTTAGGTTCTCAAGCGTTAAGTGTTCTTGAGAACCTAAGTAAGGACGACACAAAATAATTGCTATTCGTACAATAATTACTTCGTACTTCGTCAAATCTTAAGTTCTCGTTACCATTAGCATTCACTTTAGGAGACCTTGCCCCTATTACATAAAAATTATTTAACAATGAAGGTTTTGTCGAAAAATATAATAGAATTTATTAGAAGTATACAAATAGACATCTACTTGTATACTTGAAGTATTGTAGCTAGAAGAGGTAAGTAGTGTACTTACTACTTACCTCTAGCCTCTAGTAAACTAATATTATGTGTTCGGTACCTCTAGTTAGAGGGTAGTAAGTACTTACCTCTTCTAACTACTAGTAGAGGTAAGTAGGTAATTGTAGAGTTCGGACTTTAAACTAAATAACTTTATTACATTGATCGAAAATAATTATTAAAAACTTAAAAACAGCAACTCGCGGCAATCGTACATCTTCCTATTTTCCTGCTACAATAATTTAAAAAAAACCCGACGACAAAAAAATGTTAACTAAAAAGAACGAAACAAGACCTAATTCTGCCGGAGGCATTGAATCCAGGTTTTAATTGATACGACTCTTGCCTACGAGTTTCATGCCAGGATGAATAGAAGGCTACATAGAAAAATGTAGAAGAAGAAAGTGGTCTACAAAATGCAGTCAGATTTTCACATTTGAGGTATCGTTATACCTCAAATGTGAAAATTCGTTTAGCGGTTCTGGAGATACAAGGTAATAAATAATATTACATACGTATACAATACGCGCTAAGAACATAACCCTCCTGGCAGTCGGGTAAAAAGTATCCTAATATTGTGTATGCTCCCGTGATCTTACTCTATGTCTATTGTCTATGGCAATTTTCAGCTTATTCGAAGAAAATAAACAGACTTGTATAAAAAACAGCTAGTATAAAAAAATATCCACGGCCGAATATACCATCCTTTTTGGCAGTCGGTTAAAAACGCTAAGGTTATCCAAATATACAGGGTGTTTCAAATCCTTTAAGCTGAAAGGGGGTGACTCAGGCGTTCATTCTGAACAACTTTTGTTCTACGACTTGGAAATTCGCAAAAAGACACAATAAATATAGAACAAAAGTTGTTCAGAATGACGCCCTCAGTCACCCCCTTTCGGTTTACTATACCTTATTTGAAACACGCTGTATATAATATTCATATTCGAAGACGTCAGCCATGAATAGGCAATTATTCGTATCTCTGGAGACTAGAGATAAGCAGCAATTACTATTTGCTGCACTGTGAAATTATTGGTAATTTGCAGTACAGTATATTCATAGCATGAGTAAAAAAACATCTATTAAAGCAAAATAACTTAGTATAGAGTATAGACTATAGATAGAGTATATGTATAAACATACTTCTTGAGAGTTGAGTCTGTAAAATCAGAGACCATTAAAAATAGACAAATTAACTATTTACTTAATTATTATTTTATTTCTACAAGTTATCTGAGAAGAATTCGTAAAAATGGTTAACAATGTAATGTTTGCGTAAGCATAATATTATAATATCATTATTCGTTATAGATTTCACTTCTAATGCAGACTTTGGATGTTATACTTATTTGGCTTAGAACAATAACGCATCCTTTGGACATTGCCTTTTGTATTGAGCAATAAAATGCGCACGCTTATGAATTAAAATATTCATTTGGTATCGCAGCCCACTCCTTGGTTTTCTCCATTGACATAAATCGTTCAGAATTAATTTACCTCGCGAATTCAGTGAAATGATCCTTATGGCGTTGATATAAAGGTACGTTATGTAATTTTGCATTTGTAAAAGTTAGTCAATTGTTTGGTGTTGTCATTGAACCGATGAATTGCGCGCTTTTTACGCGATTGTCATTTTTATTGTATACTTTACAATCACTGACCTCCATATTATACAAGTACGCTGGACCTATGATACCCTTTGAAATGACAGCTGTTTTTTGTGCCTATTTGAAGCGGAATCAACGTCCCAATGCGGGGGAAGAGAACTAAATCTGACGTAAACATGACGTTTAAAAGTCACCATATTATTGGCGCTGATAGCAGTAGTGGGAGTACTTGGAACTAATACTAGTTTATACCATTGCATCGTAGTTATTATATTCTCTTTGATTTCCACAACCAATAGCGATCAAGAGCAGCCATTTGCGAGTTACGTCAGATTTAATTCTCTTCCCCCGCATTGGGGGCGCTGATTCCGCTTTAAATAGGCACAAAAAACGGCTGGGCATCTTATGTTCAGCGTACTTGTATAATGGAGGTCAGTGTTTACAATGAAGGCCGAGTAAACTCGGTTTAAGTCCTCAAACTAGCATTTTGTCACCGTTACTAATTTAGCTCAAAACTTTTGTGTGAAACCTGTTGCAGTATGTAGTTGTTAGGTTTAGGCCCGCTGTACACAATACATTGGGCCAACACATACTCCCTGTCCCAACTTATCGCCAAATAACTAGGACTCTATATTATTTTGGCCCAATGCGCTGGCTATAGTGGCTATACAGTATACACGTTGGTCCAATGTTTACAGTAGGCTTTATAGATACTTCCTAGAGAACATAACATTTTTCACTTTAAAAGAAATAAATAAATAAACGTTTATTCTTTTTTTTGACCATTACACCACAAGACATAATAACTAAAAAAAATAATAATAGTAGTATAATAATAACAAAAACTAAAAATAAAAATAAAAAAATAATAAAAAACCAAAGAAGTAGAACGTACAAGGTTTCAAACAATTTTGACAACTGGTACAGAACAATCCACAATAAGTATAAACATAATATTACCAACAAAGTACTTATCTATAAAAAAGAAACAACACATATTTATTATTGACATTGGCACAATAATATTACGAGTATTTTAAAGTCCAACAAAGTAAGACAGGCAGTGTAATGATCAAAAACTGAATTGGCATCCACTCAGGTCATGACCGCAGTTCGCAGTCCCTGACTTTCAGTGGATCCAGACTGTCAGGCGAGTGACAGACCGACTCAAGTCACCAGTCCTGTCCTGTTTTAATAAATATGCACAAAAATCTATCTAATATATACAAATAAATAAACAAATCTTTATTTCACCCAAGAAGAATTTTACACGCTAATCTTACACAAATACTGATCTCAACACTAGGATTCCCTGTCTCGTGGAGACCAGTCTCAATCAGAATAAAATTCATTGATACAATTAACGTAATTATTTTGATTGCTTTTATTCCTCCTAAGTCTTGAACTGTCCTTCTATGATAATTTATAAGAAAGAAATGTTTTTTCATATTTCATACCTAAAACATTCGGGAAAAGTGTAGGAAAAATTCACATTTTCAGATACATCATTTCAAAGCTTCTGTTACTGTGAAATGTGATTTATTTTAACAAACCGCGCGTGAAAAGTCTAAGATAATTTTAATACATTCGTCTATTGTCGAAAACCGGGTTAAAAATCTAGGCTGTAAATAATGGAGCAAACTACATAATACAGTCTGTAATGAAATTCGATACTTTTCCTTGTGACTGTTTTAAACTGGGATTAAAGCTGGAATAAGAAAATAGGAGCAAATCTTATTATGCCTACTAGATTTGTTAGAAGAATTTTCAATTTGGCTCTGGATAATGTTTTATTACATCCTATACCAGCTATTTGTGAAACTTTTTAAATGACTTTATGTCGTCTACTGTAATCTTACTTAGTTATTTATTTTGGATCTGTAAGTTTTCCGAACATAATAAATCTAAAAGTTTTGTCACGTTTCCGAAAATATAACAACACTATTTTTGCCCAAGGTTCATCACTAGTAAACAGCATCCCACAGAAAACATACATTTTCCATTTTGATATCGTTGCATTTTCCCACCCAAAAGTATTCCTTAATCCTTCCCCTTTCCCACTTTGAAAATGGGGGGTGGAAGGTAGAACACAGAACAAGCTTTTAAAATTTCGTTACACGTGCCTGCTGTTCTAAATTTAAATTTCGCCAAAGGTGCCGATAAGTTTGGCGCGAAATTTCTAGAAAATACGACGTGTTATTGGTAATAAATATGTTGCTACTTGTTACTGAACATGGATTATTATATTTAGAGGTTGCCCTAACATTGTATTTTAGTATTTACTGAGAACTCGGCACTCGGCAGCAACATCTGCTGGAGTTCTATAAATAAACACAATTATCTAACCGATAGAGCTAAACAATATGCAGTTACATCAAATTGTTTTTGTTTGATTGTGTAATAATTGTTTGTTTATTGATTGTGGTCATTGATTGTATCTTTGTGCGATAATTCAATGTACTATGAAGCATATTATTTAGATGACGATATCATTTCGCTCTATTAGGTTATTTTTGTTCACTGGTAGACATCAGACAAAAATAACTACATAATAATATAAATATACCACTTCCTTACCACTATTTACCAATGAACTAGTACTAGATAGTTATGCATTTTCCGAATAGTAGGAAAACCGGCATCGGAGTCAACATGGCTAACTAATAAAGTATGATTAAATAATGTGCGTGAATGTAAATGACCTGGGAAATATTGGTTTTTCTAACATTTTATCACTTTATAATTGTATAGCTGTTGCCTATTACTCATTGCATCGTAATCGCGTTGGAGGTTTAGGAACAATGCGACTACAATCTACTGTCTACAGCAGCACTGCAAGGATCATTTTTGGCGCCTGGTCAAAATCTTTACTAACGCTTTCATATTTATAAAGTGTCTTTTGAGAGATTAACAAACACTCAAAAGTCATCAAAGTGTCGTTTAGCATGTAATCGAAACTAACGCTAAAAAAACAAACGCTGCACTGCATCCGAGAACTACTCAGAAGCCTTATAATAGGTGTCCGTACCCAAAGAGTAAAAACAGGAGCCTATTATTAAGACTTCGTTGTCTCTCTGTCCGTCTGCCAGTCTGCCTCCAGGCTGTATCTCAAAAACTGCTATAGCTAGACTCCTGAAATTTTCCTCCCCGGCGGATTGGGGACATCGGCCGGGGTATGTGGGACTCCCCAGGCGTAGGGTATATAATCCACTTAAACCCCCATGCTTCTCCACTCCCCACTTAGACTTACACAATAGCGTTGTTGGACTGTATATTATTATAACTAGCTATTTGACCGAAATTTGCTCGGTATTCGATAAAACACGAATAAAATGACATTTTCTAAAAATGATTCCTAGCTAGATCGATTTATCGCCCCCGAAACCCCCTATATACTAAACTAGATGACGCCCGCAACTCCGTTGGGCCAAAACTCGTTTATCGCGCGGGAACCGTGCATTTTTCCGGGACAAAAAGTATCCTATGTCCTTCCCTACTCTTAGTATCTCCATGCCAAATTTCAGCAAAATCGGTTCAGCAGTTTGAGCGTGAAGAAGTAACAGACAGACAAACAGACAGACAGACACACTTTCGCATTTATAATATTAGTATGGATTATAACTGTTTTTAACGCAAAACATTGCAATAAAGCTATAATAAAAAAAAACAACCGAGAACTACATGTCGTAAAATTTGGTTTATTATTCAGGAAGCTCTGTAACCGATCCAAAACTTCCGCGGGGAAATTCCACAAATCATCAAAAATCTAGATTGTATAAGCATCGATATTACGCAAGTAATCTAAACTTGTAGAATGATTTGTCTTTTGTAAACTATATCTTCAAAGGAGGTCAAGATTTTAATTAAAATTTCCTGACGTTGAAGTTCCGGCACACGGACTTAATTTTTTTTATAAATTACGAACAAAATAGGAAATGATTAGCTAATTAGTAAAATCAATCGTGTTGAAAATTGGGTTCGCGTTATGACAGTGTTAGAGAATGCTATTCGTTAGTACGAGTATGACGTGTGCTGACTGCTAGCAGACTTTTTATCGTGTTAGTTATTGTTGGATGATTTATTAGTCGCATAACTTTTTGTTAAATGTACTTTTAAGACGAGACATAATATTTGTCTGTCGTAAATTCGTCGTGTCGTGAATATTATTTTAACAATTCACAACAGACTTAATGATATCTTATAATACATTTTATCGACAAGTATTTGGTTTATGAAATTTTCTAATTACCTAACTAGTTAGGTAGCGAATAAGCGCTAAAACAGTAAACACATTTTAATAAGGTTTGCCTACCGACCAAAATATTATGTAGGCAAATACCAAAATATTATGTTGCCTACATAATATTTTGGTCGGTAGGCATTAAGCAATCTAACACCAACTTTTTCGCTTAAAAAGGATACACTTTACATTATTACAATCCAGTGATCCAATTCAGCGCTGTATTGCTTCTGGGATTATTAGAACGGAATGCACTGATTTGCACTCTAGCGCTGGAAAGCACTGAATTGCATTCTAGCGCATTTCAGTGCCCGTTTGCATTATTCCAGTAGCAATCCCGAGCTGGATTGGATTACTGGATTGGAATAATGTAAGCCCGCTATTTTACAGGTTTTCCATTATATTGAATGTCGATTTTTGCCTCCATGACAGTTACGGCCGAGGCCTCCTGATTGTTCTCTGGCATTTACATCCAAGGCCGCTGGACCAATATCATTACGTATAATGCGGTCGCTGCGGTTTTTATGATCTCGTCTATATTTGCCTCTTGATTGTTATCAGTTCTAGATAAATTGCTAACTGACATTGTGAGGTTTGAGATTTTTTGCGCACAGGGTCCAGACGAAAGAACTAGATAGAGTTCTTCGAACATTAAAGTTTCTCAGTCATTCTATTACATCGCCACTCGCCAGCCATCTTTGCTTATCAAGCAAAGAACAGATTTCAATAATTGATTGATCTCTCAATTAATAAATTCAAAAAAGTTGTTAAAGAACGTTTGTGTACCAAAGCGTACTACAAAGTTACTGATTTCATGAATGATAGTACACCATGGGAATAAGGTCGCCCCCTGCAGAGCTGTTTCTGTATAATATACAGTATTGTACACTCGTTGTATTTTATTTAGTCATAATGACACTGTAATTTTATATACTTTTTGTAATTTTCCATCTTTTTAGTAAAAGATGGCCCCGTACGAGTTTCCTACGCCGGTTCTTCTCGCCGGGCTAGTTCCCGAACCGGTAGTAGGCACTAGTGATAGACCCGACGTTCAGAGAATATTAAAAAAAAAAAAAAAAAAAACTGAAATAATTTTGAGTTTGAGTTTGATGTTTGAAAAGAGCAGTTGATTGAAGAGCTGTTAATGTAACCTATCAGGCTATGCATGCGTTTCTACTCTGTTTCTTATATTTTAACTCCTTTCCTAAGCTTTTAAAGTATGATCTTACTCTAGTCTTGATAATTGCCATTATTGTACTCGGCATCTAATGACTCCGTGGAACTTCAGACATCCTTGCAGTCCTCCCACTTAATCAAAGGCCAAATGAACTCCGAGTATATTGAACCAAGTAACAAAGTATTGCATTTGTAGTAAATAAGGAAGGCCGCCCACTGCATCAGCCACAGGAAATAACGCATCATCGTAAGTACACGAGAACTGTCCCTTAATATCAGTGACACACTTACAGATAGAATAGCTATTACAGTACATGGGATGTGGGAAGATGCCCCTGTAATTTTAAATAATGCTGTAATAGGTACTAACAGAGAAATGTATACAGATGATGAACGTCTATGTTATTTTCTCGGGTTATGTCAAGCTCTGCCGACAGATTACGACTAATATTAGATGTCCACACTTTGCGCTTTCGTCTTAAATTTTCGTCATCTTCTTTCCTTCAACATGAATGCGTCAACGAACGCAACGCCAACGGTCAGAGGGCATGCGTCGCGGACATGCCTCACGTTCGCTGTTGACTGCGCTATACCGTATGTCGCATGCCCTTGACGAACAGAAAAAGGCACAGTGTGGACAAAGCTTTTGACTTGCTATCGATTAATAATTATTACTTATTAGTCTCAAAATCTCTGGTTCTAACTCCAAATCGCCATGGAGTTAGATTTAGAGTTTGGAGTTAGAATTAGAGTAGGAGTATTCTTGCTACTATTAGTAAGTAAACCAAAATGTGGATTCACTCCATACTAGTACAAAGAGAATAAAATATTATATACAGGGTGCAACAAAACTAAGTGATAATACTTTAGGGTGTGTGACGTATGTGTTCCTTATATAGAGTTCACTGTGAAAGTAACAGCGCTAAAAGAGCAATTTTTTTTCGTGATTTTTATGGGCAAGCGTCATGAATTTTCCCATACAAAAATGTAAAAAGTTACTCTTTCAGCGCTTCTACTTTCACAGCGAACTCTTTGTAGGGGACTCATACACACCCTAAAGTATTATTACTTAGTTTTGTTACATCCTGTATAGTAGTTTAACTGGTATTATGTAGTGTAGAGAATAGGTGTCGCTTATTTAGTTTTAAATCTATAATGTGTCTCCAGATAGTAAGTACTAGTACGTGCGTTATTTTATTTTCTGAATACTGTCAAACCGGTCCTCGGCACGTTATTCTAGAAATTTCTGCTTCAGCGAAAATCCCATTTCATACGATAGATTATTTACTCCCATTTTCTGTAAGAAAATGGTATTTCTATCCGGAACAACTAACCTAAAAAATACTCTACTAAACGCTTTCTTTATATTAAAAAGTTATAACTTAGGGGGCGTCCACAAATTACGTGAGGTGTTTAGGGTGGGGAGGGGGGGGGTCGAGTCAAATCCCATCTAATTTCACGATGGGGAGATAGGGGGAGGGGGTCGAGTTAAATCTCACGTTTTTTTTTCTCAACAAAATAATAATATGTATTTTGGTCCATTTCATCCAGATTGTACGTATGCTTAAGATTTAATAGTAAGAGTAATCGTTATACGATTAATAGTCCATTGAAATGTTACAATTTTGGGACCGAATATTGCATTTATTAGAGGACGCAATTTTATTTTTGGAATATGTTAGGGGGGTCAATAGAAGCTTAACCTCAAGTTTGTGGGGTCGCCACTCTTGTCCCCCGGCCGCCATCTTGAAAAAAAGGATGACAAGACTATTTTCGTGATATCTCCGAGATATCACGAAAATAGTGTTGTCATCCTTTTTTTCAAGCTAAGCTTCTATTGACCCCCCAACGTATTCCAAAAATAAAATTGCGTCCTCTAATAAATGCAAAGCAAATGTAACATTTCAATGGTCTATAAGATAATTCACAAATTCGTTTGAAAGAAAATGTAAATGACTGTCAAACCAAACGCTTACGTAAGAAACCCACATTTTGAAAAATCTCACGTGAGATTTGTGGGGGCGAAGGGGGGCTTAATAAAATCTCACGAAATCTCACCAGGGGGGGTCAAAAAATTAAAAAAAAAAACACCTCACGTAATTTGTGGACGCCCCCTTAGTGGGATGACCGACACGACCGGTAAGAGATCAGGCACAAGTCACAAGACTTTTTATATGCATCTTTCGTGATAGGCAATCAGCTGATGATCAGATTAATATCTATGGACGCTTCACACCACGTCAGTCTGGCCCTGTGCTAAGTACCTGAAGGACTTGTGTTACGGGTACCAGACAACGGATATATATTTAATTTAAGATTTTTATTATATGATACACATATTTAATGAACATCCATGACCCAGGAACATTTAAAACATTTCATTCCGTCGGCCTACCGATAGCCGAGGATCGTGAGTTCGAATCCTAATTCGAACTCACGATCCTCGGCTTGAGCGCTGAGCACTGAACCACAGTGGTCGTCATGACGACCACCATTTGAAATTGCACCAAAGGGCAAAATTTTCACATGCAAATTTTATGACTAGGGTACCTACTTATAAAACTTACATTCATACTGGTAGCCCGGTCTATTTAGACGCAAAAAAATCGTAATCTCGGAATAATTCGCATAGAGCTGAAAATTGGTAGAGACGTTAAATACACCATTATAAACAAAACCTCAAAAGTCTCCGTCGATCCTCCTTGTGCAAAAAATTTCATTCAAGGTCAAAGATATGAAAATGAGATTTTTCCCGTTTTTTTCCAAACTGTACATTTTATCATATAAATAGGTATGACAAGAGTACAGAGATCTACAAAAAATATTCAGACACTTTTTTCATACGACTTACCATTCCTCATGATTTGCGGGTTTAAAGTTTGGGAAAATCATACTTATACTTAAATTATAAAGTTAAAAAAATTGTGGAACTGCTGGTTTGAATTGAAAAATTCGTTTTGCGTTGGATAATCTTATTTATCGAGGAAGACTTGAGCTAGGTACATAACATCACGTTGCCACCAATAGGGGCAAAGAAACAGAGGAAAATGTGGAAAAACGGGGAAAATTATTTGAAAGAGCTTATCTCAAAAACCGCTGAAGGATTTTTTATATTATTTGGCACCTATGTAAAATAGACCATGTGGAGGAACATAGGCTATTTTGTTTTTCGGGAAAATGTACGGTTTCTGTGAAATACACAATTAACAGTGCGGAGCGGAACTTCTTGTACTACAGCGTACAAGGGCTGTTCACAGCCAAACATACTTCTGCGTGATTTATTACCATTACCAAATCTTATCTTTTCGAATCGAAAAGAGCAAAAGTACGCTTGCAAGGCACTCAGAAGTATGTCAGGCCGATAACATGTCAAACAACCCTAGTATGTAGTACTAGATGTTAAGCGTGGCTCTGCCGGCGTATATTATAAATTTCACAGAAACCGTACATTTTCCTTAAAATTACAATAGCCTACGTCCCTCCACGTGGTATATTCTATAATTGTGCCAAATAATATAAAAATTGTTTTAGCAGTTCGTGAGATAAGCCCTTTCAAATTGTTTTCTCCGTTTTTTTCACATCTTCATCTATTTCTTCCCTGCTATTGGTCGCAGGGTGATGCTATATAGCTTAAAGCCTTCTTCCATATCTGGGGAGTTTCAAAAAAATAATACAACAGCCATTTTGGCATGTCCTTCATTTTAATATTTATTTTATTAAAAACTTTGACCATTATAATAATAATGATAAAAATAATGATAATATAAATCCAGAGTAAATTAAGGAAAATTTTACGAAGATTAAATAAAAAAATAAAAACATATCGGAACTGAATCCAGCTGAGGCAGAAGCTAGAATAGACGAGTGGAGTTACGAAAAGAATAATTACTAATTTTAATATAATATTGAATATCTGGATTTATCCAGAGTAAATTAAGGAAAATTTTACGAAGATTAAATAAAAAATAAAAACATATCGGAACTGAATCCAGCTGAGGCAGAAGCTAGAATAGACGAGTGGAGTTACGAAAAGAATAATTACTAATTTTAATATAATATTGAATTCTAAGTCTTGTACACTATGCCTTAAAATTTTGTTACTGTCCCTGAATTTATTTAAGGTATTTTTAAGATTTTGCCGTAAATTTCTATCTTATGAGATATGTCTCGTGTCTTAGCTAAAACAATTTATATTTAGCGTTTTTAATTGCATTCAGATTTTAAACAGCTCAATTTTTAAGAAAGTTCTATAGAAAATGGATGTAGTTTTGGAACCCGAAATAGAAATTGGATTTTCTAATCTGTTTTAAAATGTGCAGTGTCTTAATTATTTATGTAAATAACGTAAAATAACTGTATTATTTCAATAAATACGCCAGAGTCTCAAAATATATTATAGTTTTATTTCTATTCAACTTGATTATGGTAACAAAACGGACACAAATTTGATACTAACTCACATATTTTTCAAATTTTTACTAGTAAATAGTCTATTAGTCACGAAAAAATATGATATTAAAAAAAAATAGTAATATACTATTATAACTAAAATCGTAAGACCGCCTTAAGTGAACGTTATTATTTTTGGCCTATTTTTCTCTGTTGTATTATTATTTTTAAACTCCCCATCTAAGACCTTCCAACACAAAAATAATTTTTCAATTCGAACCAGTAATTCTACAAATTCCTCAGCTTTATAATATAAGTACAGACATACATTTTCCCAACTATGCGCCTGCTATTTATAACGAGTAGTCTTACGAAAAAAAGTGTAAATATATTTTTTGTAGATAATTTTATGATCTGCACTCTTGTCCTACCTATTTTTGTGATAAAATGTACCGTTTGAAAAATAAACAGCAAAAACCTCATTTTCTTACATTTGACCTTGAATAAAAAAAATTTGCACAAGGAGGATCGCCGGGGACTTTTGAGGTTTTATTTATAATGGTGTATTTAATGTGTCTACCAATTTTCAGCTCTATGCGAATTATTCCGAGGTCAAATGTTTAATTTTCCTGGGATATGGAGTCTGCAATTGAAAATAACTTGTTTCGCCAATCGCTATGTCTAATTTTTATTCCCAAACATTTTTTTTTATTTCATTTATAACATTCCTGTCAAAATTATTGAGTGCAACTTGATTCAGATCACAATTATTATTTAAGATCAACAATTTTTATGCGAAAATCGAACTCACTCCTCCAAACTATAGGTCTACCAGAATCTGATGGCAAAAAGTGAGAAAATAAATTGACTCTAGCAATACCGGGGTAATTGGAATAAAACATTTTCATCTTTTTTATTCCTTTAGCTGCTTATTTTGTGTGTGAAACATGAAAATATAAAAATTTATCCAATGATCAAGAATATTTTTTGAAAATCTGCTGTCGAAAATTGCCATCAGATTCTGGTAGACCAGCTATAACTCTAGTAGACAACCTTAGCATATATTGACGTACACTACAGTGAAAGTGATTTCGCAAACGTGGTTGTACTGATGAGGCAACAATTAACCGTGACGCACATATTATATTGATATTAGAAATTCAAATATAGAACAATGGTAGCAAGGACACGTGATGCTCTAACGTTTGTTTAGAGAAAACTCTATTTTACCCGTGCAAAGATAATGAAAATGCATTAAGTTTTTGAAACATTGCGTAAGACTTACTACCTATAAGTCCTGACCTACCTGCCTACCTACCTAGAAAAAAAAAGATATGTAACTTGTATTATTATATAATCTTTATTTCATGCCTGGGCCCGTTTTAGCACTTCCTAATAAAGTAAAGGTTTTTTTTTTTTTAGAGAAGGTTATAGCCCTGACGTCACTGCAACCCATAAGGATCTATTGTGACTCCTTCGCACTAGAGAATCAGCCCCAACCCAATACTGCTCATAAATTGAACGATATTATGGTTGGGGTTGGTGCCACGAATTTCCTCTGTGGATGAGTATTCGTGGCGACCAAGGTGCCTGTTCCTGCTCTGTAGTAGAGCAGGACAGTCGAGGAGAAGGTGAATAGGTGTTTCATCCTCCTCCTCACAGAATCTGCAAGTCGTTATGCTACAAATACCCATTCTGTTAAGGTGTTTGTTGAGCTTGCAGTGCCCAGTTAGGCTTCTGGTAAGGATTCTTAATTGGTTCCTACCCAAGGTGAGCACTAATTCTGATAGTTTCTTGTTGAAGCCAGGAATTAGTGCCTTGGAGTGTTCAAGGCCAGGGGTCTCAGTAAAGGAAAGGCTATCCACAACTTATTTGACAGATTCACCATATCCTATCTGTCAAGTTAAGTGGTGGATAGCCTATCCGGCACTTATCAGGAAGTGGTGAAACAGGCCCTAATTTATGATTTGGCAATAGTCAGACAAAACATAAAAATATACTTAATATTATGCCGATCGCCTATTCGCCAATTTTATTAGTGCTAATGATGTACATTTTGTCATGGATTTGGGCCAGTTTTACCCTAAAGATATCGAGCTGCCGTTTATATGTATACAAACGACTTATAATTACCATGTTTTATAATAAAGTTAAATAAAAGCGAAAGTCAATAAAAGGACGTAAGTTAGATTAGGTAATATATCAGTTCTATAAAATCAAATTCTTCCATCTAAGCTTTACGCAATATTTTGCTAATGAATTATTTATTTTTAATTGCAAGAATGGATCACTGTGTGTTATTTAATTAATTTTTAATCGCTTCTTGTATATTAGTCAAAATTCTTGCTAAGGGAAATAATGCTAGACACGGAACTAATACATGACACTTACGAAAAAAATACCATAAAAATAAGAATTACTCTACTTATTTCTCAACACTGTATATAAGCTTCTCAAGCTATCTATTGATGTGACAAAATATATTAGGGACGCCTTCGGGAACAAAATGTTAAAATGGGATCAGTTTTCGTAAACAATGTGACCGCGTCGACACGCGCTCGGCAATTTCTTAGCAAATAGGTTAAGGAAGGCGAAATTTTGCACGTAAAGTTTTGAATACATTTATTTGATTTTTTGCAATTTCTATTGATTTCATTGGATTAATGGTCATGTTGTAAACACTAATTAATGTTTATTTATGAAATTTTATCCATTTTCCCCAACAATATCAAGGGTGTCTACTATTAGTTCTTGAAAATGTAAAAAAGCTAATAGATGACATGGATCTCATCTTTTAGTTTTGCTATACATACTAAAGTTATTTTGTAGTTTATTCTACTGCAAATATCATCACTATTCTCTGAAAATTTTATCTATTAACAAAGTAACAACTTAGAACTACTGTACCGAAAAATGGACATGGTGTCAAATACATGCCTTGTACTGATCTAAAAATCGATTGCTTTAGTTTTTCAGCAGTGAAAAGAAGAAAAAGGAGAGCTGAGAAAAGAAAGAAGAAAAAAGAAGAGGCAAGAGAAGCATGGAGACTAAAGACTGAAAATAAATTTGCTAGGAAAAAAATATGAAAAATAAAAATCGGCCAAGTGCGAGTCGGACTCGCGCACGAAGGGTTCCGTACCGTTAAAGACCAAAAATAGGCCAAAAATTGTGTTTTTTGTATGGGACCCCCTTAATTTTTTATTTTGTTTAAATATTATTATTAATTATTAAAGTACAATTATATTTAAGGTCTTCGTGAAAGTTTCAAGTGCCTACCTCTTATCATTTTACGAGCAAAAAAGGCCAAAAAAATCACGTTTGTTGTATGGGAGCCCCCCTTAAATATTATTTTTATTTTAGTATTTGTTGTTATAACGGCACCGGAATATCTGTGAAAATTTCAGAACTCTAGCTATAGCGGTTCTTGAGATACAGCCTGGAGACAGACAGACGGACAGACATCGAAGTCTCATGAATAGGGTCCCGTTTTTACCCTTTGGGTACGGAACCCTAAAAATAAAAGGAAATATAGTTTCAGCATGGAAGAACAATGGATAGAATCTGGAGACAACGTGGACAATATTTCTGATGCATGTAGTTAGTAACTACTATGAAGTAAATGAAATCTTTCGAAAAACGGCAAATAAAGACCTAATAATTGGAAAAATGTAAAATGTAATGTAATGTTCTATGTCAATTATTAGTTCATATAGGTGTCTACTATTAGTGATGTTCGTTTTTTGTGATGTCATCCATTAGGGCTTATGACTAAGTTGACAAAAATACTAATAAGTAATATATTTTTTTACTGATTTATCAGAGAATAACTATAATAGTTTTAATTTGTTAAAGTTACAGAAGACATAAAATAAGTTATCAATCTTTTATTTTCATAAATATACATTTTATTACATTCAAATGTTTTATTTTTCCTTATAGTGTCTACCATTAGTGCTTTTCACTTATATCATCTAGTAAAAAGTGCGGTTAGTAATTAGTTGTCTTACATAACACTCATACCTAATTCTGGTCATCTGACTTATTTAACATCTCAAAAATAAAGTTATACTCGTAAGCTGTTTCTAATTACTAAATTGATCATGTTTGTGCTATTTTTAGCCAAAATATTTGGCATGAAAACAAAACAGAATTTATAATGGCCGTCCAGTGTCCACCAAACAATAGAGTGTTTGTCAGTTTTCAGAGTCTTGTAAATGAATTCAGAATATATTATATTTTGTCCAAAATGAAACGGCAGAACCGATTCGGCTAATTGTGTCTTTAAATATTCGTCAAAGTCCAGGGAACAAGAGCAGTTTTTAGAGGAAAATCTTTAGCAAGAAGCACTATAGTAAACAATTTAATTAATCAGTTGTAGATTTTTTCTTTTTTCTAGTAAAGAAAACTCGTACGAGAGTTGTATGCAAATACTTCACTAATTAATGTGATTCCTGACACACATATTTTGTATGGAAAGTAAAAGAAAGATCCCGCTTTCCTACTTCTAGTAAACCTAGTACTTACTAGGTAGTAGGTAGTAATCATGGGCGTACCCAGGATTTCAGCCAGGGGGGGGCAGCATGGTCTTGCAGTCATGCTTAAAAAATGCTTCGAACTGGCCGGGCCTTAAAAGATATTTTGTTTCCAACACTTCATTTTACGCAGAGTACATAACACGTTTTTCACTTTTCACTTTCCATGAAAATTGACGTTTATTTTACCTTCCGTCAGCTGCCTTCCAGGGGCAACTGCCCCCCCCCTGCCCCCCTCGGTACGCCCATGGTAGTAAGTGTTAGTTGTTAGTAAGACAGGCGTAAAAACCAATAAGTCAAGGCTTTCAATGTGTGATGACTATCACTTTTCTGTGTCCAACCGGTTCAGGAATAGGATTGCTGGAATTAGCAAAAAGGTTCAGCGCAAACAGTACCAACAAAACTTTTACCCCCTCTTTTAAATAAAAATGGATATTCAAATTTGTTAGTCGCGCTAAAACTCGAAAACGGCTGAACGGATTGGGCCGATTTTTGACCGACTTCCAAAAAGGAGGAGGTAATATGTTCGGCTGTATGTATCTTTTTTTTTTTTTTTTTTGTATGTTCCACGATTACTCAGCCGTTTGTGGTCCGATTTTCAAAATTCTTTTTGTGTTGTGTAGGGTTTAACTCGAATTTGGTACCATGTTCACAAAAGTGGTGATCTGATGATGGGATCCTTGAGGAATCGAGGGGACTCCTTGAAATTTGTATGGAAACATATAGTGATTTCAAATTTTTCTGAAGCATTCGAGGTAAATGCTACCAAAAAGTAAGATTTCGCATCAGGTTATATCCTGGATCCGAAGGTACCGAACAGAACTTTTGAATGCTTATAGGTACAGGTTCGGGGATTTTGGCGTTGTTTAAACTACTGAAAGCATAAGCCAACACATCAATTTGATTGATCCTCATCATCATCATCATGGGTCATCACACCATGACCCAATCATTGGTACTTTTCGTGATATTTTGCATCGAAGCTGATGTTTTTGCTGATTGTTTAGCTGTTTATGGACCGATTTTCAAAATTCTTGTGTTCTTGTATGGGATGTAATCTTAATTTGGTATAATGATTACGAAAGTGGTGATCTGATGATGGGATCTATGAACAATTGAGAGAAACCCTTGAAATTTATTAAAACACCCATGGTGGTTAAGAAATTGTTTATAATAACTTTAACATACTCGTACAAATAAATTTCATACGAAGGTGTCTCTTGATCCGAAGGCACTGAACAGAACTCCTGAACCTTTAAAGATAAAAGTTTGGAAATTGCAGCATCGCTTAGATAACTGCAAGCGTTTAGCACAACTTCGCTTACAGTAACATAATGTGAATAGTTAACATTCGTAGTGGTTATATAACGCATATAGCCTTATCTTGTAGATAACTAAAAATAGTGAAATTATTATTTTTAACAAAAAATTAAAACCGACTTCCAAGGTAAAAACAATAGTAATATGAACTGAAAAGTATTAAATAACTCTTACTCTTTAATAGTGCCTTTTTCAGAATTCGTCTAAATCTCAACTATTTCTGAACACACTACAGTCTTCATTACTTTGAAGTCGGTACCAGTCTTGGATATTCTGACACTGACTGAACTCATGATTAAATTAGCTGGTAGCAACTTCAAAATAATGAAGTGTGTTCAGAAATAGTTGAGATTTAGACGAATTCTGAAAAAGGCACTATTGAAGAGTAAGAGTTATTTAATACTTTTTAGTTCATATTACTATTGTTTTTACCTTGGAAGTCGGTTTTAATTTTTTGTTAAAAATAATAATAGTCTTAAAAATATATTCGTAGAAGTCCAGGGAAGGTTTTAAAGTGACACGAAGTTCACCGGGACAGCTAGTTACTAATGAAAATATTAAAAAGGTCAGCTGTCCTTGTTTCTTATATCTTGATGTTTTTTTTATAAAATTTACAATATACCAGAAAAATACAAACAGGGTAGGATAGTAATTATTCGCTGTATATGTAATTTTATTAGTGAGAAGGCAAGAGATGTTAAAAGCTGACATATTTTGTTATACAATGCTCTTAGAAGAAGCACTAACATGTTAATAATTTTTTTACTCCTTAGAAAACGTAGATGATCTTATAAACTCTAAAGTCTAAAGCTCTCCGAATGTACTGATAATAAATGTAATCTCTAGATACTTAAATCATGAAAACCAGTGTAGATAACTATGAGCAGCATGATAATCTTACTATAATTTTTATTTTTTATAGAAATTTATAGACGACGCTATTTAATTCGAAACTCGTTACAAACACGGTCGAATTCTTACGAAAATGTTGGGATTTGTTTACACACTGCTGCACTGGTACGACTGGTACGAGTATTTTAATAGTGTGCGCTGAGCCCTTAATATCTTGAATCTCGATCGATCTTCCTTGACCAAAGATGCAGCTCGTATGAAAGCGTATGACTTTTTGTTGCAGTCCAGTTTTACTTCAGTAAAAGTCTTGCCAATAAAAGTTGTTTTATTTAGATAAAGCAGATAGGTTGTATTTTTTTACAACTTATTTACTATCGTCGATCGCTTCTACTGCTAGTTTAATGCGATTACAATATGATTTATTTTTGCTTTTTTTGCTTATGGCTTCAAAGGTCGACCGCGTATAGAACCAACTACTAAGGGAGCTCTTTTTTGATATAAAAAATGTCTCAATCCAGACTCCACTATATCAGGTAGGTACACGTTTCCTTAAAATACGTTAGGTACTTGTGAAGATGTTTAACATTAACTCACAAGTAATGTTATGGAATTTTAACCACACGAGTCACGACCATTAGACATTTGACTACAGAACTTTTGTCTACAGAAGCGTATCAGATCATTGTCAAAGTGACAATGCCCGAAAGACCAAAGTGCGTACCTCACTTGCAAACTCTGTAAACTGTAATACGATTTTACACGTGCATGCCATATAGTATTGCAGATGTTGGTAGCATATATTATAATAACCATTAGACGAGCAGAATAACTTTCCTCCTTTCACTCTAAATAAATAAAACATTTGTTTTTTGGTTACGTAAATACTAAATAATACTTCATAATATTATGATGCGCGTTTTGGTTTACGTGTAAACAAAAACAAAAAGCACGACGAATTGCAGTAGGCTTTTCCTTATTGCGCGGTAAATACTTGCCATTTAAATTGGTAGCATTATATTCTACAGAAACTCTGCTACGTTGAAATTAGCTTATCCCAACGGCAACCGTATATTTTTGAACATACTAAAACAAAAACTATTCTTATCCGTCTATCAAAGTAAATTCATACCAAATTCATCTAAATAAGCAAAATAATCTAAATAAAGCCGATAAGCTTTCAGGTGTGAAGCACATATTCTATAACTAGATGACGCCCGCAACTCTGTTGCGCCAAAATTCGTTAAACGTGCGGGAACCGTACATTTTTCCGGGATAAAAAGTATCCTATGTCCATTCCCGGGACTCAAAGTATCTCCATACCTTTCAACAAAATCGGTTCTGCGGTTAGGGAGTGAAGAGGTAACAGACAGACAGACAGACAGACAGACTTTCGCATTTATAATATTGGTATGGATATTAGTTGTAGTAGCTGAGTTTTATCTACATTTAGATCAATATGAATTGAAAAATGTTTTCTAAGTGCTTTTTAATTTTTAGCAAACTGCGTAGTGACAATTATAATGCGGTTACTAAAATGACTAATGTCACAGAACAACAAGTAAGTGTCATTTTTTGTTACAGTCTCATTGTTTAACAACAGAGTACGTGATGTGAGTGACTAATAATATACGGAATATACCATCAGTTATGATTATTATCTGTTTTGATAATATACAAGTACTAGACATTTGAATACGAGTTCACTTGCTTCTAGCCATGTCTCGTTATAACTTGTTTCTTTTATTTGATAATTAAGACCAAGTCTAGCAAATCATATTGTTGCTTTATTTTTTCCAACTGATTTCATTAATTAGAAATCTAGAACAATATTACTAGAAATAAAATTAGATAAAAATAATATTAATATTAATAATTTACATTAAAAATATCACCGCCAGCTTGCGTTCCATTTTCAAAGTGAAGCGACAGCTCCGACAGCCACGCCACGCCACGCAAAATATTCCGATGTGATTGATATTGTGTCTACAGAAAAAATATAATGTTCTGTGGACTGCGGCATGGTTGTTAGTGTGCGTTGTCTTGCAAAATAAGTTGTCATACGTATATTGACCACTGTACACTTTCTTAACATCAAATTAATTCTTAAAATATTACAAATTACAATTGACACAAAATTTTATAGTTATGAAATAATTATTGCTATAGATTGTTTTAATAATCCATTTTCCTTATTTTGTTACTCTTACATCACCAAAAACTTTACACCATAAATGGTATTAAATGTACCTACATAAAATTGCTGTACGTTGTAATTAACACCATCAATTTTATTTACTTACTTAAAACTTGATAGCTTAAAATGTATACAATGTTAAAATTAATATTGATTATTTATTTTCTCATCTGGATTTAATGTACAACAATTTGAATTCTGATATGGTTAACGGTACATATAAGTAGCTATAGTTACATTATTTATTTCACACTCGATTTCATAAGTTGTGAATATAAACTAATCATTATAAATGAAATCAGTTTCAAATGAGTTAACAGGACTTAATATAACTTTTGACTATGAACCACTTAGAAACGAGAAGGCTCTTAAACTCTACCTTACAGTAGCTTGGCAAATTGTACAGTCATTAATAATTAATTACAGCTTTAAAACCATAGGTCAACTGTAAGCATGTAATGAAAAGAACGTTAGAAAAATAATTAAAATAATAGTTTCGAAACGGTATTTCTTAATATAATTACTTCATACATCAGCTCTTCATAGAGTAGAGTGTATGTACGTTGCAAAATAGATAGATAACAGATTGGTTTTTGATTTTGTAGCAGCAAGTACAGATAGCATAATATCGCTTAAACACGTTTATTATCGTTTAATAGAAATCACGTAAGTATTTTTTAAATGAATCTGTTTTATCTAGCTGTATGAAAATGATCGTAAGATTGTTCTTTATAAAATTTCTAAGGTACGCGGATGTCCCCACGTCTACAGAAATTCATACTAAACATTACTTCCTGTAGACACTGCATGACTGTATATAGTATATTATACGCGACTGACGACTGTACTTTATCTTACCTGCTGATGTCTACAGGAATTTATGTTCATCCCGAAACTTGCGTTTTTCTAGTTTTCGTAAGTCTCAAACGAACGTAATTATTTAACTTTTTTACTTTTTTTTTCATGCGCAGATAACGTATGCCTCCAAATGGATCGTGCAATATCAACAATAACTTTACTTGTTCTAAAAACTGTTGATAAAGCCACACTGTCTCACATTTCGGTGAAGACCACCCGCAATCGCTCTACATTGGCCACTTATCGGTTTTTTTAGGTTAATAGAATGGCTATTGAGTATTGACTATGTTGCTGGTACTTAGTTGATTTTGCTCGTTAAGTTTATTCGGCATTATTATAATAAATTATTATAGATCTACCAGGATCTGATGGCAAAAAGTGAGAAAACAAATTAACTCTAGCAATACCGGGGTAATTAGAATAAAACATTTTGATTTGTATTGATCCCTTTTTTTCTTATAGCGGCTGATTCTGTGTATGAAACATGTAAATATCATAGATGTAAATATATATATTTTTTAAATCTGCCATCAGATCCTGGTAGACCTATACTTTGCCCATTGGCAATTTAGCTAAAAGCTTTAGTGTAGTTAGGGTCAATTTAGACCACACGCGATGCGTAGATGCATTTCTAAATTTGTACTTAAATGACAGATTTCAATTGACTGAGACGTCTCGCAAATCTGTTAAATACATACAGAAAATATACATCTACGCGTCGCGTTGCGGTTTGACCCGAGGCGTAGACGTCGCGCTGGCAGTTGTGTGAAAATGCCTTTACTGTGCAGTCATTTGAGAGTTTCCGACCCATTAATCTTCAAGGACTTCCAGTCAGTTTAGAAAATAGGTTATCATTAGTATATTACTGAATAGGTTTCCATTAAAGCACCTAAAAAGTAATAATTAAGACTATTATTATATTTATATGTCTACCAGAAGCTGATGGCAAACTTTGATGGCAGATATCCAAAAAAATATCCTTGATCATTGGATAAATTTGTTATTATATAATTTGCATGTTTCACACACAGAATCACTTGCTATAAGAAAAAAAAAGGATCAAAATGTTTTATTCCAATAAGGTAATTATTATATAGGTAATTAAGGTATTGGTAGGCTAAGGGCCTGTTTCACCGCTTCCTGATAAGGTGCCCGACAGGCTTATTTGACAGACTCTCCATACTCTATGTGTCAAGTTAAGTGGTGGATAACCTTATCAGGAAGCGGTAAAACAGGCCCTTAATATTTCATTTTATCACTTTTTGCTATCAGATTCTGGTAGACCTATACTAAATGCTTACAAGTAAACTTCAAAGTATAATTCAATACGCGCGGCGCGGTGTTACAAAATAAACGTCAGAGAGTTTACAAAATATGATCCGTTGAAGCGCCGGTTTTGGGTCGTCACTCGTATTATCGAAAATACCGATTCTGATTTCTGACCTAAATATTTACGTCAGAAGCGTGTCATAACTTTGATAATCAGCCGGGTGTCAGTGTCAGACAAAAACAGGGTCAGTTTAAATTACGCTGACAGAGTTTTAGGCGGAATTTACGATATCTGCGAAAAAATGTTTTTCGACTCGATGTTCAAGTATGTTTATTGAATTTAATATCCATACTAATATTATAAATGCGTGTCTATCTGTCACCTCTTCAAGTCTTCACGCTAAAACCACTGAACGGTTTTTATTGAAATTTGGTGTGGAGATAGGTACGTCTTGAGTCCCGAGTAAGGACATAGGATACTTCTATCTCGGAAGAATTTTGAAATTTTGGCGTTTTTTTCAAATTTTAGCGCAACGAAGTTGCGGGTGTCATTTAGGTCAAAATAACTCTGCCAGTCTCTGGAGATTTTTTTAATAGCTGTCAGAAAAACTTTAAAACCGAGCATTAATACCATCACTTTAATAATATTTTTACCCGACTACAGCGAAGCAAAAAGGAGGGTTATGATCTTGGCCTGTATGTATGTTCACTGAATGTAAATATCATATCATAATTGCACTCAAAGAACCTTACAACGAATAGCATAAAGTATATTATAATTATTAGCATAAAAATGTAAATAAGTTGTTCGTAATAGCTTCTCTTAAGGACTGCTATATATATATATATATATATATATATATACAGGATGTCCCAAAACTCAACGATAATCTGGGACCGGATGAATGGCCAAGTTACACCAGTTCCGGGAAAAATAAAATAAAAATTCCATATCACTCAGTTTAGCGATAATAGACAATTTTGTAAAAAAGTCGAAATTCGACACCCTTAGTCGCATTTTCAAGTCCTGTGATCACCAATGTCACAATTTCGCTGTATTTTTTTTAATTTTGAGATCTTCATTAACGATGCTATTAATCGCAACTACGAATTAATGCAAGAAACATCGTTAATTTAATAAAATAAGTTAAGTTTCAGTGAGTCATGGTTCACAAAAATATTGTTAGTGAACTTTGACACTTCATTTTGAAAAAAAAATGTACTACACTACCCTTGGCAAGTTATTTCAAAAGTTGGCGCATTTTATCAAGATTTAAAAATGGTGCAACACTAGCCACTTTTCTTGCCATTAAAATTTTTATTTCTCATTTTTTCCAAATTGAGCTCATTTTGAACAACTCAAGATTAGGAATTTTTGTTACTAAAATTTGTTATTTTTTGTTTCTGGTCTGAAATAAAATTACTATTTTTAGTAAAGAGGTAATTCAGTCAGTTAATAACCAATCTTATACTAAAAAACATAATGATAATTAATAAAATAATGAAAGAACCGTCGTAAAACTTTTTATTTAATTATTCTCCTTAAACTACAATAAATTTTTTACGACGGTTCTTTCATTATTGTATTAATTATTATTATGTTTTTTACAATAAGATTGGTTATTAACTGACTGAATTACATCTTTACTAAAAATAGTAATTTTATTTTAGACCAGAAACAAAAAATAACAAATTTTAGTAACAAAAATTCCTAATCTTGAGTTGTTCAAAATGAGCTCAATTTGGAAAAAATGAGAAATAAAAATTTTAATGGCAAGAAAAGTGGCTAGTGTTGCACCATTTTTAAATCTTGATAAAATGCGCCAACTTTTGAAATAACTTGCCAAGGGTAGTGTAGTACATTTTTTTTTCAAAATGAAGTGTCAAAGTTCACTAACAATATTTTTGTGAACCATGACTCACTGAAACTTAACTTATTTTATTAAATTAACGATGTTTCTTGCATTAATTCGTAGTTGCGATTAATAGCATCGTTAATGAAGATCTCAAAATTAAAAAAAATACAGCGAAATTGTGACATTGGTGATCACAGGACTTGAAAATGCGACTAAGGGTGTCGAATTTCGACTTTTTTACAAAATTGTCTATTATCGCTAAACTGAGTGATATGGAATTTTTATTTTATTTTTCCCGGAACTGGTGTAACTTGGCCATTCATCCGGTCCCAGATTATCGTTGAGTTTTGGGACATCCTGTACATATATATATATATATATATATATATATATATATATACTAGCTGTCCCGGCAAACGTTGCTTTGCCATAATATAATTTGCCATATTATTTTATTGAAGTGACTAAATAAGTTTGTCACCATGGCAACGTCGATCGCTATCCCGTCGCACAAACTTAGTGGTCGCCGTCAGTCTCAGGTTGTAATAATTTACTATTATTTATTCAACAAATGCCCTTATCAATATATAAAGTACCCAGTAGCCGATTCTCAGACCTACTGAATATGCATATAACACTTGGTAAAAATCGGTTCAGCGGTTCGGACGGACGGACAGACAGACAGACAGACAGACGGACGGACGGACGGACGGACGGACGAACGGACAGACACACTTTCTTATTTATAATATTAGTATGGAAGTATGGATAAAACAGTTCGCAAATTATTCTTACAGCTATAATATTAAGAATAACTTATTTCAAATGCTAATTTTGAACTTTTGGCCATTCAACTGTTTGAGTTTGACCTCAGCATTAGGCGATAGTTTCTAAAGCCAATAACGGTAGTGGGCAGAAATAGATCGACTTCATATATATTTTGATTGCGAATTTCGCAGCGACTAAACTGCATTGCACTTTCTTTTATGTGTTTATGTTAGAAATATTATGTTCATGAAAGTGATCGTAAAAGTGTTAAATACAGCCGCAACTTTAATTTTATGAAGATTTTGACTTCAACTCTATGATTTTTCTGTAATATTCTAATTACTATATGACGCCCGCAACTCCGTTGCGCCAAAATAAGTTTATCGCGTGGGAACCGTACATTTTTCGGGATAAAAAGTATCCTATGTCCTTTCCCGGGACTCAAAGTATCTCTATACCAAATTTCAGCCCAATCGGTTTGGCTATTTAGGCGTGAAGAGGTAACAGACAGACAGACGGACAGACACACTTTCGAATTTATAATATTAAGTAAGTATGGATGTTAAGAATGTGTCTCGGAGTGCACTGTGCAGCCTTTAGATTAGGTACAACACTTTAAGACGAATATCTAACCAAATGACCTTGGACGTTTGACGCGAAACGGCATCTGTTTATGAAACAATGTAGCGGTAGTAGAGCGGAGAAGCTATTAAATCCTTCCGCTAGGCTTTATAGAAAGTTTTCCTATAGATTCTAGGGAAACAAAATCGTAATAAAACATTCGTTTCGACATATTTTTTTATCAAAAAATATCGAAAACTTTTAGCTATCTATTAATATCGTGTATTTGTGAAAAAGCGATAGCATTATAATTAGCTTCCTCATGTAAATTGAAGAGGCAAGTAGCTATGGTTAGTGTACGAATTTATGCTAACTTAAGCAAAAATATGCACAGTATAACTGTGTCCATCTGTGTCTATCTCTATCTGTGTATATATATCTGTATATATATTTTATATTGTATATAATATATATCTTTTCCATTCGAAATACTAACAAACTACTTGCATAATAATATTATGACTATATGCCATAGTTTTTCCTTTACCAATCTTTCACTTTATTACTTTACTAGATGACGCCCGCAACTCCGTTGCGCCAAAACTCGTTTATCGCGCAGAAACCGTACATTTTCCGGGATAAAAGTAACCTATGCCATATCCTTTCACGGCACTCAAAGTATCTCTACATATAACAAACATCAAAATTGGTTAAGCGGTTTGGGCGTGTAGAGGTAACGGACAGACAGATAGACACACTTTCGCATTTATAATATTAGTATGGTTACTTCCGTGAACAGAAACTATTTCTAACATAGACATGTTCTATTCTGCCTGTAATAAGTTGGATGCATCATGCACTAAATGAGAATGTGGTATCCCTGCGGGACCGGAGACCAAGGTCGGTGCGGCTACTTGATATCACAATAACTCGTTCCTTTAGGGTTACCAGATTGCGAAAACGTGACTGACATTTTAACGGCTTTTATAAGCGAAAGTTAAAGTCCAAACGGCGAATCGAGACGCAAAATAAAAATTGCTTGTCAATTTGTCATATCAAATGTACCACCGAGGAAATTGATCCTACGCAGTTAACGGACCTACGTCGGTTGGTCGGCTAATGTCAATTCAATGTTAGCCGTGATTGATTAGACGGGTTTGACTTAACGCGACCAAATACTTAGGTCCGCCATCTGCCTAGGAATCAACTTCTCTGATAGTATAAATCTGCATGAAATTCTGTACCTCGTTATTTATATTATAGCAAGTGTCGTGCTATCAATTAAGTCTACTTTTTAACGGACTACCAGAAAAGTTACATAAACTTACGATGTCTAGATGCCTTAGACATACTAAAGAGAATATATCCATAATAGTAAAACAGGAGCCAAAAGAAGCTATCCTTCTCAGAATATAGCCTGGCCTTACGAAAGAATTCGCAGAATTCCAGAGTCATAAAATCTCCTGAATTTGCCCAAAATGTAGATATGTCACAAAAACTCCCGACTTTGAAGGAAAATTTTTGGAGTGGCTGGCAACCCTAAGTAGCTCCGTTATTGTATTTCCTACGTATGCAAAGTCTGCATAATGCCCTTAGATATTTATTGCATTGTCTGAACAATCTCAGACTGTTACAGAATCGCAGCGAGTAACTTTGAATATTATAATATTATTTTCTAGCGAATAATCTATATTTTACTAGTGTATCTAGCTTTTAACTGAAGTTTACGTATTCAATTTTGATTGGTTTACGTCAAAATATAAACCAATCAATAATACTGTTGAATAAAGAAATTACTGTCGAAAAATCTCAGAAACTCGGCTTTAAATCATTCGATGAAACAAAGGTTTTAGTTGTGTGTGTACGGTAAATTATACGGCTATTGCTGAACCAAAGATTTCCTTTGGTAAGATTGGTCCTTATGGCCCAAGGATGGATTTAAGATGTGGAGCCACCGCGATTGTTGATGTAATTTTTTTTTAATTTTAACAGCTTCTGCTCTGGAGGAAAATAGAGTCTCAATCTGTATATAGGCATTAATTATGGTAATATTCTAATTTCGGTACCATATTCGGATGACTTAAGAATGCTTAATTCAATTTAGGACTCATATTTGCACGATAAAGATGTAAAACAACGTAAAAAGAAGAAGAAGAATAAGCATTATTTAAACGCGCTAATCTTAGTAGAGATCAGAGTACGTTATCATGGCGCGCCCCTCCAAAATTCAAAACGTTTGAAGTGCGTTGTCAAAACGTTTGAGGTGCGTTGTCTTGCGCGTAAGGCTAGTTATGATTAGTCGACCAACAAATCTTGGTAATAAGTGACATATTACGTGGATTGTGATTGGTTGAATACTTACTACATACAAACTCTTTCATAAGGATGTGACTACACACATTGAAACAGTCATTTGGAGGGGCGCGCCATAGTATCGTAGTTGATCTCTATGAGTCAGTAATTACTGGTCCGATTTGAAAAATTCTTTCAGTGTTAGATAGCCCATTTATCAAGGAAGGCTATAGGCTATATTTTATTACGCTAAGACTAATATAAGCGAAGAAATAGAGGAAAATGTGGAAAAATGGGGGAAATTATTTGAAAGGGCTTATTTCACGAACTACTGGAGTAATTTTTCTGTTATTTGGCACAGATAAAAAGTAGAAACGTGAAGGATCATAGGCTATTTATTGTGGACAATTTTTTCTGTGAAATATCTAATTTACGTGGGCGAAGCAGCGCGGAACGTCTAGTAATATTATAAAGCTGAAGAGTTTGTTTGCTTGAACGCGCTAATCTCAGGAGCTACTTATCCGATTTGAAAGAATCTTTCAGTGTTTGATAGCCTATTTATCGTGAAAGAGTATAGCCTATATTTTATCACGCTAAAACCAATAGGAGCAAATATAAAGAGGAAAATGTGAAAATAAAGCTGAAGAGTTTGTTGATTAGTTTGTTTGTTTGAACGCACTAATCTCAAGAATTACTGGCCCGATTTGAAAAAATCTTTCAATGTTTGATAGCCTATTTATCGAGGAAGGCTATAAGCTATATTTTATCACGCTAAGACCAATAAGAGCAAAGATACAGAGAAAAATGTACAAAAATGGGGAAAATTATTTGAAAGGGCTAATATCTCACAGACTACTGGAGCAATTTTTATGTTATTTGACACGAATATATAGTAGACTACGTGAGACATGGGTTATAAATTTGTGAAAAATATACGGTTTTCGTGAAATTTCAGATTTACGCGGACGAAGTCGTGCGGAACGTCTAGTATTATTAATGTGTTTATTGTTCCATTCATCACCATGTCTTTGGCATACAGAATAATGTAGCCTCCCTATATTAATTAAGCCCCGTCAACAGCGTTTTCGTTGGTTGAAAATCATAATATATTCACATCTCAATGATATATTCTAAATTTTTTATTTTATTTTATTTTTTCTATCTTTTATCTAAATATTATTCCAAAATTGGCATTTAAACATTCGATTCAATCGAAAATGATACCAAACTCGACTATATACCTAAATCCCACGCAGTTATTGACTTCATACCTTGTTAAAGCTAAAAACCCCCCCTCCCCCACCTGCATGAAATATTCAGGTGGCTCCACATCATAAACCCATCTTAGGGATATAAAGATCAATCCTACCAAAGGAAATCTTTGGTTCATCAAAAGCCGTATTCCTCGTCTTTTTGTCAACAAGACTATTTATCAATGGTTACCTTAAATTTAGGAATTTCTATTAGTTTTTAGACTTTTTCAAACATAGTGCGCAACTTTTCAGGGATAATACCTTGCCAGACTCATCTTCCCTGGAATCCTGCTTTTGTGGTAATATTTAAAAGTGCCACGTAGCCAAGCAACAAATAATAAAACATAGTTGAGACATGAAGCATCTTTTTAAAAACAATACTTGGTTAACACTCTGTAAGATCTCTCCAAAGCTTTTAACAAAAACTTTACGTTGCAATTCCGCTCGTACTTGGAAAAACTTCCACATTAAAAATGTCCAATAACAATTTATGTTTATTTTTCTCGAAAGAACATAAACAGCTGGTTTTTCTTGCGTATGCATTACGGTATTAGCGGTTAAAACAATTAACCAGTTACGTACGGACGACTTCAAACTCAGTCATTCGTGATTTATTCCAGCCTTGCAAGTTGCAAGCAAGTTAGTGTATATGGCTAACTAATAAGGTATTTAACCTCATTATGTACGTAATCCTTATGTAACAGTGTACTATTTAGTTTGTAAAATCTTTTAAATGCTTTTGGTTTTAAAAGGCTTTGAAAACGAATAAGATTCGAGGTTAGTAATTTCATAAGGACTTTTCATAAGTCGCATGTAAATTTATTGCAACCGTCGTTTCCTTTTAACATTATTATGCAAATAAATACCTAAATTAAACCTAAGTTCAATTTCAGGGTCAGCTAACACCGAAGTGAGATGCGAATTGCAATTGCCCGGGAAATGACAGTTGACAGTTCAAAATTTCTATCGCTATTACAATAGGATACGATACCTACCTATCGCTGATCAATTTGATCCGACTCGTTTTGCTTATTCCCGTGTTTGTACGTCGACTCACGAATCCGATTAGGACAGCCTGCGATCAGATCGGAACAATTAACTTTTTTGTATATGGGGGCTTTTAATCAAACTTTGAGGTTACTGGTCGAATATTAGGTAATACACCACTGCGACCACTAACCACATACACAATTTGGTAACGTACGTAAACATGTGACAAGCCCTTACATAACCCATTGTTTAGTACACAGCACACATTTATCCCATCCAAACACATGACATAGTGTTTCTTTACCTCGAATGTAACTTCGGAGTGATGCTTCTTTAGGCTGTGTGTGTGCTTCATAATATATATAGTTCACTGAAGAAGTAGCAGGACTGAAAGAGCTAAATTTTTGTGATTTGTATTGGCAAGCGCCCCACCGTCATGAATTTTCCTGTACAAAAGTTGACAAAAAATATATATACAGCCAAATGTTTATATATTTTTGGAAGTCCTGTTTTTGGAAGTCAGTCAAAACGAGTTACTCTTTCAACGCTGCAACTTTTACAACTTTATGCCGGAGACTTTATATTTTTAAAGATATGAATTTTTAAAGGTTCAAAAATCTCAAATTTGGGTACTTTTGACCCATGAAAAATATATTTAAAAAAATAATAAGTTTTAAGTCTAGTTAAGTATATTTTTTTTTTAATTCTCTATACAGTAGTTAATAATATCGATAGTAGAGATTTAAAAAAAATCATTGTTTATATCTTTTTTTATCTTAGCAAAAGTAGACAAAAATTGGGTTTTTTGGAGCCCCCCTTAAACATTTATTTTATTTTAATGTTATTATTAATTATTAAAGTACAAATATAATTAAGGATTTTGTGAAATTTTCAAGTGCCTGGCTGTTACCATTATTGATTACGAGCAAAAAAGGCCAAAAAAAATCACGTTTCTTATATGGGAGCCCCCAAATAATAACTTTATTTTATTTATAGTACTAGTGACCCGCCCCGGCGTCGCACGGGTATAAAATATATAGCCACTGAAAAAATGATTAAAATCGATAGTCTATGATCCTTCACGTGGTCTACTTCTTATCTGTGCCAAATAACATAAAAATTGCTCCAGTAGTTCGCGAGATAAGCCCTTTCAAATAATTTCCCCCGTTTTTCCCACATTCTCCTATTAGTCTTAGCGTGATAAAATATAGCCTATAAACTTCCTCAATAAATGGGCTATCTAAAACTGAATAAATTTTTCAAATCGTACCAGTAGTTCCTGAGATGAGCGCGTTCAAGTTAGCCCTTTCAAATAATTTTCCCCGTTTTTTCCACATTTTCTTCTGTTTCTTCGCTCATATTAGACTTAGCGTGATTAAATATAGCCTATAGCCTTCCTTGATAAATGGGCTATCAAACACTGAAAGAATCATCAAAATCCGTTGCGTAGTTTTAAAGATTAAAGGGAACAAAGGGACATGAGGGAAAAAAAGCGACTTTGTTTTATAATAAGTATAAATTTGTTCTTATAGCGGCAACAGATAATTATACACAATCTGTGAAAATTTCAGAAGTAGCTAGCTATAGCGTTTTTTGAGATACAGCCTGGAGACATACAAACAAACGGACCGACAGTATCTCAAAAATCGCTATAGCTAGACTTCTGAAATAATAAATAGTTTCCGGTACTCATGCGCCGACTCGTGCTGCACTAATTAATTAATATTTTATGAAGCCTTATTAAGGACATAATATTAAATACGGTAAAGTATATATTAACTATTAAGTGTATTAATTTTTTATTTGACCTCCAAATACTTGGGATACTTTGCTTGTTCGGCCTTACGCGGATTACATAAAGAGCTCAAGGTGTACTATCTGATCAAATTTTAATATTTCTTATATATTTCAAATTCATATTAAATTATACCACAGAAATAAGATCTATTATACCCATATCCTTACTTAAAAAATGTTTACCCATTTATGGCAATTTTGTAAAAGCCTATAACAAATTTTCACCATAAATTTCTCTAGAATTTAATTATGAATTTATGACGCATGGTATCATAATTTAAATAATTCAATTAAGTGATATAAGAAGCGTGAATCCTCGATTTCACTTCCTTTGATACTGATATAATTTAATTAGGCAATAGCCAAGGCCGGTAACGCCTGCTACACACGCACAAATAGTTTGACCGAACATTCGCCAAGTAGTTTGATCAAACACTTGTTAAATTATTGAATCAGATAAAATTTCTTGCAATAGTAAATGTTTGTAAAAAAATGTTACTTTATGTACGGAATACCGAAATTGAAGGTGAATTTCCGGAGAATGTTCAAATTATTATTAGGAAGGCTGCAACTTGCAAGTAATTAATTGATCGAACATTGTCCTTGATCATTGGATAATTTTTTATATTTGCATGTTTCACACACAGATCAGCCGCTATAAGGAAAAAAAGGATCAAAATGTTTTATTCCAATTACCCCGATATTGCTAGAGTCAATTTCTTTTCTCACTTTTTGCCATCAGATTCTGGACGACCTATAAGTATTAAATGACCAAACATTTACAAAACATCGGATCAAATGAGATTAAAATATGTATTGCGATGACCATCTTGTACTCGTATGCTTGTTACTATAATTATTGTGTGAATGTAATGATAGGATACAACAATTAAATGTAAAGTTCTCAGAAAAATGTTGTTTCTAGTCTTAAAAATGTCTGACTTTTCTCTGAGAACGAAGAGACTATAATTTATATTCTGTGCTATTACACGCCGATAAATGATATTCAAAGAACATTGTGAGTTAATAACAGATCACAAATATGGAAAAGGTATTACGAATATACGTTAAGTACTTATCGGAAAAATTAACATAAGTAGATCAGTAGTATGTGAATCATATTAATATGATTAAATTTGCATATCTATACTAATATTATAAAGAGGTAAACTTTGTTTGTATAATTGTAATGAATAGGCTCAAAAACGACTGGACCGATTTTAAAAATTATTTCACCATTCGAAAGCTACATTATCCACGAGTAACATAGGATAAATTTTATTTTGGAAATAAATAGGTTTCCGTAAGATATTTGGGTTTTTCGGACACAAGGTGTAAAAAATCAACCAGAAAAGTTACAATTAGTTACAAAAAGTTACAACAAGTTACAAAAGTTAAATTTTGCGTACGCTGCCTAAACTATAAAAGATAGAACCATAAAATGTTTCAATTAGTTGTAGATCTTTTAAATATCTACAAAAAAGTCCGCGACACACTCTACCTATCTATCTCGAGTGAGGCACAACAACCATTTTTTTATTTAAAAAATCTTTTTTTTTTTGGACTACATTTAAACGCCTTTACTTTACTCATGCTATTAATCCTTATCAAAATAAATTATTTCATCACTAAGTACAGTTTATGTAGATAATATTTGGTCTTTGAATGACTAAAATTGGACGTTTGGTTTTGAAGTTATGGCGAAATTAAAATATTACGATTTCTACTGCACGGCCCGTTGCGAAGTGGGCGTCATTGGGGTGCGCGTGCGAGACGGGAGTTTAGATAGCTATAGGCTATAGCTCTATGCCCACAGTCCACACTGTGCAGTGTACACTTTCATCTTCAATTTTCCTCATCTTCTTTCGTTCAGCTGTCGTAATAGCGCATTCAATTATTTTCTAAAATATTTGAAAATGCCTAAGAGAGCCAGGTCGGACGACCATGGCGCCATACTTATATTTTAGTCACTTCAATAAAATAATATGGGCAAAACAACGTTTGCCGGGACAGCTAGTTATATTATACTTATGTATTTTAAAATGGAAACTAATTTTTTGATCAGTTATTTAAATATTTGAGATGTTATTATGATCAGTTGAAAAAAATATTGAGCAGTTATTTAATTTTCTGGCGGTTGATTATTTATTGTGACTGTAAAACATGGACAGTAATAAAAAAACTATTGAGCGGTAAAAATGATGGAATGAGCGGTAAAAATGATGGAATGAGCAGTTCGATAAATGAATGAGCGGTAAAAATGATGGAACGAGCGGTTCAATAACGACTTAACAGAAGGCCTACTTAACCACGGATACCGAAGCGGGGGGACAGGGGGCGCAGCCCCTCAGAGCCCCCCGCCAAAACAAAAACAAACACAATCCAGAAAGTCCAAGAATAGGTTAGGTTAGGTTAGAACTTAGACCACAACGGCAGAGGGAGCCGGGCGAGCGCAGCGAGCGTGCTGCGGCAGCAGCCGGCGACCGTCTTATACTTTCGCTTTACGGCACATAACCCTTCATGGGTGAGTTCGACTCGCACTTGGCCGATTTTATTATATTTTACCGCCTTATTGTTTAAAGAACTTCTTTGAATGAGATTTCTTACTGACAAATTCCAATTTGTTACTGCCCACACGTAACCGCTCATTCATTGTTTTTTACTGACCATTTAATTATTTTACTGTTCAATAATGTTTTCAATTATCCATTTCATTATTTTTTACTACTCATTTTTGTTTACTTTACTGCTTAGTCTTAACTGCTAAACTAGTTATTAAACGTGCCATTTATAATTTTTAACTTACCAAAACTGCAATTTACAACTGCTCCTTTAAATCAGTGCCTTTTAAAATTATGTCACAGAAAGGGGATATAACTTCCTCAGCTCCTACGTCGCGCCGGATACTCTCCGTACCGTGCCGTACGTCTTACTTTCTGTCATGTCACCTGTCCTCTAGTTTGACATTCTTACCGGGCCTAAAGAGTGCTCAACAACCTTTTATTTAAAAAATTACCTGTTAGAAATACACTGAAAATGAACACATATTGTTTATTTTACATTATATTGTAACTTCCATAGTAAATAGTGATGACTGATGATGGAACATCAATAAAAAATAAAATTGACCAATATCTGGGTGCACGGTCGTGCACCCGCCGAGACGACCCAAGCGAAGCACAAGGGCACTACCTACCTTTTCTCGAAGTGTTTCGCCGTTTTTTTGAACCTTCATAGAATTGGTTTCCGTTGTAGCAGATAGTTCATATTTTCAGGATATTATGTCATCAATAGATTTATTAAGCATAAAAAGTTTCAATTGAATAGCTCTTATACTTTAGATTTTATTGATATCTAAAATACGCCGATTTCGTCACTGACACACTGATGGTCATCAAAATGTTTGGCCACTTCATGAAGTGCTAGAAAGCTGAAAGGTATGTGATCTAAGTTTAGTATACAACCAACAAAAAAATTCATAAAGTTGTAATTTTCGTCCCCCATCCCCTAAAATTTGGGGGTGGAAGTTGACCCTTATAGAGTTGATCTCCGATGTGCCAGATAGTTTATATTCTCAGGATATTAAGTTAATAATAGACTTATTAAACATACAAAGTCTCAAATGAATACGTCTAATACTTTATATTTTATTGATATCTAAAATACGCTGAAATTTGGTTATAGCTTATACGCCGTAAAATAAGTTTAGTAGGGGGGTAATTGAAGTTTAAATGAGACTTTCACCAATTTTATGAATAAGGACATGAAAGCTTCCACGGGATGGACATTAACTAAAAACGTCTGAATAAAAAATAAAAACACTAAAAAGACTGCCTAGCAAGTAGCAACTTACAAAAAGGACTGAAATCCCACCAAAAACATTTCATGTAAAAGTTACCTCGACGACCACAAAAGGTTTGCCCTGTGAAAAATACATCAGATCTAATGTAGAGCCAAGCTTCTGAATCGACGCGGCCTAACTCTATCGACCCATAACTCCAACAAATTCTACATAATATCAGTAAGTATGTATCTATGGCTTGGCAGTTTCGTTACTTATTTCAGATCAGAATTCAGAAACTAAATATTCGACACAGCGAAGCCATACATACTTACGGATATGTAGAAAGTGTTGGAGTTAGGATCGATAGAGTTAGGCCGCGTCGATTCAGAAGCTTGGCTCTACATTCGATCTGATGTCTTTTTCACAGGACAAACCTTTTGTGGTCGTCGAGGTAACTTTTACATGAAATGTTTTTGGTGGGATACTGATTACTGAGACAGGCTCTGCAATGAACTTTACAAGACCGGTGCAATTACTATTATCGAGTTATTTATTCATTATTTGATCTCCTTACCTGCCTCCATTACCCATAAACACCTTAAAAACAATCTTAATTCTCTTAAAATAAAGTCCATTTTGCAGAGGCATCTCTTAATTATCAGCCCAGTGCCTAGTAGCTAGCAATTATTACGTATTTAAGCCGTGATTATGAATGAACAATGCAGGTGTTAACAAACGCTTCGAGTTAAAAAAAAAAAACAGTATTTCAGCGCAAAGTAGGACGCGCTGAAAGAAGCATAATGATTAAACGATGAAAGCGCACTGAAAATAAGTATTTAACTGGTTGAAACCTAAATTGCAGTTTATTTATTGTCTGTGCTCGTTTGAGAAATTCTCTGAGTCTTTTTGATTTTTAAATGCAACCGAAAACCACAAGGCGAGGGTCTGAATTTAAAATATTAAATGTCAATAATATACAATTATACACTGATCCGGCAAACGTTGTTTTGGCATAAAGGTATTGAGAAAATGAAAAATAGGAAATAGATTTTTGCTGATTGAACCAACCCGATAAGCACATACATGAAAATCGGTCCAGCCGTAAAGGTAAATTTTAGGAGCTAGACAACAGTCAACAACTAACAAGACACCAGGATTTTTATATATAAGACTAGCTATCCCGGCAAACGTTGCTTTGCCATAATATACATTATTATTTCGCCCATATTATTTTATTGAAGTGACTAAATAAGTATGTTACCATGGCAACGTACATCGATATTCCGTAGCATGTAAACAATGGTCGTCGTCAGTCTCGAGTTTGTAATAATTTACTATTATTTATCAAACAAATGCACTTATCAATATATAAAGTACCGAGTAGCCGATTCTCAGCCCCACTGAATATGCATATAAGATTTGGTTAAAATCAGTAAAGCCGTTTCGGAGGAGTACGCGGCCTAACATTGTGACACGAGAATTTTATAAGAGACTAGGTCACTAGATGATGCCCGCAACTCCGTTGCGCCAAAATTAGTTTATCTCGCGGGAACCGTACATTTTTCCGGGATAAAAAGTATCCTATGTCCTTTCCCGGGACTCAAGGTATCTCCATGCCAAATTTCAGCAAAATCGGTTCAGCGGTTTGGGCGTGAAGAGGTAACAGAAAGGCAGACAGACTGACAGACACACTTTCGCATATTTATAATATTAGTATGGATTAAATTTTGAGATTTTATTACGATTAATTTTGACCAAAGTATTCCATAGAGACCATAGAAAATAAAGTTCTGATAGTGTATTGAGAGCTGCAAACAATAATTTCCCAACAATACTTAATAAACTTCACACTTTATTGTTTCCCAGACGAATGGTTCAGAATTACAAGTGATTACAAGTAGTTACTACAGAATAATTGTTCTTACGTAGTTGTTGTTTAATACTGGTAAGTGGTAGCTGAGATTTAATCAGTAATGGCTTCTTTAAGCACAGCTAAAATTATTTTAATAATAGGTTTGAGACACATTTTTGCGTCAATGATATTGTTACGGATATCAGTAAGATTTTTAAATAAATTATCTACTTGTCTAATTTTTGCTACATAATGAAATCGGGCATAATACAGTTAAAATATTCATGATATTAGTGAACAATAATTATATTATTCTTCCACAGTGCGTTTTTCGCGTAACTTTCTGCCGCGCACTGTAAAACTCTGGAACGAACTGTCACCAGCAGTATTTCCGGACCTATACGACCTGCAAACCTTCAAGAAAAGAGCGTATTCCCTCTTAAAAGGCCGGCAACGCACCTGCAGCTCTTCTGATGTTGCGAGTGTCCATGGGCGACGGTAGTTGCTTACCGTCAGGTGACCCGTTTGCTCGTTTGCCCCCTTATTTAATAAAAAATAAATACAGACAAGTTGGGGAATTCAGTAGAAAATTTACTGTACCTTGAGGTGCCAAAATGTTAAAAATATTATTTTAAAAATAATTTATGAAATTTATTGGGAAGACATACAAAAATTGACATTCGTTGGCGTTTTAATCATAACTAGCTATTTGACTAAGCTTTGCTCGGTATTCGATAAAACACGAATAAAATGACATTTTCTAAAAATGATTCCTAGCTAGATCGATTTATCGCCCCCGAAACCCCCTATATACTAAGTTTCATGAAAATCGTTGGAGCCGATTCCGAGATTCCAATTATATATTTATATACAAAAATTGCTCGTTTAAAGATATAAGATACCTACAAAAATAGCTTTGTTATACCATTTAATATAATTGCAATTAATTTAAAAAGTTTAAGTATTATATTCACAGACCACGAAACTGTGAACTTGTCCCCGGTAAGTGAGACACGGTCGTCATAACAATAGTCAGTGGACTTCCAATTCGAAGTCAAGGTCGTTCACGTATTTTATTGTTATTTCATAATGCCTATTCACACGAAATCCATTATTATATTAAAAATACTCTGACTAGAAGAATAGTCTTTTGATAATGTAGAGAATTGCGGGGTTAGCATGGCCGCCATAGATAGGTTTATTCTTAGGGTCAAATCAGACTGTAACGCGACGCGTAGATGCATTTATGATTTTGTACTGAATTGAAAGATTTCAATTGCTTGAGACGTCTTGCGAATCTGTCAAATCCATACAAATTTAGAAATGCTTCTACGCGTCGCGTTGCGGTCTGAATTGAACCTTACGGTAAAGTAGACAAAGTGATGGATCCTCGATCATAGGAAATCTGCCAGTTTGTCCGCAAAAACTGTCAGTGTTTCTATTCTTTCGTATTTCTACTGTGGCTAAAACTGCTGTAGCCTGTAGCCTGTAGGCCTACGAATAATAAAAACGACCTTGGCCATACATTTGCTGCGTCGCCGAGGTCGTACCAAAACTCTATTTTTTACTTATCTTAGTTCAAAATTGACCTAAAAAAAATTAAAACATGGAATATGTAGTGATAATATTGTCGATCTATTGCCGTATGTTTCAAATAACAGTAATTTGTAAATACTAAGGAGTTGCCGAATGTATGCTTGATTTTAATAAAATATCGGTTTTACTTTAGAAGCTGATGTCATTAGTATAATAAACAAAAATAGAAAATTTAAAACGTGGAAAGGAATGTTGATGATTGAGGAAAGGAGCGTCTAGACAAAAAACCGCGCGTTCGAGGATACACATAATATAAAGCCAGCCTTATAAATAAAAGTACAAGCGGCCGTATTTGGAGAGATAAGATTTTGACACAATCTCTAAACATTTTCTGAAAAAAAATTCTTCATCAAGTAAATAAAAGTTGCAACTAAAATATGTCTTATTTTTCACACGACGGTGCTGTGCTATATAAAATATCTATACGTCTTTGAAAGCAACAAAACCGTTTCGTATTTACCGGTAATGATCGTTTTGTTAAAATGTAGGTCGTACACAATCGACTAGTGACACTGTCTAACAGTATCATATTATTAGCGAATATACAAGTAGGTTACATAGCGCATATGGTATGTATAACAAAGGATCTTAGTAATACAAGAGGTATTTCTGTTAACTTGGGTTTATATTAGGTCGCACTCAGAGACAAAAATGATGATTAAAGTTCAATTTAATAAAGATTTTGGCATAAGCATCATACATTTTCTGTCCAATACGTCTAGCATGCGCGTACGAGAAATCTCTCTTGAGTGTCAATATTTATTATCGATATCGACATAATGTCAAAATCATTTTTGACATTATGTCGATAGATTTTGACGATAGATCTACACGAGAAAAATTGTATGTCATGTTAGGGTCAATAAAGATGAAGAGGCAAACCTTCAAACATCAAGAAAACATGTAGACAAAATTTTCTCGTTTGCGTATCTTAGGTCGGCTGGTCTACGTTAATTTGAAGTTAATTAATCATTAAATGTCGCCGAGTGCGGTCGTGAGTTCATATTCTGTGAGAACGAAGTTTATAATTTGGTCAAATACGTCGAAATGTTTTTAAATTGAAATCCTTAGCGTCGTTGTAAACTTTTTTGGGATAGGTAAAAATGATACGGACACGTGGCCTAATCAAAAATTCGTAAGGCAATTGACTAACTTTTTAGTTATTTAACAAGTACCTAATAATTGATTATACTTAATGATAAATATTAAATGCAGTTAACTGCAGTATCTACATTCTACAACAAGAAATTTGTGTAATGTCGACCTGTGATTTCATATTGATGGTAGAAAGCCGGTAAGTTGAATATAATGATGCAAACCCCAGTTTTAATAAACTTTCAGTCATTATGCATGTGGGTTAACGCTCGTAGAAGGCCCAGACAAGGGCTCTTCAGAATAATTGGAGCCCGCTGCATTTCAGATTCGCAGTTATTTTTATTCTAGTTTGAATTTAAAAATAGAATTTGTAAATTCAATTTAAAAATAGAATTTCCGTATGCATTTGTTTTTCGGTTTGAAAATAGAATTTTCTTGACAGCCAAATCCATTTTCACGTTTTTAGGAATCCGTAAATAAATATAGGTACTGTGACTTCCCTATCTATGCCGTCTGTCTGTCTGTCAGCACTCAGTAGGTTTCTATAAGTAGACAGTCTGGTGACGGACAGTGATGGCTAGGAGCGAACTTTTGACATAAATATCGTATTACGAATACGGTTGCCGTTATAGCAGGAAAAAAAAGAAAGAAATTTAATAAAGAAAGCAGAGCAATAAAATATTAACAAAAGCACGGACCTAGAAAATAGAAAAATTATATAGACATTTTCCTAGTCCATGCAGAACAAAATAAACTTTTACGTATTTTTGTATGGAAGTTGGAACCCTCCGTTTGTGAGTTCTACTCGTACTTGACTTCAGCTTTTCAGCAATATATTTAAGTGCTTGTTTACCTATCTCTGTGTTATTCTTTTGTTTGCGTTTTCTTTCTTTCTTTTGTTTGTCACTGATGCCCTTCAAAATAATTGAAGACCGCAACTTGAAGTTTGCTTAAATATTTTATTATTTTCTCTTTGTAAGTTTATATTAAGTTGTAGGTTTTTTTTAGATTCCAGATTTTTATACAGGTTTTAGACACACACATATTTCACTTTAGTTATCACTTTTAAAGCGAAAATATTTGTAAAGCGTTACGCTCTAAATTGCTAATTCGAGGTTGATAGCGTTAGACCTAGCCTTCAAAATTAATTAATGCACATATTATCTAGACTCTAAATGGTCTAGGGTACGAGGTTAATCCATACCTATTACCTAAGCATCTATATTTTAACCCGGCGAGCGTAACGTTGGGTGTGATACACCCAGATCTAGAAAAATTGATTAAAATTTTAATAACGAATTGTTGTCACGCTTCGTGCGCTCGAGTAGCTGCCCGGGGGGAGATACGGAAGCGACCCTTGCCACTGTTTTTGGCGATCGCCGCACGGCGTACAGTGAAGAAGAGTTTGAAGTTGTCACCGGGTGCGTGACATCCGCCTTACGCTACTTGTAACGAATTTGATCAAACGCATTTTATCTTATTTTTGTTATTTTATAGCTTTTTTGGGTTTTTTAAGACTTAATATCTAGAAAGGTCACATGAAGATAATCAAAACAGATAATTACGTCTTTTTGAAGAAGCTGGAGTTGGTTCACCCGACGAGTCTGGTAGTGACCACGATATTGACAATGTTAGCGAAAGAAGTTTTGAAAGTGACACAGAGTAGGAGATGGATGACGAAAGACAGCATAATTGATTGATAGAGAATAATGGCGAAGGCAATGATAGTTGTTTGTTGGGTTATTTCTGTATTTTTTATACATAAAACATGCTTATTTCGTCTGTAAAAACTGCTCTAGATTTTAAGACGAATAAGTATATTTTTATTAGTTTTATTATCCAGCATAGGTGTTATTTTCTTTTTATGTTGAGTTTATCTGAAGAAAAAATAGTCCTTTTTGTTGATGTTTTCATATTTTCGCTAAAAAGTAATTAATATGTGACACTACTAATTTTTGTGAGTTCTTATTGTTAATTACATATCTTAAGAGCCCGGGTTACCCTCGAAATTCTCATACATACGTAATACCAAAATCATTTTGTCATACAAAAATATTTAACATGTTTGAGTTATTTTTCGGCTTAAAATAGTAATTACCTAGGTTCCTGAACAAAAATTAACTTCAAAATATTGAAACACTAAAAATATTACATAAATAGTATAAATTTTTTTTACTAAATTTACTACTAAATATTTAAACACTAAAAAATAGAGTAAAACACTAAAAAGTATATACATAAATATTAAATTTACTACAAAATATTTCAACTCTAAAAAATTTTTTTTAGTGTTTAAATATTTTGAAGTTAATTTTTGTTCAGGAACCTAGGTAATTACTATTTTAAGCTGAAAAATAACTCAAACATGTTAAATATTTTCGTATAACAAAATTATTTTGGTATTACGTATGTATGAGAATTTCGAGGGTAACCCGGGCTCTTAATTTCGTAAATAAATTACATTTTTTAATTCTTTTTTACAATTTCTGTCTTAAATAAGTTCAACATATAACTAAACACTAGTTTTGTATTAAAAAAAAATTGATATTTAAAACAATAGTGTATAATAACCACATAATCACCATCTGGGTGTACCTGGCGCTGTTTGCTACATATTCCAACTTTACGCTCGCCGGGTTAAGTAAACCATTATATTAAATCAACGCATATTCAAACACTAAAATGTTTATGAGTTTAAGAATAAGATAATAAGGTAATTAATAACACAAGAAGATTAAGATTTTATGGTAACTTATGTACCTACCTATGTAAGGAAATTTTTGTGTGCAGTGTGCTTTGATCTAAAGCCATGCTTCAGCCCTAATTGGCCGGCTCGATTACCAAGGCTTCTCAGGAGGTCGGCGTCAAAATATATATCAATATTTTTTTTTAATTCGATTTTGACTGTACCCAAGAGCAAGGACTTTGATTTTACAAGAATTGTGCTTACAGGAATGTAATACGAAATTTGACAACGATAGACTATATTATCTCTAGTTTTATAAAAACCCTTTGGCGCTAGGTTTGGGACCTATCCACCATCATGAACCATTTTAAAGTATTGAGTATTGACATTGAGTGTTCAACAACGGAAGCGGTGACCGCCAATCAAAACAATGTACGGATGATTGGCTTCGTCTATTTAGACACGGTTGTGTGATGCGTGTAACTGCTGTTTACTTGAGCTCTTCTTAAATTCAGAAGCTCTCAGATTACTCAGCAACTAAGCAATGAATGAGTGCCGACAGAAGTGAAACCTAAAGCATGGTAGGAAGAGAGGAGGATACTGTACTCGGCGAAACATGGCGGTATCAGTCATTGACTCCCTGTCAAAAACTTGTCATTTTCTATATAAACCGCGATTGACAATGAAGTGTCAGATGATGTCAATCGCGGCTTTGTATAGAAAATGACACGTTTTTGACAGGGAGTCAATGACCGATACCGCCATGTTTTGCCGCCTATCTATGCTCCCTTCGCTGCTTATGCTCGCTCCGAGGAATTATTGATTAGATCACCTGTTCTTACTCCTGACGTAAAATCATCCAGCAGTATTTCCGGACCAATACGACTTGCGATTCTTCAAGAAGAGAGCGTTAGCCGTTATACCTCTTAAAAGAGCGGAAACGCACCTGCAACTCTTCTAATGTTGCGAGTGTCCATGAGCGACGGTAGTTGCTTTTCATTAGGTGACTCTTTTGCTTGATTGCCCTCTTTATTAACAAAAAATATCCATTTTTAGGCACCCAAAAAAAAAAAAACTCTACGACACTAAAAAATTTTGAATTTTAAAAAATACCATAAATTTTTAATTGCATATTTTTCTAACCAGTTTTTTTTTCTTTTGTTACAGGTATGCACCAAAATCTTGATGAAACCTGCGTTATTTGGCAATCTCCATGACCTGAGGATAACGAAATTGTTAAGCCTATGGAAGTATAACCTTACTGGAAGCTTATTGGAACATTTTTGCAACACTTTAGGAATTCATTCTCGATAAATACGCCTACTTGGTACCAATTGGGTAAGGATGCAAGGTTTTGCGACCAGTATTACTGAAAGTAGAACTTTTGTGCAATATCCTTTATAAGATGGCTGACTCCATGTATTATGAGTTTAGAATGGCATATTAGAACATAATGGTTTTTCCAACAATTTATTTCAAAAGATAATCGATATTATAATGTAAACGACACGATCTTGTCATATAGTAAGTAGAAAATTATAATTGTGTCAAATTATAATATTGAGTAAGTCTGTATCTCAGCAATTTTTTTTGTGATTTTGGGAAATTATTAATTACCTAACGACCTAGCTTACTAACTTCCTGAGTAGTTTCCCAGATAAAGATCCTTCCACAGACATAGATCTTGATCTATGTCTGTGGATCCTTCTTTATCTGGGAAACTACTAATTTTCGAGTTTCTATTCTGTCTTTAAACTATGACCTAGCTCGGTATCCCTAGTACTTTATACAGGGTGTAACAAAACTAAATGATAATACTTTAGGGTGTGTATGTGTTCCTCGTAGAGAGTTCACTGTGGTCTGTGAAAGTAGCAGCGCTGAAAGACCCAATTTTTTTTTTACTTTTGTATGGCTTGCCCAGCTCCGCTCCAGCGTCACGAGTTTTCCCCATATTATTATGCACAAAAGTGAAAAAAAAAATTGGTCTTTCAGCGCTGCACAATTGTGAACTCTCTACAAGGAACACATACACACCCTAAAGTATTATCACTTAGTTTTGTTACACCTTGTATAGAGTTCACTGTGAAAGTAGCACCGCTGAAAGTGTAACTTTTTTCACCTTGGTTTGGAAAAATTCATGACCCGCTTGCCCGTACAAACAAAACATTTTACTCTTAGTTAACTCTATGTAAGGGTCACATACTCACCCTAAAGTGTTATCACTTAATTTTGTTACACCTTGTATTTATCACTTAATTTTGTTACACCTTGTATTTGCATTAATACAATATCGGCCATGGCCATTGGCCATGTATCGCCCGCAACCGCAGGTTTACGTTCAAATCACGTGCGTTACACCGTTGTATTACCATGAACTCTATGTGTTGTTATTTATTGCCTTCTTATTCTGCACACTTGGTTAAGGCGGGCATAAACCCCAATTTGTTATTCCGTGACTCTTGGTTTACCTAGTTCCAATATAATAACGAAATGTAAAAAATATGAGATATAAAGCACAATATTTAAAAGGATTTAAACCATAAACATTTTTATAAAACTTTGGCTGTAATTAATTTACAAACTCACCTCCGACAAAAATGTAATTCATCGAAATATAAGTATTAACTAGGATAATTATGCATTTTATTTGAATAAATTGTTAGTAAATCTATATTAAAATATCCTGAACCGAACAATTTTGTTTCTTAATATTTATTTCCAAAGACATTTAAAAAAAACATGAAAAATAGAGAAGATCCGCCCCTAGTAACCACCGTTTTATGCTAAGCTAAAATGAATCTTACTGCGATGCGTATACCTTTGGTCTTTGGTTGTGTGCAAGGTTATCGTTTTGGATTGAGATTGATCCTTGCCTTAAGATTGAAAAAAAGAAAAATATAAAACCGTTGAACCGATTTTGTTTAGATTTTGAATGGTAAACTTTGGATCCCGGGAAAGGACATACGAAACTTTTTAACCCGGAAAGTTTACGGTTTCCGCGCGATAAACTCTATTTGGCGCAACGGATTTGCAAGCGTTATCTAGTTAAATTATGAATGACCACTGAATATATCACATTTTCTTAAGGGGAAGACAGCTGCCAATTCGATATCTTTGTGCAGTTTTCTAGACTTATGTATGTCATTTATTAGCACAAAAAAATATATGTGATTAACCGACTTCCAAAAAACGAGGAGGTTATATGTTCGGCTGTTGATATTTTTTTTTTTTTTTTGTATGTTCAACGATTACTCCGCCGTTTGTGAACAGATTTTCGAAATTTTTATTTTGTTGTATTAGGTTTCACTCCAATTTGGTACCATGTTCACAAAAGGTGACCTGATGATGGGATCCAGGAGTAATCGAGGGAACTCCTCGAAATTTATATGGAAACATATGGTGATTTTGGTTTTATGTGAAGTGTACTAAGAATATGCTACCAAAAAGTCAAATATTGGGTCAAGGTATACCATGGTTTCGAAGATGCTGAGAGAACTCCTGACTCTTTATAGATACACGTTTGGGAGTTTCGGCGTTGTTTTAAGAACAGAAAGCATATGCTACCATGCAATTCAAATTCATCATCATCATCATCGTCATCATCATCATTACCACGTCGGGTTAAGGTCACCAATGTCTCATGGCACAAAATAGATAATAGTACAAAGCATAGGTATGGATACAATAATAATAATTATGTACATAACAACACCAATTATTATAGGCTGTTTAATATACACGGCGGTCGGCGCCGCAGAGGCAACGGCGTCGCCGCGCGCCGCGCGGCGCGTGCGTAAACATCGTATTCAAGTTCTAACCGGAATGTCAGGGCATGCGGCATGCCGCGCTGCGAGCATTTGGCAGCACGTGTTCACTTAGATTTTTTTAAAATGTATAGTTTAAATTTATCTATCTACCTGATATTTGGGCCTTGGGGTATGCCGTATGACTCTTAAGCCTTAACAGTCTTAACAAATTGTAATAAGATACGTAGAATATACGCAGTAGTCAGTACCACCGACGACCACTTATAAATTCGCGGACTATGACGGAGGTCAACTTAATAACAATTACACGAAGTCAATTACCACTCAATATTATGATTTATGTTGTCAATTTAATGCTCACTGCTCACACCAAGCTCACTGTTGAGTTGTTAGTTGCTTACAAACTTTCAACAACACAACAGAAATCTGTTACAAGTTACAACTACCTATATAAAACTTCTACGTACAAGTACAAGCGATAGCGCGACACAGGAGCGCCTCAGTGACATCTAGTGAAGACAATATGAAACTATTTTTTATACAATTTGAATTGGCACTAACAGTTTACCTACTAGGTAACTAAAAAGAGTGAAATTATTATTTTTAACAAAAAATTAAAACCGACTTCCAAGGTAAAAACAATATTGATAGCATCCTTATAATATGAACTAAAAAGTATTAAATAATTTTTCCTATCTAATATGTAGTGCCTTTTCCCGAATTCGGCTAAACTTCAACTATTTCTGTACTCAATCTTCATAATTTTGAAGTCGGTGCCAGTTCCAAAAGTTTCAAATTTTCTGTCAAAGAAATAAAGATTCAGCTATATCTGGTACCGACTTAAAATGATGAAGATTGAGTACAGAAATAGTTGAGGTTTAGCCGAATTCGGGAAAAGGCACTACATACTAGATAGGAAAAATTATTTTTGATTATATTTGGAAAAGCTTGTCGAATTTAAATAATAAAATAATACCAAAATACCAAAGTCACATCTTTCAGGAACTTTAAACACTTCTTACTAAAGTAATAATACAATCTATGCTTTAAAAATTGTCTATTTCATACCTTTTACAAAAATCCAAAGATTGCTGGATTTAATTTTCGGTTCTGACGTCTAGAATTCCCATAATATTTATTTTTTCCTCTAACAAACGAAAAATGTATCCACGCTACCGGGTGAACACTTCACATCTCTGTCTCTCTGGCATGAAAATCGACCGTGGTGCGAGGGTGATGCGAGATCAAGATCATTGGCAGTCGTCAGCGTCTTAATAATTTATAATTAATGATACAAAATAAGTTAAAGTTATGGATTTAATTCATACCATATATGGCTACATAAGTAAGAGTATATTCGCATAGGAAAAGAGCGTTTAGTATGTCGACATGATAACATTATGACGAGATTGTCATAAGCGACACGCTTGCTGCTAAGTGCTAACACGCGAGTTATAATATCAATTATTGTAGCATAGAGTTATTACGAGTAAACTCTAGAGTCCAGCTATACTCATTAGGTACTCAACAAGTGGCCCGCGTGAAGTTGATCATTTTGAAATTCACGCTCACCTGTGCAAAATAATTGTGAAAAATTTTCAAGTCGTCAAGAAAGCCAGTAAATTTTTCTATTTAAAAATCGCTAATTCTGAAGAACGTTACTTTTTAACCTTCAAAAATTGTAACAATGATTAATAAAGGTAATATCGGTAACAAAGTAGAGTAACGTAGGTCATTAACTCCACTTTTCAAACGACTTCAAACAAGAGGCTCTTATTTTTACCTTTTATTATAAGTCTTTGTTTGTGTGTCTGTCTATATTATAGATCGCAGCTCGCACATAAGTCATAACCGTTGCATGTAATGCAGTGTGTTATCCGCGTTTATTTCCCGATACGCATCGCCGTGTGCCGAAGCACCGACTACATAATTCATCATCATCAGCAGGGCTAGCATAACAACAGTAAACATGGGAAAGAATCGACATACTGACAGATTTAATCGACAAAATGGCGGATTTCCATTGTCTAACTGTCACTTTGTCTATTCTTCCGCAAAAAGAAACCGTTTCTATGGTGACCTAGCTACCCCTGCAGCACCATCATCATCATTATCTTCTTTATCTATTGGCATTTGGCTGTAATGTTAGTCAAAGTCGATGCCGGGAGTCAATACCATAGAGGAAATTATTTTTAACAAAAAATTATAACGACTTCCAAGGTAAAAACAATAATAACATCCTTATAATATGAACTAAAAAGTATTGAATAATTTTTCCTATCTCATGGTGCCTTTTTCCGAATTCGGCTAAAACTCAACTATTTCTGTACTCAATCTTCATAATTTTGAAGTCGGTACCAAATATAGCTGAATCCAGATGCCAGAATATTTGAAACATTTGTAACTGGCATCGACTTCAAAATTATGAAGATTGAGTACAGAAATAGTTGAGTTTTAGCCGAATTCGGAAAAAGGCACCATGAGATAGGAAAAATTATTTAATACTTTTTAGTTCATATTATAAGGATGTTATTATTGTTTTTACCTTGGAAGTCGGTTTTAATTTTTTGTTAAAAATAATAATTTCATTCTTTTTAGTTACCTAGTAAAATCATCGCGTACTATACGTAGATTAGGGCCGATTCACACCGAATGGCAGAGGCGAGGCGAGCAGTTTCAGTGTCATATGATTTTAAACTTTATCTTCATTATTGTAATACATAGTATCGCTTGAGAAATCGACGCCGCCGGCGGCCGCAAGAGGTCACGAGCGTCCACGGGTGGCCGTAGATTTCTCAAGCGATACTATCTATTACAACAATGAAGATAAAGTTTAAAATCATATGACACTGAAACTGCTCGCCTCGTCTCCGCTATTCCGGTGTGAATCGGCCCTAATACACCTGTATACTATTCTACGTATCGCGCCCGTGGCCGCGATTAGTAAGTGTGACAGCTGTGCACTCTAGCATGTTATTTGTATTATCGAAGCAACTTACTTCTCAGAAGTAATGTCAAATGTGTGCCTTACGCTCTGGAGATAAGTTTGAATATTTTGTTATGTTCAATTTTGGTGACATTGGTGACCCTGACGTGGTAATATAATAATAAAAAAAATATATATATCCACAGCCGAACATATAACCTCCTCGTTTTTTGGAAGTCGATTAAAAAATAGTTGATGGTGTTTTGTTTTGAACTTGTATCATGTAAAATATTATTACTTATGGATAATAATACATCGGATAGTCAATACCTTAGAGAGGATAATAATATTATGGCCTATGGGCATACAACTTCATAGTTCATATTGCAACTAGGGATGCCACGAATAGTGAATTGTCCAAATACTGAATATTCGGCAACGCTGTCGGCTGAAGCGCCGAATTCTTTTTCGTTTTCCTCGTTGCATTTTCAAACGAGTCATTTGCGTCAAACGAGTTGGATTTTAATTTGAAAAACAGTTCGTCTAGATCGGAAGGCCGATCCTTACAAGTGGTGGTTAGCAAACGAAAAACAATACCCAAACCTTTCCAAACTTGCCAAAGTTTATCTGATGGGAGTAGCGTGTATGTATAGTGAGAGGTTATTTTCTGAGGCTGGTAACATTTACGATGAAAAGCGTAATCATTTGCTACCAAAAATGCTGAAAAGCTTGTCTTTATCTATCACAATTCACAACTTACCACTGATCAATTGTAATTACTAAAGTGTTATAATTTGGAAATAAATACATACATAATTTTGAGTAATATAACGTGTTTTTTTACATGATTTGCTATTCGGTATTTAGCCGAACAGTACGTATTATTCGGCCGAATAAGGAATAGTTGCCAAATATTCGTAACATCTTTAATAATTGATATATCAAAATAATTTAAATTAGCAAACTCAATAAGTCTCTGAAATATTTTAGATGCAATTTGGTAGAGAAATATCTTTATATTGTAAATGCGAAAGTGTCTGTCTGTCTGTCTGTTACCTCTTCACGCTTAAACCGCTGAACCGATTTTGCTGAAATTTGGCATGGAGATACTTTGAGTCCCGGGAAAGGACATAGGATACTTTTTGTCCCGAAAAAATGTACGGTTCCCGCGCGATAAACGAGTTTTGGCGCAACGGAGTTGCGGGCATCATCTAGTATCTTTATATTTTGTTTTATATAGTTATAGTGTATGAGTAAACAATAAATAAAACAAGAGACCGCAAAGTCTAGACATAACGTCTCTATAGTCTCTACATTACGTTTGAGTCTACGAATGTTTGAATCGATTGAGGATTTTGCTGTTTTTGTTTTGCTAAGCTGAGTCACCCACGTCTCCGGATGTAGGTAATAAATAAGTAATCTTGAATGATTCGCATTACGCTGGCGTACATTCTGACTGCTATAACATAGTTTTTTAAGAAACATCATGCAACTCACAAATGAGACTCCTATTTATCGTAGTCGACAATCCAGCGGTTACATTGGTTGGCTCTAATCTAAGCCGTGAGCAGTTACAGATAATTATACAGGGAGTAACAACAAAAGTGACGATAATACTTCTGTGAAAGTTACAGCATTGAAATACTGCCTTTTTTTTCTGTATGCGAAAACTCATGACGTCGGGCCCTTTCTCACAGAAGCATAGATATTAAAAGTTTCTGCGCTATTACTTTTAAAGTGATTTTATCACTGAATTTTGGCGCGCATTAAGTTTTGTCCTTCTGTGATAAATGATAATGAAAGAAGAATGAACAGTTATATATAATATAGGTGACTATCACAATACAAAAATTAACCCTGCCCCTAAATTGAGAAAGAACTTTTAAAACTCGATCCTTTCAGTATAAGTAATTCAGTCTTGGCACCTACTTAGTACCTACCTGGCAAGTAACAATTACTCAACTTCACGGCACTCAAGGTGAGGTGAGGTGCTGCATATTTAGCGTACTGTCACACGAGTGACGCACAAAGCCAAAGTGCATGAAATACAATACTTACCGAGAAATTCAGCAAAAAGCATAAAATTATTGTTTATTATGATAATTATACAGGGTGCAATTAAACCTTCCTGCCAAATTTTGATATCTATATTGATCCTTGTTAAAAATAAAAATACACATATTTTTTCTTTTATAATCACTCAGTACTAAAATGTTGAGAAATAGCTTCCGAAAGTTATCCTAAAAAACATTACAATAATTAATGGACACGATGCGTCGGCCGCTCGTGACGTGTCCCCGCGCGCGCGCCTCACCCCGCGTCACGCCCTCTCATTCCCCGCGCCGCGAGTGACCATTCTGCAACGATTTTAAATGGGATAAAATATGTCATTGAAAAAAAATAACATCCTATTTTTTTTATTAAATGGACTTTCCTAATGATACCTAAGCCCTGGAAAAAAATTGGCAGGAATGTTTAATTGCACCCTGTATACATGACGCCTCACGCCGCAACTCTGTTGAGCCTAAATTTTTTTATCGCACAGGAATCGTTATTTTCCCGGGATGAAAAGTATCCTAAGTCATACAGATTTCAGCAAAATTGGTTCAGCGGTTTGGGCATGATGAGGCGACAGACACACTTTCGTATTTATAATTATTATTAGCATAGATGTTTGACCCTAGTCTGACTCGCGAGTTTTTTCACCGTATTTGTCTATAAACAAAATATGATATTATAGGTACACTAAACATTGTTTAAATTATTTTCACTTAAAATAAAAGCTAAACATAATACAATGTTGCTTGGCTAACTAAAATTAATCTAACATAATAATTTAGATGGACCATGGGATGAAATTTACAATATAGTATTTTGTTAACAAAAACTATTTTTGCGTCAAAATACTTAAATAAGTTATAATATCATTGTTACAGTTTTCTCACGTAAAGAGTTTAAGCATTTCTTAAAATTTCTCATCAAGGATGAGTAACATTGTGAAGGTTAAAATAACCATTATCATAAACCAGATTGAAATTAGAAACAAAATAATTATAAAGTTACAGAATTTACTAAATAAAAAAATCGGCCAAGTAAGAGTCGGACTCGCGCACGAAGGGTTCCGTACTGTTGTAGAGCAAAAATAGGCCGAAAATTGTGTTTTCTGTATGGGAGCCCCCTTAATTTTTTATTTTATTTAAATATTATTATCTATACTTATTATAAAACAAAGTCGCTTTTTTCCCTCATGTCCCTTTGTTCCCTTTAATCTTTAAAACTACGAAACGGATATTAGTGATTCTTTCAGTGTTAGATAGCCCATTTATCGAGAGGCTATATTTTATTACGCTAAGACTAATAGGAGCGAAGAAATAGAGGAAAATGTGGAAAAAACGGGGGAAATTATTTGAAAGGGCTAACTTGAACGCGCTAATCTCAGGAACTACTGTTCCGATTTGAAAAATTATTTCAGTGTTAGATAGCCCATTTATTGAGGAAGGCTACAGGCTATATTTTATCACGCTAAGACTAATAGGAGAATATGGAAAAAACGGGGGAAATTATTTGAAAGGGCTTATCTCGCGTACTACTGAAGCAATTTTGATGTTATTTGGCACAAATAAGAAGTAGACCACGTGAAGGATCATAGGCTATCGATTTTAATCATTTTTACAGTGGCTATATATTTTATACCCGTGCGAAGCCGGGGCGGGTCGCTAGTTAATTATTAAAGTACAATTATATTAGTTAAGGCCTTCGTGAAAGCTTCACCATATCGAGGCAAAATAGTATACGAATTTCAGTGCCACGGAGTTGGAAGAAACGAGAGGACGATTAATACCTCGATCCTGGGAATCGCAGACACAATACATTTTTAATTGTTATGCGATAGTCAGGTACCACTTGGGGATTAATGGGTTAAATTGGTGAATGCTGATATATGAATAACGAGCTTTTGCCCGCGGCTTCGCTCGCGTTAAGAAGTATTATTATATACAAACTTTCACCCCCTATTTTAACCCCTTGGGGTTGGAATTTATCAAAATCCTTTCTTAGCTGATGCCTACGTCATAACATCTACCTGCATGCCAAATTTTAGCCCGATCCGTCCAGTGGTTTGGGCTGTGCGTTGATAGATCACCATGTCAGTCAGTCACCTTTGAGTTTTATATATATAGATTTTGCGAGAAACGAATCATTTAATTGAGTTCCTACACCTTTGGCATACATACCAACATGACATCATGTAAATGTTCCTCATAAGCGATACTTTTCATATTAAACAGTGTTACTGCTAATGACACAACATACATTACAGTTCCGATCGACTGAGTCAGCCATATCAATTACTATTGTAATAATGTTAATAACTGATATTATGTCTATCTACTGCTGTCTGCTACAGTGATCGCGTCAAATGCATCGCATGGGTATAAAATATATAGCCACTGAAAAAATGATTAAAATCGATAGCCTATGATCCTTCACGTGGTCTACTTCTTATCTTTGCCAAATGACATAAAAATTCGCGAGTTCGCGAGATAAGCCCTTTTAAATAATTTTCCCCGTTTTTTCCAAATTCTCCTGTTAGTCTTAGCTTGATAAAATATAGCCTATAGCTTTTCTCAATAAGTAAATGAGCTATCTAACATTGAAAGAATTTTTCAAATCGGACCAGTAGTTCCTGAGATTAGCGCCTTCAAGTTAGCCCTTTCAAATAATTTTCCCCGTTTTTTTCCACATTTTCCTCTATTTTTTCGCTCGTATTAGTCTTAGCGTGATAAAAAAATAGCCTATAGCCTTCGTCGATAAATGGGCTATCTAACACTGAAATAATCATCAAAGTCCGTTGCGTAGTTTTAAAGATTAAAGGGAACAAAGGGACATGAGGGAGAAAAAGCGACTTTGTTTTATAATATTATGTATAGAATATCAGACATTGACCTTGAAACCACAGATATCTATGTAAATGAGAGTCATGTGTGTCAGTAGAAAGTGCAAGTTGACAAAGGTCGGAAGCGATTTTCCACGACCCTAGTGTCGAAAACTGCAATCAACGATTTCTAATTTGCTTTCTAATTATGAATCGGATCGTACAATGTCGATACGGCTGTTAGCGATTCGACTCCAAAGTAACTTTATTCGACTATCCGCTACCTATCCGCTATCGTCCCATTAAAGTTAAGGGTTTTCTTGGCGGACCTTTAAGATATTGTGTTTATCTCTTATCTCAAAGTTAAAGTGATAAATAATAATAAAATAATGTAAAATTGCAGAAGATGGGCGCAATCATTATTTTACCATTGACCCAAAATACTCTGGATTTACTATTGCTTTGTTACATACATTTAAATCAGCCCAAAGTGGGCGATAACGCCCCCTTGTGGGCGCTGAAGATCTAAAGCGGAGTGGTGTGGGATCCAGAAAAAATGGGGGCGTTGTGTAGAGGCTTGGAGGGTGATTTGTAATTTCATTTCATCTGGATGCATTTTAAATTGAAACAGTGGGGGGCGCTAAAGCATAATTTGTTCTCAAAGTGGGCAGTAGACAAAATAAGTTTGGGAACCCCTGGTTTAGATAATGGAACTAAATCTGTCCATTTTGTAATAACCACTTTCAATAATATTCAATTCAATTGAGCAGATGAGAAAAACAATTCGCTATCGTTATGGGGGCGTCAATTACATCATTAATCATAATATCATTACGAATCAAGGAAACAGTACACGATACGAGTTTTAGGTTATAACTAATGACACAATGTAAATATCATACAGTAGACTGTAGACGTAGAGTAACTCGCACGTGTCCTTTAAAATCAAAGTAGCTTGATACAGACAAGATTCTGCACTCTTTGCTGTTTAAAGTTATACTAAATCACGCGTCTATACTCTATTTGGATAGACTTGCACGACGATAATCTTTATGTTGTGGTTATAATAAACTATACTGTACTCGACGAAACGTGGCGGTAGCGGTCATTGACTCCCTGTCAAAAACTTGTCATTTTCTATATAAACCGCGACTGACAATGAAGTGTCAGATGTTGTCAATCGCGGCATTGTATAGAAAATTACATGGTTTTGACAGGGAGTCAATGACCGACACCGCCATGTTTCGCCGAGTACAGTATAGCTGATGACGCCGCAATCTCGTTGCGGCAAAATTCGTTAATCGCGCGGTGGCTGTAGATACATTTAAAACATATCACACAGGATACTTTCGATCCCGGGAAAATGTACAGGTCCCGCGCGATTAACAAATTTTGGCGCAACGGAGTTGCGGGATTAAAAGTAAACAAAAATTTGTTGAAAATTAACAAATTTCAGCAAAATCATTTCAGTGATTGGAGCGTGAAGAGGTAACAGACAGACAGACAGAGAGTCACTTTTGCTATTATTATTTGGATATACAATATTAAAATGTATTTGGTTTTTATTCAACTTTCAAAGAGGGTAATTAATTATTATTAATTCAAATAGAAAAGCTGGCAGACTACTTATTTTTATAATACGCCCACTTAGAGAACTCTACATTTTTATTAAAAACACGTAGAAAAACTAGATATTTGAAATTTTAGATAATATAAATTATAGCGTAAATTGAAAAAATAATACTTAGGGGGAAGTGCCTTTGTAAGTTGGTTAAAATACTTTTAAAGCATCGAGTTATAGTTGGTTTCTATAAAAAACCCTTAGAGTAAAACCTAATAGACTAGTTTCCAAGATTTGTTCAATTTTGTTCGAAAATAAGAGAACAAAAAAAAAACCGCTTGTGATCGACGTTATGAAATATCCTTTTGCAATGAGCAGGTAAAAAGAAAAAAAAAACACGCTGCACGTAGCCTCGAGCATGCGTGCTCAAAAAGAAAAAAAAAACAGTTCAGTTGAAATCCCGTTTTTAGCACGAACAAAATATCACGAATAAAAACGTACCAAAAAGTCCGAGCCTACTAAAAGCTCCCACCGTATTTATTTTCTGTTGAACCCTTAATTAAAGTTAGGTAATTATTAAGTGACTAATTGTGGTTGTTTTTATGATGATGCAGATGGCTAAATACATTGAGTTATAGGACTTAGGCAGTGTTCACACCAAAGTGACTGTGAGCCGCCGAATGTGAGCGAACGTTACGCAGTTTATTGTATTTCCAGACATATTCACTTTTTCATTCACACCTATTACCGACAATACGCTATTACGCTAGGCGTAGACGCGGACATTCGATACCACAGAAATAAGAGTCTGAGTAGATACATGTCTGTGTTCGATACCGTATATTTTCACGTTCACACTGGGGCTCACAGTGAGCCTGCTCCACAGAAATAAGATACTAGATAGAGGTCTGTGGATGTGTAGATAGAGCTCACATTCGGCGGCTCACAGTTAGTTTGGTGTGAACACAGGCTTATAAGTACTACGTACGTAGTACTTATAAAGTTATAACTCAATGGCCCCACATAATAATCTATACTAATATTATAAAGCGGAAGAGTTTGTTAGTTTATTTGTTTGTTTGAACGCGCTAATCTCAGGAAGTACTGGTCCGATTTGAAAAATTATTTCAGTGATGGATAGCCCATTTATCGAGAAAGGCTATTGGCTATATTTTATTACGTTACGATTAACAGGAGCGAGGAAATAGAAGAAAATGTGGAAAAAACGGGATAAATTATATGAAAGGGCTTATTTGAACGCGCTAATCTCAGTAACTACTGGTCCGATTTGAAAAATTCTTTCAGTTTTAGATAGCCCATTTATTGAGGAAGGCTATAGGCTATATTTTATCACGCTAAGACTAATAGGAGCGAAGAAATAGAGGAAAATGTGGAAAAAACGGGGGAAATTATATGAAATTTCTTATTATCTTAAGAACTACTGGAGTAGTTTTTATGTAATATTTAGCAAACATGAATTATAGACCACGTGAAGGGACATAGGCTATTTTTTGCGGAAAAATATACGGTTGCGTGAAATTCCTAAATTACGCGGGGGAAGCCGCGCGGAACAGCTAGTTACATTATAAATTATATGAGCTAACTATGAGAGGCCGCATCTAACATTATCCATAATTCTTCACGCCTAAACCGCTGAACCGATTTTGCTGGGTGTGGATAATGGTGATACTTTAAGTCCCGGGAAAGGATACTTTTTATACCGGAAAATTGTACGGTGCCTGGGCGATAAATGAATTTTGGCGCAACGGAGTTGCGGGCGTCACTTATTAAAATAATAAACACGCTTTGTACCACTGTGGGTGTCACTTATCAGCTATCGATATCAGCCTATTGAAATTACAAATTGCAAAATAAAACCGCATTGTTCCACCCACAGTATGAGAATTATGTAGATATCGTGTAACTAATAATTTACACGTTGTTTCCACGGTTGTAAATTGTAATATTATGTTACATGAACATTTTTCCTCGACTACAGGTTTATAGAATTTTCTAGAAAGCTCTGAATAAGAACATTCAGAGTTTTCAGGAAATTCAAAATGTTCTTAATTATAACCGACTTCAAAAAGGAGGAGGTTTCTCAATTTACATAATATGTAACCTATATTGTTTTTTTTATTTTTGTTCGCGCATAACTTCGCCGTTTGTTTACCGATTTCGATGCGTCTCTTTTCGTTGAAAGCGGATACTGTACAGGTGCTCCCATGTGGAAACACTGTTCGAAGACGGTTTATTAGTAAAAAAAAGACTGGTTGCACTCCGGGAGTGCCGGCAGAAGTGAAAACTTGATTATTAACGTTGTGCATTTTTTTCACCCATTTTTTATGAAAATCGATTTTTGAAAAATCGTCAATCAAGTTGTTTCGATCAAGGTTTCGATCAAGGTTTCGATCAAGTTTCGATCAAGTTTCGATCAAGTTTTGAACAAGTTTCGATCAAGTTTCGACAAGTTTCGATCAAGGTTTCGATCAAGGTTTCGATCAAGTTTCGATCAAGTTTCGATTAAGTTTCGATCAAGTTTCGATCAAGTTTCAAATTGAGTTCAAGTTCGAGTTCGACACAAAACACTACTCTCCAACCGTCTTACGCGTTTTGTATGGTTTTTCGATCAACACGAAAATCTATCACGAGTTTCACAGTTTTTACCCATCCCACAAGTGCTCAACGCCGCTAAAGAAGTTTTCACTTCAAAAATTTTTTATTTAAAACTGCAATGATATGGGAGTTAGATGCTTCGTTATGGTTAAGGCTCTAAGGCAAGTATCGACGCCCTTGCAAGGGCCCACGCCTTTTCTAACTGCGTTGAACAATTTGCATAAAGTTAAAAGATTATCCATATTCTCGAAGATAATGGAATCCATCATCAATAGCCAGCTTCTTCGATACTTGGACGGCCAGGCCATTACTAAGCGACAAACAATACGGGTTCCGTAAGGGTCGCTCGGCTGGTGATCTCTTGGCGTACCTGACTCCTGGGCTCGCAATCGTTGGGCTCAGGCAATTGAGTCAAAGGGAGAGTTAGTTTGGACATTGCGAAGGCCTTTGATCGGGTTTGGCATAAAGCGCTGCTTTCAAAGCTTCCATCATACGGGCTGCTTGAGAAATTATGTAAGTGGGTCACTGGTTTATTAGCAGACAGAAGCATAAAGGTCGTAGTTGACGGCGAATGCTCGGAAACTCAGTCTGTTGATGCTGGTGTCCCTCAGGGCTGTGTGCTATCGCCTACTCTATTCTTACTGCATATCAATGACATGTTTCAGACCAGCGGCATTCATTGCTATGCGGATGACAGTACAGGTGATGCTATATATACCGGCTCCCCTAATATTTCTCGGCAAAATGTCGCTGAGAGTCGTAACGAACTTGTGTCTAAGGTGGAGAATTCTTTGGAGAAGGTCTCTGAATGGGGTAGACGTAACTTGGTCCAATTCAACCCCGCCAAGACACAAGTCTGCGCGTTCACCACTAAAAAGTCAGCAATGGTCGTATGTCCTCGTTTCGAGGGCATATCTTTAACCATCTCCCCTAGCATTGAGATACTTGGCGTCAACATATCGAGCGAAGTCCAGTTCCGATATCATATAGAGGGTAAGGCCAAATTAGCCTCGAAGAAGCTTGGTGTTCTTAACAGAGCGAGACAGTACTTCAGTCCGGACCAACGCCTACAACTCTACAAGGCGCAGGTTCGGCCTCATATGGAATATAGTTCTCATCTCTGGGCAGGGGCGCCAAAATACCAACTGCTCCCTCTGGATCGTATCCAACGAAGGGCCGCTCGAATTGTTGACTGCCATAGTATTTCAAACAGCTTGAACCCCTTGGAATTACGCCGAGATGTAGCTTCACTCTGCATCCTCTATCGATTGTATCACGGGGAGTGCTCTGAGGAATTGTTTGGAATCATACCACCTGCAACTTTTCGCCATCGTCCCACGCGAAAAACATACCATCATCATCACCTTGATGAGTGGCAGTCTTCCACAGTGCGTTTTTCGCGTAACTTTCTACCGCGCACTGTAAAACTCTGGAACGAACTGTCACCAGCAGTATTTCCCGACCTATACGACCTGCAAACCTTCAAGAAAAGAGCGTATTCCCTCTTAAAAGGCCGGCAACGCACCTGCAGCTCTTCTGATGTTGCGAGTGTCCATGGGCGACGGTAGTTGCTTACCATCAGGTGACCCGTTTGCTCGTTTGTCCTCTTATTTAATTAAAAAAAAATCATTATTCGTTATGTGTTGATCACTTACCCAGCGGTTGTGGTCACAGGTGGACTGAGGTTATTTTTTTTTTAATAAAGCAAATGGGTCACCTCATGGAAAGCAACTCCCATCGCCCATGGACACTCGCAACATCAGAAGAGCTGCAGGTGCGTTGCCGGAATTTTAAGAGGGAATACGCTCTCTTCTTGAAGATTTGCAGGTCGTATTGGTCATAGTCCTGGGGACAGCAATGCGATGTCTACCTCACTGAAATTGTTCAACTACCCGCAGATTCATCAATTTCTTATTTTTTAACCGACTTCAAAAAAAGGAGGTTATTAATTCGACGCGTATGTGTGTAATATTTCCAGAACTGACCAGTTTTTATATATGTTAATCTATAACAGCTTCTGAACAAATGTGCCAAATTTCAAAAGTGTATACATATACATACATACATACATACGTATGAAGTTATGTATGTATGTATGTTTTTATGTTTGTGCACGCATATCTCGGGAACCACAAGTCCGATTTTAGTGATTCTTTTTTATTGTACTGGGTATTGTTCAACTTAGGGAATACTGCAAGTTTCATCAAAATCGGTTCAGTAGTTTTTAAGATAGGGAATTTTAATTCTTAATTACGTACAAAAATTTGAAGTCGGTTTTATCTTTTTATTAAATTACTACTTTTCAATCGACGCGACGTATCATCTCATTTTAGGTCAACTTTATAATAACAAGTATAAGGAAACTGTTCTACTGTTTTACTTTATATCACAACCAGGTGATTACAATAACAATAATAATAATAATTATTATTTTTGATGAGTCCACGATACATTGACACCATCCAAAGTCCATCCGTCATTGTCTGACACCTCAACAACATACAAACACACAAATTAACAAGTCTGTCATGTTGTCAGTCACAATCAACATATTGAGGCCTCACGCAGCGGGACCGAAGCCCTAACCGATGGTTAAGCAATAAAGACAATAAAGTATTATGATTTTTGAACCTTTTTACCCAACTGAAAAAGGGGCTTTTAGTTAATTCAGTAGTCAAAGCGCACGGCCGTGCGCCGCCAAGTTCCAGCAGGCCGCGCGCATGCCGTGCACTATTTACACGAACGGTTTCGACGCACTTTTGACCCCCCTGTAGCTCAGTAACTATTGCAAGTACAAAGATAAAATTATACGTACGTAATCATGTACTAGTACTTACGCAATATACCAAATTTCATAGATATAGCGTTGTTACATCCTGAAATATGTCCTTGTAAAAATAGCTAATTTTGGCACTCACTCACTCACTGACCGGTAATCAAAACCTCTAGGCCACTTCCAATTGTCCTAGCGCTATGAAATTTGGCACACAGGTTGGGTTTTATATGTAGATTAATAAAAAATTGAGAAATTTAAGAAATCGGTCAAGCGTGAGTCGGCTCATCTACGAATTTTAGGAAAAATTTCTTATGTAACAGTGAATACGTGTGGGAGGAGGAGAGAAGGGTTTAAAAATATTGTCATGTATAATGCACACTGTATAGCTTATAAATAAATACTGCTACCTTAAAATTTCGCTTCTATTGATAGGTTAACAAATACCACTAGCGCCATCTATCGAAAATATTGTTTATAAAATACTTTCAATAGATGGCGCTAGCAAAGTTACATTGAAACGCAGAATGACTTAGATTAACAATACATGCGGGTGTGGCACTATAAAAATAGACCGTACGATTTCTCGAAAAAAAGTATTGAAATCCCACCAAAAACATACCTGTTAAAAAGGGCCCCATAATTCCTATTGGTTAATTATTCGCCTTAAAAAAGAGTTGAAATCCAATCCAATGCCAAGTTTAGATGCACTTCAAATTCGATCATAATCATCATCATTAACAGCCTGATCCTTAATACTTCTAAATTGGAACTAGGAATTATGGGGCCCTTTTTAAATAATTCCTATTGGTTAATTATTCGCCTTAAAAAAGAGTTGAAATCCAATCCAATGCCAAGTTTAGATGCACTTCAAATTCGATCATAATCATCATCATTAACAGCCTGATCCTTAATACTTCTAAATTGGAACTTGACAGGTTTTTATGATATACGTAGCATTTGATTAATTGCATAATTAAATTTAATATTGGTATTTATGTAATCAAATTAACCTGCCAAGTTCAAATTTAGAAGTATTAAGGACCAGGCTGTTGATGATGATGATTATGATCGATTTTGAAGTGCATCTAAACTTGGCATTGGATTGGATTTCAACTCTTTTTTAAGGCGAATAATTAACCAATAGGAACTTGGCCCCATTTTTAACAGGTATGTTTTTGGTGGGATGTACTCTACAGCTCAAGCTATTGAGCTGTTATAGAGTTCAGACTCTACAGCTCAAATAGCTTGTCGGATTTGGGCTTGAAGTATCACTATTCATGAGGTAGAGTTGTCATAATATCTATTAAGTATATTCATTACAATTTGGAAAGGAGAGGAGTTCCTGTTACTTGATTATCCTAGTTAGGTTAGAGTATCCTAGGTAATGTTTGTACTATCAGAGAAGTTGATTCATGACCTACGTAATTTGGTAGCGTTATGTAAAACTCGGCCTTGCGCGTTAGCTCATGACTATAATATCGAATTGATATAATCCGACCAAATGAGTTAGCTCCAGGAAATATATTAATCAATTTCCTCGATGGTACATATTATATTAAAATCCGACCCGTATTTTGTTGGAATTTATTAACTTCTAACAAAATCGAGAGTTGAATTCGAAAGTGAAAAGAATCTTATATCTTTAAACGAGGAATTCTTGTATATAATAAATAAATATATAATTGGAATCTCGGAATCGGCTCCAATGATTTTCATGAAATTTAGTTTGTGGGAGGTTTCGGGGGCGATAAATCGATCTAGCTAGGAATCATTTTTAGAAAATGTCATTTTATTCGTGTTTTATCGAATACCGAGCAAAGCTCGGTCAAATACTAGTATTAATATATAACAAATATTTAGAAATCTGTGCTACAACCCGAAATTCAGTATATTGTTCATGTGTGATTAATTTGAACGTTTTGTAGAAAGTGTGCCAGCGTGCACATCTGTTCTGTCATATTTACTTTCGACTAGTCAAATAAACCCAATTTTAACTTTTGTCATCGATATGTGTTCTGTCCCCATTAGTCAAGGAGAAGTGTTTTTACTCTTTCTATTATGAGTAAGATATTATGTAGTGACTCAACTTTTCACTTAGTTTCTAATATAATAATTTTAAGGAGTTGTTGATATTGCTTGGTATCTACTGGACCGACTTGGCACAGATATAAAGTAGACCTTCTTATTTCTTCCTTCTTCTCAGTGATGGACATATTATAGGCTACTTCTTAGGGAGTACGTAAGTCAACAAGGAACCCTTATAGTTTCGCCTGTCTGTCCGTCTGTGTGTCCGTCTGTCTGTCCGCGGTTTTGCTCAGAGACTATAGGACCCACAAGGCTGTAATTTGGCATAAATGCACATATTAATGATGTCAACAAAATGGTAGATGAAATCTTAAAAATATATTTTTTATGGTAACTTCTCTGCACATCAAGACGTGAGAATGAATTTTTTTTCGCGTCCGCCCCATCGTGCGGGGTATCGTTGATCGGTTTTTTAAAATATTATAAGTATTTATTGATCATTTTCCGATTTAAGGATCCGTTTGTGAAATATTAAGTTTTATAGTGGAAAAAATCGTTAGAGTCCAGTGCCCCCCCCCCCCCTTCTACCAGCTAAACGGAATGAAAATGTGAAAAAATTAACGGGAGTAGGAAATATGCTGAATTTAAAAGGAAAACTATTACGGTTAAGAAGACTTCATAAGTTATTGAGTAATAGTCGATCAACTAAAAAAATGTATCCGGCGAAGTATAAAGGAACTTTTCGTTGAAATTCCTTTGAAAGTAACTGAGATGATATTGTTAAATGTTAGTAGTGTAAAACACGTTTTAAATGTACATTCGTTGACCATACAAACATAGGTACTACGGAACCAATATTGCGCATGGCCTTGATACGCACTTGGTCGGTTTTTTGTGACAAATTTGCGTTTTTCCGCGTTATTCCTTACTTATCCAATTGAACCCGCCGGATAATCTAAATTCTAGTGTATGCAAAGTTATTGTCTTGTTAAAGTCTTTTTATATTCCTATGAATATAGTTATCACTTAGTAACAATATTGACTACTATTTTCTACGGCGACGCGGACGGCTTGTCGAATTTCCTCCATTGTTTAGTCTCTTACGTGACATTTTCCTCAATTTGGCGCTGGTTAAATTCGTGACGGTTTTCATGCTCCGATACACGTAACTTTCTTTTCATAATAGTATATTTTTATAATATGTGACGACCGGCCTGCCAAGCGGAACATGGAAAGTGGTTGGTGGTTGGTACCCCACGATTCTACTATTAAATCCAACAACTCCGATCTAGTCTGGATCCTATTTATATGATAATCTTCATATTATGGATAAAACGATCGATTTTGGGGTTCAAATTTCTGACTAAGTCAATTGATATTTTATGAAAATGGCTATATTTTATTATGTGGATTTATATTTTGACGATACTGCATCGAAACCATATTGAATCAATACAGCATGTAACAGATCAAAGTGATAACATTTTAGGATGTGAATGAGTCCACTGTATAGAGCTCACTGTAAAAGTATCAGACCTGAAAAATTATCTCTTTTTTGTAACTTTTGTATGGGAAAATCCATGGCTCAGAGTCATGAATTAACCCTGGTGCGGGCGCTTGCTAATAGAAATAAGAAATCCAATGATATTATATAAAAAACTCAAAGCAGATATTATTATGTTACTACCGCGCGCGTTGTGAAGACTCAAATACGACCCAATTGGGTCGTCTTTTATTTAGTATAACATCTCTTTTATGTAAATGGCATTTCGTATCTTATGTTTCACTTATCTGTCAAAGTCCAATTTTGAATTTGAAAATTGTTCGGAAAAGATTTAAGCCGGAGAATAGTATGAACGTAACAGATCAGTATAGGCACAGTATAGCAATATTGAATATCCCGTATAGGTAAGTAGAATATCATTGAAGAAATCACATAAAATTTGCTTTAGCAATTATTACAATGCTAATTACTTTTACAGTCATTTGACATTTCTCTTTATAAGTGATACATAAACAATAATTATCACTTTATTTTCTTATATCCTGTATAAAGTTGGCATAATATATTATCTAATGATTCTTATGGCACATCTACCTATATAGTTTATGTACCTACTTATATATTTTTAAGAAATCTTTCAATAAACCACTTGTATAAATTATGCAAAAGTAAAATTACTTTGCCGACCGAGTAATGTGCAAAATATTTGATTTCCGAATTAAGTAGGTCAGTAATTCGGAACATGTACAAATTACAGCTAGACTCTTAAGTCTCAATATAATTAGGGTTCCGTACCCAAAGGGTAAAAACGGGACCCTATTACTAAGACTTCGCTGTCTGTCCGTCTGTCTGTCTGTTCGTCCGTCTGTCTGTCTGTCTCCAGGCTGTAACTCAAGAACCGCTATAGCTAGACTTCTGAAATTTTCACAGATGGTGTATATCTGTTGCCGCTATAACAACAAATACTAAAAATAAAATAAAGTAAATATTTAAGGGGGGCTCCCATACAAGAAACGTGATTTTTTTGGCCTTTTTTGCTCGTAATCCATAATGGTAACAACTAGGCACTTGAAATTTTCACAAAATTCTTAATTGTATTTGTACTTTAATAATTAATAATAAAATTAAAATTAAGTAAATATTTAAGGGGGCTCCCATACAAAAAACACAATTTATTGTCTACTTTCGCTCTATACCGGTACGGAACCCTTCGTGCGCGAGTCCGACTCGCACTTGGCCGATTAATTTTTTATTGAAATGTATTTTCATTAAACTCATAACAAGACAATATTATGACGATCATTATCTGCTCTCAATTCTCGTTATCATCCAGAGATATTAGTTTTTAGGATAAAAAGCCTAGGCTAACTAAAAGTTTACTAAAGGCTTTAAGGCGCTATATTGAAAAAACTGTCCTTTTTGACGTAATACTATAGGAGTATAGGACCCTCAGAAATGTTACAAATCTGGTAATGAGACTTACATATCTTCATAGCCTTAGGTATCTAGGTTTGAGAAGAACTAGAAACACGAATAATGTATTTTGCCTCGATACATTTAATTTTCGAAATGACCTCTTAAAAATACGAAATTTGAAGATTATTTTTAAACTAAAATAGATGTATTTTAGGAAATTAGTCTAATTGATAGGCAACTCAAAATCGTATAGAAGCATTATGCTTAAATGCTCCTAGTTATTTTTTAAATGATTATAATTACGTTTTTTCGCATGTTTTCCGAACGAGCCGATAGCTTCTGGCCGCAGCGTATTCACGACTTTATAGTCTTTATAGTAAATTAAGTATAAAACTGCCCTTGCGGTACAATTACTTTCGATATAGCGCCTTAAACTTTGAAATACTAGCTCTAAGAGTCTTATGTTAAAATATAATAATTAATATGTAATAAATTAATATATAAACATATTTACGCACAATAATAAAATTTGTGAGTTCTGTTTGTCAAGTCTCTTTGATACCATTTGACTGACTTTGATAAAATTTGGTACGGAGATACTTTAAGTCCCAGGAAAGGACAAGGGCAAAGGACATAGGACATTTGTATTAGCTCCGTGACTTGGGCACAGCGAAGTTGAAATAATATTATCATAAGGATATACAATATACATCTGGATACGTAAATATAATATACATTATACCCACGATAACATTATTATGTCACATGACTCACATGTGGTCAGAAGCGGACATGGTATTATATACGCCAATATTTCCTTAACGGTGGTACGTACCTTTCACCGCGCTGTTGACCGGCTATGGATATTGGATAGGTCGAGGAAAGCTACCTGTTATATTAATGGTTATCATACTTGTTAGAAGGTTCTAGATTCTAGAATAATATTATCAATAATGTAATAATACAATATATTTCTATATTATAATATATACCTACTCAAACTTAAAAGTGTACGTGTATCTAGCTGTTTAGTCGCGGAGAAACGTAGGTAAGTACTAGGTACCAGGGATGTTGCGGATCCCGATTTTTTTCACATCCGCGGATGTGAATGCGGATGCGGATTTTTAGAGTTTCGGATCCCATATAAATTTGTAGTACATACTTATATATAAATGAAAAATTAAAAGAATGAAAAGTATTATTTTCAGTTTTATTAATGTGTTACAAAATATAATAGTACAAGTTCCCTAGAACAAATTTTTTGATTACTATCAAGCCAAGTTTTCGTGAGTAGCTTCCGAAATATTAAATCCTTTTATCTCTGTTAGTTACTTTCGACAATTTTCGCCAAGGAAATTGTTGTTCGTCTTATTGAAATGAAGCTGCTTGAGAAAAAAAAGAATTAGCTTGATAGAAACGAAAAAAAAGAATCGTTCTATAATAATACTTTTTATTAAAGAAATAATAATTTTTAAATGAAAATTACATTAATCCCCCTGTCTTAACTTCACCCTTTTTTTTTTGTTAGTACACGAAGTTAAAAATAGGAGCATTATAATACACAAATTAAGTATAAAATAGTAATAATGCCGCTTTTTATTAAGTACGAAGCATAAATAAACACGTAGTGATATATTTAAACAAAACAATTGATGCACCACAATAAACGCGTCGGATCTTGTCACCGTTTTTAGGGTTCCGTAATTAACGAGGAATCCTTATTGTTTCGGTCTATCCACCGCCACCGTCACCGAAATGATGTTGTAACTTGTAAGTAGTGTAAAATCGTTATAATTGTACATTCATTGACCATATAAAACTTATCAAAAACTGGCGGTATTACGGAACCCTCTATTGGGTGTGGGCCAATACGCACTTTTTCGCTTCCATTGGTCATTGTTACGCGCAAACGGCACGTGCCATTCACATGCCCCGCCGCTTTTTTTTTCTTGTCGCAACTCGTATAACATCCGCATCCGCATAAAAATCCGCATTGATTTATTGCGGATGCGGATGCAGATGCGGATGTCCAAATCTATGCGGATGCGGATGCGAATATTCGCAACATCCCTGCTAGGTACGCTTACCCCGCACTCCGCAGTAAATGTCTTTATTTAATAAGTGCTTGTTTTTGGGAGGTGGTCTGAATCGACTTACATACATAATATTATAATGTTACATGTATTTTTCATACCCGAAAAATATGGCAAAAAAAGTTTTAAGGCTTAACTAAAATATATAATAACAATAATGATCGCATAAATATAAAAATACAGTCTATGAATAACAAGGTCTTTGTTTACATAATATATATGACAAATATGTACTTTTAATTACCTACTACATACTTACAAAGGATATTGTTCTCAATCATAATTCGCTGGCCCCGGGCAACAAAGCGGTAAACGCCGTTTACGCCCTTTTTAATGTTATTTGATTTTTGGCTTCTATGAGTACTAATCTATTACCCCTATTTATTTAATATTTTTAAATTAATAACATTTTGGGTATAATAAATGACAACAGCTTTATGGAATGGAAAAAGCCGGGACCCATGCCCCGGGCGGCAAATTCAGGGGGCGGCAAAATTCACACTTCACGGACCAATGGACGATTCATTATTTATTTAACTTTGACCACAGAATAAATAATAGCACAAGTACAGCAATTTCATGGCCATATCAACTTGACCGATACCCTGAGTGCGGAGTGAGACGTGCTGCACGAACATATTTTATTCGCGAGGTGCGTTCAAAATTTATTTGCGATAAAAATTATTTGCGATCTTCTGAGCCAGACGCTTATCGGGTCTTGCAATCTTAGCGATAGAAAAACGTATTGCACCGAGTCAAATTATGACAAGGCTATAGATTTATTTGCTGAACAAAAAGCTCGAAGAGTAAAATTGTAAGTAATTTCAAAGCTGAAATTATATGGATGATAAAGGTGAAAATAAACATAAGTATGTGGGCGGGGCGCCAAAGCGGCGCCTGCACCGCTCTGCTCTCTCACACACCACAACTCTGCGCCGCTATAGGACCAGACCTGACACTCCCGGACATAATAAGAGCATTAGTCTGGTCGAGAGAAGCCTGGCAGGCGGCCTCTACTTTCTGCGAGTCCATCATGACGCAGAAGGAAGAAGCCGATGAAGCAGCTGACCCGATAAGAAAAAGACGCGGAGGACGAAGACGCGCTCAACATGAGCGGCTACTCCCGACATAATAGGGCTCGGGCGATGGATTGGGGAATCCGTCGCCTATCGCACGAGTTCTTCCGGTTTCTACCGGAAGAACTCGTGCGCTTGGAGCTCCGGACCGCTCTCAGACCGCAGAAGCCGCGCGGATGGTTCTGCTGGTAGAGCAGATGCCGCTGTCTGTTGATGTTACATATTATTAAGTTTCCTACCATGCCAAAAAGATTAATAAGGAAATAATGGGTTGAGTAATGGTTAAATAGAATTGAGTGTTTTGTGACGAACCTTCCAAGAATCACTTGAGTCCTAGAAACAGGTAAACGGGATGGTGTCCTATGAGCCAAAAACCGGTTGCATCAACATGTAAATATGTTTTTTATCGAGCACGTTGTTGTATTTTAAATAATAGATTGTATGTCCTTTTTAATTTTTATATTATGTGGGTTATTGACTATTCAATTAGCATTTTTTACCACCAAAGAAATTTTAAATTCATTTGAGAAAATAATTCAAGGAATCTCATTAACAGCGCTATCTATGTCAATTCCACAGAACTACGCAGAAAGCTTTGACTCGATCTTACTACGTAGTACCAGGTTGCTTCGCTAGATGGCGCTTTTGAAACAAACTTAGTTCATGCAATGAGGTAAAGATGGCGTACATCTGACTAAATCAGTAAATAATTTTTCAAACTTCTTTTACAAAGGGCTTATTATTTATTAAAAAAAGATATCTCCTCATTACTTCGAAATAAATAAAGTAGTGATTATAAGGCTAGTATTAAACGTAATTGTAATTTGTAAATACTTACAACCTATCAGGTTTACAAGGTACGATTCTATGCTGGTAATGACGCAGACTGATGATAACAAAAAATAAACGGGACACAAAATAAAAAGAGGTAGGAAAGTCAGCAACGTAGCCTGTTGATTATCTTCTTATTGTGGCGAGCGTGATTAATTTTACCAGATTCTGTGATATGATGACGGATTGTGCTTACCATCAGGTGGGCTAGGTTGTCTATTTGTAATCTGTACCTACTGCATAATGTGCTTATTGGTAAGTATATCTATTTGTTTGATTCTATTAATTATTAATTATATATTTATACGTCACAACTCACAACTATTTTTGATCTCCTAACTAAAGGAGATGAAAAATGTTTTTCTTGATAATATTAGACAATACAGAATTTACCTATCTACTCCTAAGTTTAGACCTAAGAATTTAAAAAAAGTGTTTTGGGGTTTTGGTTTAAAAGGAGGATTACACATTTTCTAATAAAGCACGAATCTGAGGTAATATTAAGGACACCAGTGACCGCGATATCAATAGAATAACAATAGATTTCCAAGAATCCGCCATCGAAGGATTAATTCAAATACTTATTCTCTTATTATTTTTTCATCTATGAGCGCTTCACATCACATCCGCGTCAGTCTGATCTCCTTCTTTACCTATGTGTAGCACATAATGTACCTACCTAAACAAGATGTGCACTCAATGTGTTATGTGCTCCTTCTTGTGTTACATTACACACGATATGTGTGTTAGTTGCTACATATTGTGTGCCTCTCGTATCAAAAAATGTTGGTAACCAACCTCCAAAACCTTGCCTTGTTGCTGGTCTGATAAGTTACTGTACAGATTTTATCCCTGTCCTGTTAACTCTCGGATGTTCTTCAATCCTCAGTCAAAACTTCAGATGTTTTAATTTATCAGAGAAGTTAATTTATAAACTGGATGACCTGTTTAGTCGAGTTATGTCAGGTCAATATTATTAATTTAAGATCTATCGGCTGCCAGCCGCTGGTTACTAATAAGAGTGGGTTGCACCAACTTACTTTAACTATAACTGTAACTTTAACTATAAATACATTGCAAAATGTCAAATCTTTGGTAAATGGTGCCCGCGCCATATTTAACGGTAACCATAACCATCACTTTACCTAAGTATCGAAATTTTTTCGTGAAAATTTACTATGTTTCACAGTGTTATATTATTATTATTATTGTTAGTGTAAAGCTCTCCTTGCTCACGGGCAATTAAATTCCGGACCTTTGGAAGGCATGCGTGGGGCCGAAGCCAACACGTAGAGGCCCGTTACACAGTTTTAATCTAGATGTAATGTGACACCGGCCGGCGACTCTCCCTGTCCGAACTATAGGAGTACCACCAAGGAGAGCCAGCTGCCAGTGTAGGACTATTGCAGGGAATGGAATTAAATTAATGATATCGGGCTATGGGGGTGAGGTGCTAGTGGACTGGGTAACTGGGACTATGGAAGAACTATGGCGTCTGCCGATACAACGCTGTAACATGTATTATAACGTTGGCAGACGGTGACTCGCAAACTCTTTGAATGGGCCACTCAAAATGGCCGCACACATGGTGCACCGAGGCGGCAACATTGACTGAGCGGCTTGAGGCAGGAGAGGTGTCGCTGGACTTTAAACGCCGATCATTTGCACCCTCAGATGGTCCCATCACGTCGCCCACTCGCCACTTACGCTTCACATCCTCCCTCCGAGCCGAAGCTTTCGCGACTCCACTCTGACCGGCCGGCAGAGGTAGGGCCCGATTCTCCGTCAGTGTTCACTCCGGCCGACCGGTGAAGGCAAGCCGGAGATGGAGAACAGGGGCTACCCTGGGAGCACTCGGGTCGCTACTCCCCAACAGCTCGCCGCAAGCTGCCCTGCGGGCTTATTATTATTATTATTACAAACCTAAACTATCCCACTGCTGGGCAAAGGCCTCCCCAAAGAGTCTGTCATTAAATTATTAATATTTATCTCATCAAATCCATAAAGCAACAGATCAAAACGAACAAAACTACATCGGGCTTGTATTAAGTTTTTTTTTTATCCTGGAAGATTTGGGCGCGGCGGAGGAACGTGCCATAGCTGTGACGTCATCGTTCAAAGCTAAATTACCTCTGAGTTCTATAAAAGTGAATCTTATGTCCTCAGCATAAGAGTTCTAGTTGGGGTAAAACTAAACAGAATGTACAAAGCTTTCGTGAACCCAAGGTCTTGTCATTTATTTTGTTTATATCTCGAGAACATCGTTTTTGGTTTTTTGGCCGCCATCTTTTTTGAGTAATTTTGGCGAGTAATAATTGTTTGAACTTTGAACAAGGGTTTTAATTATTGCTGTTAGCGTTACAGCGAAATGACCGGGAGCCAAATAAAATAAAACATTATCATGAAACTTAAAACATTCTAAGTATCAGTAAGTAGATACCTCAAAAGTTTAAAAAAAATGTCTGTGTAACTAAAACCTTATAACTTTTATTGATTTCTAGTATTTAGGTAGGTTAATTTTATTCTATCAGCACATAACTTACCTTTTTACACTTGAGATCCATTTCACAAAACATTCTCATAATTTTTATTTCTTTTTCCAATTCTTTCCTTGTGAATTGTAGTAGGTCGTAGAATCACAATTTAACGGTACGCGTTTCCAAGAAAAAAATACAAATATCTCTTCGTTGACCGTCAGTTTTTTGTTTCTGATGCTCCGAGCAGATTAGTTACAAGAAGTCCTAAGCAACACGTCATTACATTAATTTTTCAACGTGCAACATTTATTTTTGAACACGAGTAGTGCAGGAAATACTCGGCGGACTTTCGATTTGAATTTGGGCCAATTGTTTTCTATGAAAATATTTGAATACTTACGTAGCTAGTAGAGCTATAATAGATTTCTACAAAACTTTTTACCGACTTCCTTAAAGGAGGTTTGATTGATTAGGTGTGAAGAGGTAAAAGATGGACGGACAAACATACTTACTCGTATATTATATTAGTATAGTATGGATATCTATATAGTACCTACCTATTGTAATATAATATGTATTCCAAAATTTTGAAATTATGTGAATACTGGTTTGTAAAATAGCTATCAGATTTAAGTTTTAACATTAAAACGACCTTGAGCTTTGGAATTTTAAATATTTAAACATCAAACAGAACCATAATCTGATAATAACCTACAACTTTGTCAAAATATGCCTAAAGCTTTGTCGAACTCAAATGATTCAGAAGATTAGGCACACAACACAAATATTTAACACAAAACCAAATATGACACCATGGACTATACGTGACCCCAACATTACCTTGCGCCTAGCGGGATTCTAACACCCGACCTCAACGACAGACGTGATGAAAAAACTATAGTGTTCTTAGCGGTTAGTCTTAGTACAATCTGATAGTGTTATGATTGACAATGTAATAGAAATGGGATAAGAAACTTGTAAAGTCGAAACAATACGTACGGGACTTTAACATACATTTTTTAACAAGGTTAAAAACTATGAAAAACATTGAAAAAGAAATTTCTTAATATTACTAAATAATAAACTAACTTAAAAGTAAAGTCATCCAAACGTCCTAATTCCAGACTCCAGAGATACCTGCAGTCCGAAATATCCATTTTTGAAGGCTTCTAAATACTAACCCTAAAAGACAACATAAATATTAGTGAAAAAAAAAAAACTTAAAATAATCCAAATGCCTTATTTCCAAAGTCTGCAATACCTATTTTTGAAGGCTTCTAAGTACTAGCACAGTGATTAATGAACTCTTCTATCTTTTCAGGTGATGGTATGGGGCAACAACACAGTCGCAGAGGTAGTCTGTCAGCCGCTGCAAGAGGCAGGAATCATCGTAGCCGGTCTGCCAACTGGACCACTCTCGGCGCCACTACCTCTGCCACTGTCAGAACCGCTGCCACCTCCAGAAGTACTGAAGCCGCCACCAGCAGCACTCCTCTTCCTCGGTGGATCCAAAGCCCCGGTTGAGCCAAGATCTCCCGCCATGGCTCTGGAAGGAGAAGTGGTAGTTGTGGAACATGAACCAACGCAATGGGATGGGAAAGACCTAGAGGTTTTTCTGTCGTGGGAGAAAATATACGGTAAGTTACCACTTATTGTTGGATAGTTTCTTAATATTTAAGGTCCAAAAATAAAATAATTTGGAGTTATTTAAAGATTTCAGATATCTTGCGCTCATTAAATATCTCACAGCCAAATTCTTAGAAATCTGCTGCCCAAAATTTTATGCCTAGCGTATTTATATGCTTAGCAGATTAGTAAAGCTAAACTAATATTTCCCTATTATTATGTAGTCTAAGTACATAACTTTCCGCAACGATCAATCGTTAAAGTATTGCGTATTCAGTTGGCAAACTAGCGTTGTTTGTAGAAAGCGGTTTGGCAATAATGGGACGCATGCATGCCATTGTCCGGTAATCTTTCGTAGAAACGACTTGTATGTAAACCTAATGTGGCCGTGCACGTCATACGTGATGAGCGCGGGGCGCCCAAGTATGTTACAGAAGTTACATTGCCCATAGGAATGATTCACAACTCGTACTATGATAATAAAGCAACAGCTTTGAATTGCTGCTGCATTGCTATGTAATTTTTTTTTTGATAATTTTCCGATAGTCTTGGTGTAGTAAGTGTGGCAAAGCGTGCCACCCCGGCAAGCGTGCCATATAGCTTTAACTCCATAATATTAAATAAAGTTTTCTTGTTTCTTGTTCCAGCTGCCACCTTATTCTCGGCATTGGAGCTGTACGGAAAACCGCTGTTACGAGCAGCGGTGATTACAAAAGAAGAGTATCATCTGCTGTTTTACTATTTAGAATCAGTTTCCGAAGCCAGTGAAGCGCTCACTCAGCGAATGAGAAAATACATTGATTCAGGTTTGATCAAAAGTAATATGGATAAAGATGATAATGAAGAGGACGAATCGTTTGATACCGAATCACAAAAGTGTGAGGAGTCAAGGAGTATTTTAACTGAACTAGTTCATGAAGGTGTCCTGTCTCAGTTTGATTTAGATTTATCGTCAGAAATCACAAATTCAGAATTGAATGAGCCATGCTCGATTGTCAATGATGCCAAAATTGAGGACGATAATAGGTCGAGTGTTTCGTCTGCTGGATCGTCTCTGCGTAAAGTTGTAGTAGATATACCCTTCGAGAGGTGCGAGTCTGAAATCGAGAGCCCAGTGATAGAGAGTAACGATAACGTCACTACAGTCAAAATAAGTGGAGGCCAATGTTGTGCCGATCACCGTATATCGGCCGACGTCACGGATAACGTGTGGTCCAACGTTCGGTGGGACTTTTTAAATCCCGTCGATTTCGGCTACGACCAGGTGCCGAACGTCAAAAGAAGCAGATCAGATTCCGCCATCACGCCGGTCGTTCGCCGCAAAAACGACGAAATATACGAAAAATTACAAAGCGTCGAAAACGAATCATGCGGGAGCATCACTCCGTACGAGTCCATAGAGGATTTGTATGACTGTATCAAAAACTCCGCCTACAGAAACGCGGAAGATGAAACCTCCCCATCCACAGAAACTCATTCGGAGCCTCAATTTCCCGACTTCTACGAGAAAGCGAGCACGACTCGTCAGAGCTCAGCGAGTAGCGACAAAAGTGGAATATCATCGGCGTTCCAATTCTCCAAATGCGGTTCCAGCAACTCCACGGGGGCGTACACCTCGTGTGAATCGACAAGCGGCATCAGCTCGCTAATCCCGAAGATCATATCGAAGTCGCTGAACTGTCGTGAGCTGCCACCCCCACCGAGTGGTGACGCGAGTGAAAGCACGATACTATTGAAGCAATTGTTCATGGGTGAATTGATGGACGCTTATGGAGAGTACATGGTGGCGTACCCCTACGCTCGAGCCCTTCTTAGGAGGAAAGCGCGCCGGGACGAGCACTTCACAGCCCTCGCGGACATCAGACGAGGAGCAGCCAAGTACAGCATCAAGGACTATCTGGAATTACCGGTAAGTGATGCGTGATTAACGATCTATTCTATCCTATCGATTATTCCAGGTGCACCAGAAAAGCGGCGATCAATATTTTTGCTGGCGGTCATCCAATTATATTGACAGTTTCATCCGTAAAACCAACGTTTATAAAAAGAATACCATTTATCTGGTGTGAATAATTAGGTCATTCACCTTTTTATATTACGTTACATTTAATTGGCCCGATTGCATCAGCGCCATTAATATGGGCTGACATCGCGGGACAAATGCCTGGAGCCGTGGAACGTTTATGTGGTGGTCCATGAATAGTTCCAAGCGGCCATTACTTTTAATCGGTGGGGTACAGGGACAATGTACCATCGAAGAAATTGATTCATAGGCAGTTGACGAATCTACATAATTTTGCCGGTCAATCTATATCTATATCTTCTATGCTTATTATAAAACAAAGTCGCTTTTTTTCCCTCATGTCCCTTTGTTCCCTTTAATCTTTAAAACTACGCAACGGATTTTGATGATTCTTTCAGTGTTTAAGATAGCCCATTTATCGAGGAAGGCTATAGGCTATATTTTATCACGCTAAGACTAAAAGGAACTTACTCAGGAAGTACTGGTCCGATTTGAAAAATTATTTCAGTGTTAGATAGCCCATTTATTGATGAAGCCTATAGGCTATATTTTATCACGCTAAGACTAATAGGAGAATGTGGAAAAAACGGGGGAAATTATTTGAAAGGGCTTATCTCGCGAACTACTGGAGCAATTTTTATGTTATTTGGCACAGAAATAAGAAGTAGACCACGTGAAGGATCATAGGCTAGGTATCGATTATTTATACCCGTGCGACGCCGGGGCGGGTCGCTAGTTCAATATAAGTTGTAAGCAGTCGGCTGGGTTTGACATAACCCGACCAAACTATGTAGGTCCGCCATCAGCCCATGAATCAACTTCTCTGATACCAGTTCGGGCTGAGTGGGTTCGATGACGCGCGCACGCGCCGCCATTCAATGCTAATGGGCCGGAAGAGCAGGCAACTCTCTCCTCCATCACATTGTTCTCCCGACACCTCGGTGCGGTATTGCCAGATTTTAATTTTCCTGATGATCGGGAACTAATGATTGGAAGGTTGCCTTCATTGGCAGTAATATAAATATTTACGCGACAAGTGACTTCTATCATTCTGCACTATCATATAAAATATTCTACAAGCGACATTATTTTTAAATTTACATTTTTTCCAGCATTTTTTATGTTAGAAAATATAAAATCCTAATGTAAATATTATAAATAACAAATTCTTTCTATCCTACACGATATTTTCAGACACCTTTTTAGTATAACCATTAGATTACGATTCAAAGCCCTATGAAGTACAAAACAAAAATCACGTACGTTTAAAATAAATATGAAACGTTTAGTATGGTGCAATCATTGTTATTTTACCTTTCGGTTCCTATCAAAATAACTCTTATTTCTTCGTTATAAGGACCTCTCAGGGTTAAAATATCTCCGAACTGAGTAAAGTTACGTGTGCGTTTAGAGTTTAGAATGTAGTCGTGATTTCGATTTTATCGACCTGCGTTTTCAGTGATACCATAAACTATAAAATGCGATGTTCAGGGCTGTCTACGCTACAAATAAATATTGACTAGATTTAGTATGTGATATCCGTACTAATATTATAAAAGCTAAAGTGTATATTTTATCTGTCTGTCCATTACCTCTTCACGCCCAAACTGCTGAAACGATGTTGCTGAAATTTGGTATGGAGATACTTTGACTTTTGAGTCTCTAGAAAGGCCTGACTCCTGAGATACTCTTTACCCGGAAATGTGCAGAATCTTTACTCTTTAATAATGTAATCCCACATATGGCTCAAAGTCTTACCCGAATATGAAACGCGATAAATCGAGTGAGTCACTTGTTTTTTGGTTAAAGACAAAAGAATATCGATTACATCTGCTTCGATTGAATATATACTTTTATAATGCATTGGTCCTTATATACTTAAGAATTCTTACAAACTTTGGAATAAAGATTTAGGCTCAGAAATCTTTGTAGAAACTTTATTATTAGTATAGTGACTCAATGTTTTTCTTTCATTATAAAATTTATACAATAGACTTTGTGCATCAAAATTGATCTTTATATCGTTTTAATGCCGTGAACTTATCAAGCAAAATACACTCGATATGTTAAAATATTAAATAACGATTTACACTGAATCTGAAGCAATTACACTTGACATAGCTTACATTCATTTACCACAATCTATTCTTTTGGAGTGAGAATTTTAATGATTAAAAAGTATTATATTTTAATGGGATACTTTAGTTTTAAAAGAGCAATAATAATTAACTGTCTTATGTTTGTTGTATCATATCCCATACCATTATAAGTATAATATAAAATATGTATGTTAGTTTTTAAGGTATTTATTATAATATTAATATGTATGTTAGATATAAGGTATTTGTTTTATGGGCCTCTGATGCCCGAAATAAAGAGGATTTGATTTGATTACCATATGCCTATACTGTACCCCTAGATTCTAGAACTTTATTTGACCGTTAAAAGATTAATGACGAGCATTACAGGCTTATGGTCATTGGATCTGTGTGTAATGGCGTCCATTCTTAACTCCCAGAGGGCAAGGATTAACTTGAAACATCCTGATAATGTTTTGTTCTTAATATTATTAATTAATAAATAAGCAAGTCCTGCTAATGTAATTAATAATAAATTATATATCCATACTAATATTATAAATGCGAAAGTGTGACTGTCTGTCTGTCCGTCTGTCTGTCTGTCTGTCTGTTACCTCTTCACGCTCAAACCGCTGAACCGATTTCGCTGAAATTTGGCATGGAGATACTTTGAGTCCCGGGAAAGGACATAGGATACTTTTTATCCCGAAAAAATCTACGGTTCCCGCGCGATAAACGAATTTTGGCGCAACGAAGTTGCGGACGTCATCTAGTAGGGTATGAAAAACAAAGTGTTAATTTTTTTTTTGTATTGTGTTTGGGTATTCAGCACACTACATAGGTACTGGGCCTGTATGCAGTTAAAATAAGATATTATATTTATTGTTTCATCTTCTTTTGTTAATAAAATATAAGCGCCGCATAAGATGGTGTTGATTATGGAAGAACTATATTATACTACTAGGTGTATAAGCTACTAATAATAAGTAGGTACTGTATTAACAATATTAAAGTTTAATAAACTCTGTATTAACAATATTAAAGTTTAATAAACTCTGTATTAACAATATTAAAGTTTAATAAACTCTGTATTAACAATATTAAAGTTTAATAAACTCTGTATTAACAATATTAAAGTTTAATAAACTCTGTATTAACAATATTAAAGTTTAATAAACTCTGTATTAACAATATTAAAGTTTAATAAACTCTGTATTAACAATATTAAAGTTTAATAAACTCTGTATTAACAATATTAAAGTTTAATGCTTAAAGAACAAAAAGAGGTCATTGAAATTTAAATTCGATGAGTATTTTATATCCTTTTGGTCATTGGTTTTCTGACTTTACATATAACAATTCAAGCCAGTTAGAATATATTTTTTAAAGTAATACTAGAAATAATATTCTTATTCATATAGTAACTTTTTATATGTTCTGTTAGATTTTTTTTTTGTTATCAGGCTATAGTTATCAACTGTAACAGTTATAAAGATGATGACGCACTGACAAAAGTCCTAGATTAAGATGTCAGCAAGTGCTACCGCCCGCCCACCGCCGCCCACGTGACACGTCAGATCAAATGTCACGTCAGGTCGCCCGCCAGAAACAATTACTACACCCCACTGTAATTATTGTAACGCGTAGTAGGTTTTTATAAGGTTAAGGTGCGCGCAGACTTGTAAGGAAAAGAGTTCAACGATCGTAAGGCTCGTACACATTATTATTAAAGATAGACTTAATTTTCTAATATATTTTATTTGATACGTTAGGCTAATATTTATGATTTCACTAGAAATATTACTTAGTCAGTAGGTGTTCTATGATATTACTATTTAGAATAATTGAATATTTTTTAAATTAATTAAAGTAAAATTAAAAATGTACTTTGATGCACAACGTTTTTCAGATTTTATGCTAGTTTGTAGGTATTCTATTTTCCTCATATTATATATAATATATTCCTATTTCATGGCCGGCTATAACACTACTAATTCAAATGTAATTTAACGGTACGATGACGTAATATGAAGTCCACATATCGTGGAAAGCACATATGGAACTTATCTATTTTTCCGTATACACTTTGAATGAAATAAATTGAATCAGAATTCGGAATATACCTCTAGTAATATTAATTCTTTACGTGTGTGTAAACCCCTTAATCATAGTCGTTTCTTTTAGCACGACTCGACAATAGTCGTGTGTTGTCACACGCAAATCGCAATGTGTTATTACAATGATATTGTCTATTATTTGCGCCCATATTTGATATTAATACGCCATAAAACGGCCCATTCACTATCCTGCATTGCAATCCTGCTGCAGTCCGCCGTGCAGGCCTGCAACACCATTCACTATCCTGTATAAGCCGGCGGACTGCACGCAGGATAGTGAATGGGTCCTTTTAACCTTATAATTATTTATCTTATTTACCTGTCTAAGGTAGGCATACGTTTGAATGTCGTGGATATTTCTCTGCTTTATTTAGATTTAACAATAAGAACGTTGTTTAGATATTATGTATGATTTGTAAATAATCATTGGTACATAGTTGCAGACGCGAGATAGGTTTAGACCAAACAAAAGTGCTAGGCTTTTGATTGGCTTCCACCGACAACTCTATAGGCTGCCTTCACACTAGCGTTGTCTAGCGTAGGCGTTCGATAAACGTATGCGCAGCGCAGACGCTGCGACAACGCGGCGCGTGCGTCACGTCGTCGTAACGTTTCCTGTGCAGAATTAATTAGACGCTGCCCTAGCGCGGCGCAGACGTTACACAATTTCTTCAGTAGAGAAGCGGCGACAACGCGACGCACGCGCCGCATTGTCGCCGCGTTGTCGCCGCGTCTACGCTGCGCATTCGTTCATCGAACGCCTACGTTGGACAAACGCTAGTGTGAATGCAGCCTTAAATTAACCACTATTTTAGAAAAAGTCTGACAAAAGCTTCTCAAAAGCTGGGCAATAATTAGCTGATGCATTAAAAACTGCTGATGGTACAAAAAAATGCATGTTGTTAAATTTAACCGATCAAAAACACAAATTAACATGTACATTTAAATTTACTATGAACATCTCTAATAAGTGCAATTTTAATACAAATGTTAGTTACATGTATTCCGACTTGTACAGGCCAGCATACAAATTGTTTCGATTGCGCTGGGAACAGGCGCATTCTATCGTCTGTATACTGTAATACAATCCAATAAGAGTTCAATACAAACATATTGAGATAATTGTTGTTTCTATAACTGTGATAATATAATCTATATCTATATCCATACATATTATAAAACAAAATCGCTTTTTTTCCCTCATGTCCCTTTGTTCCCTTTAATCTTTAAAACTACGTAACTGATTTTGATGATTCTTTCAGTGTTAGATAGCCCATTTATCGAGGAAGGCTATAGGCTATATTTTATCACGCTAAGACTAACAGGAGCGAAGAGATAGAGGAAAATGTGAAAAAAACGGGAAATATTATTTGAAAGGGCTAACTTGAACGCGCTAATCTCAGGAACTACTACTAATACTAGGTCCGATTTGAAAAATTATTTCAGTGCTAGATAGCCCATTTATTGAGGAAGGCTATAGGCTATATTTTATCACGCTAAGGCTAATAGGAGAGTGTGGAAAAAATGGGGGAAATTATTTGAAAGGGAACTACTGGAGCAATTTTTATGTTATTTGGCACAGATAAGAAGTAGACCACGTGAAGGATCATAGGCTATCGATTTTAATCATTTTTTCAGTGGCTATATATACATACCCGTGCGATGCCAGGGCGGGTCGCTAGTACTTAATATAATGTACTGGATAAAGTACTATCAGAGAAGTTGATTCCTAGGCAGATGGGGGACCTACGTAGTTTGGTCGCGTTACGTCAAACCCAGCCGCAATTAATATTCAATTGAAATGATCCGACCAAATGAAGTTGGTCTGTCAACTGCCTGGGAATCAATTTCCTCGATGGTACAGTGTACACAGACGGAAATTGGGATAAAAGTATAGAGTATAGACAGAATAGTGTATCTATTATGTTACTATGATATTTTAGGTACTATAAAGTACAGTAAAAACGAGTGTTCATAATATAAGACTTTCCTGCAAGTATCCTAATTTATGTACCGAATACCGATGATGCTACTAGTATTGTTATTATATTAACAATATTTACAATATTATAGAATATAGAGGAAAGATTTGACTGTTAAAATTTGGCACAGGAAAGTTTAGACTAAACCAGCCACGGTTAAAGATTTCTTAATACAGCTTTAAGACACACTTTTGGGCAGTCCAAGGTATAAGTGGACATAATAATATACCTAACGTTGGTTCTATTAAGTTATTACATGAGAATATCATTGTGTTGTTTGTCTGTCACGCTGTTATAGTCATGACGTCACGTAATTGATCCATTTACTTGTTAGTAAATGTCAAATTTGGGATATGATTTAACAATGCTTAAAGGTATATAAAATATAAATATATATAAATAATTAAAAGGTTTGCTAATTATTCATGCAGTATAACTCATACTTTTCACAATAACTTTAACTGGCTTCAAAAAAGAAGTTTTCTTTTGGACATGGTTTCATTCTTAGCGAATGTATGTCTAATTCTAATTCCTCGAATGTCAGTTACTTCAAGCAAGCATGTGAGACAGCGTGTGTTCGAAACAATCATTGGTATGAGAATTAGGAGTACTCTGATGTTTCGTCCCAAAGTTTTTGGGCCCACTGGGACCAATGACCAGATATGAATTTTTATCATTTTTTCATCTAGAGATTGGTCCCACTTTTATTATTAATCGACTCCCAAAAAACGAGGAGGTTATATGTTCGGCTGTGGATATTTTTTTATTTTTTATTTTTGTATGTTCAACGATTACTCCGCCGTTTGTGGACCGATTTTCGAAATTTTTGTTTTTTGTATTAGGTTTCATTCCAATTTGGTACCATGTTCACAAAAGTGGTGACCTGATGATGGGATCCATGAGTAATCCAGGGAACTCCTCGAAATTTATATGGAAACATATGGTGATTTTGGTTTTATGTGAAGTGTACTAAAAATATGCTACCAAAAAGTCAAATATTGGGTCAAGGTATACCATGGTTTCGAAGATGCTGAGAGAACTCCTGACTCCTTATAGATACACGTTTGGGAGTTTCGGCGTTGTTTTAAGAACAGAAAGCATATGCTACTATGCAATTCATATTCATCATCATCATCATCGTCATCATCATCATTACCACGTCGTGTTAAGGTCACCAATGTCTCATGGCACAGAATAGATAATAGTATAAGGCATAGGTATGGATACAATAATAATAATTATGTACTGTATAACAACACCTGTTTGTTTATATACACGGCGGTCAGCGCCGCAGAGGCGACGGCGTCGCCGCCGCGCGGCGCGGGGCGGCAGACGACAGATCGAATACTTTACTAACTACTTTATAAAATTTAATATAAATAGAATTAAAATAAAGTTATTTTAAAAAGAGCATTTAAACAAAACAAAGTCAATAAGTGTCTTTTTCATTAGTTACACATATTATCGATAGATGGCGCACTAAGTATCGATTTGACTTCTTGTTTCAAGAACAGCTGTCAATTATGATAATATTAAATATTATGAGTAGCTACGCTACATCCTATGCAAGTTTATACAATTTTTTATATGATAGATCCTTCGATCGTGAAAAACGAGACACAATAGCCTTTCTATTGTTATTGCAATCGCCGATTTCGTGTAAGCAAAATAGGAAAATTCCGATGAACTCAAAAATTTTGAAAACCGCTTTGCTGTGCAAAACCGGGACAACGTACCTATTTTTACCGCGCGATCTCCTACGAGCATTAAAATAGCTCATTGCCAGCCTTGTTTATTACCTGAAATTAACACCCTGCATCAATTCAAAATTGTTCTGACACACTGATTTATTTTCAGTATGTTTGTATGAACCGCGGGCAGATCAAAGCAGTTTTCTGTTTATTCCAGCCACAGTTTTCCAGATGCTGACAATGACGTCGACGCATCTGGCAAATTTTCAGATTGCAATTATTGGCAATGGAGCGCGAAAATATTGACTAGAAAATATATTAAATATATGTTGTGTGCCAATAACCTTGCCGTCGCGTCGATATAAAAATTATAATATATATTTTTAACAAAATATATTGTATGCATTAATTTATTGCATTTTTATGGCAGGTACTGAGTGAGTAAATACTGTTTAGTTTGGTGAATAAAATTTAATTTTGGATGTCTAATTTAAAAACGCGCTGTAGCGTCAAATTTTCTATCGTTATAATGTAAATTGATGATGTACTAAAAGTAACGTTATCGTTATAGTAACGTAAAACTAATGTCAAATGTATGGGAGCTATCGAAAAGTCATTTCAATTACGTAAAAGTTACGTTCACCCCTCTGAACTCAAGCCCCAACAGCTGGACATAAAATTAATAAGGAAACCATTAATACTTCAAACATTGATCTAGTTCAAATTATGTCAACGACAGCAATCATGTCAATATTTGTTCTAAGCATTTAAATTACGCAAAGTGTAATTGCGCAAATAGATCGGCGCAGAACTCCGCAAATAAATCGCGTAACCTCTCACTTCCGAGGCGGACATTCTTCAAATACTTTAGGTTTTAGACATCGGTGACTATGTTGCTTTATTTATGTAACTGGATAGATAAATAATTAATATCTATTTTAATAGAAAATAATTTATGTTAAATAAAATCACTTTGAATGAAATTTAATTTAGATATCTACGTAGAGGTAGTGGCAAAACGCTAGCGCTAACGCTACAAAATGTATGGATTTAATATTAGTATTCGCTAGCGAAGCGATGACTTATGTCAAATCGCATACATTTTGTAACGTTAGCGTTAGCGTTAGCGTTTTGCCACTTGTCTAAGGGGGCTGAGGGCCTAGACGAGCGGTAAGCGATTATCGTAAACGCTAACGCTAACGCCACAAAATGTATGGATTTGACATTAGTATTCGCTAGCAGGGGGGATCCGTGTCCCCACGTCAGATGAAAATAGCTTATTTTCGTAGCTCTCCCCAATATTGCCCGATTAGAATGTCACACGTGTGACTTTAGGGCCAGGCCTCCTCATTGCTTATCTCCAAACCAACTAGCAACAGACTAGTTATAGCCACGATTAAACTACCATGGTCTTAACCAGACCAGTAGCTTAGACCCTTTCGAAAAAAAGAAAAAAAAATTCGCTAGCGAAGCGATGACTCATGTTAAATCGCATACAATCGCTTGCCACTAGGGCAGACTAACGTTGGTTAAAACTTAAATATATTATTAAAACTTCTCTCCTACTTCTTACGTAAACAGTAATTAATATATTATGAGGGTTTAGTAAAAATATATTCATGCTAACTTTTAGGCTAACGTTAAGGCTAATTAATATATTTAATATATCTCAGCTCTATGATGGAAAAATGTCGAAAAATACTTTCTTATTTGTAATAGAGATTTCAAGTTTCTTCTTGTTTTCTTTTCTTACAACATCATGTGCCTTGCGTAGATAATATCGTCATGATAAAATTCTTACGTTCCGACTTCCAACGTTTAATTTAATCTAGCCATAACCATAATTCAGCGTGTACTAACTAAACCGGGTTGTATGCAAACCTTTCCACAGAACATGTCAATTAAAGCCGCGTCCACAACCGCTATACGGATATAACATTGACCCAAATACCTGATGAAACTGCTAGCTGTTGTCATAGAGATAGAGAAGCTGCACTGCCACGCTAGCGTTGGTACCCTGATTGTACTACCATCATCTAATGTTAGAAGAGCTTTGATTCTTTAAGGACTTTTCAGTTTTCCCAACAGTAAAACAGTATGAAAAAAGTTTGTATCCAGTATATAATAATTATCCTTAACCCATCAATCCTCAAGCGGCAGCCGGTTGCCGCATAGCAATTGGAAATTTATTGTGTCTGCGATACCCACGATGGAGGTGATAATATGAAATAGCTGACTACGCTATTTCGTTTTAAGATCGATTTTTAAGATTTAGCGAAATTGGATCTCCTAAATCAAAATCAAATTAGTTTCGAGTAAGTGCTTGTAGCGATTATGTATATGAATGTCAGAAATTTTGTGTTTGAAAGTCGATGTATGCGAGAGACATCTAATATTTGTTTCATTGTTGCAAACCGTGGTTAGTCCCAACAACAAATGAGTGACTTATGAGACTCTTACTGGGTCTTACTGGTTGATGATGATGAATCATAATTGTTATATCATAGTTTCATCGTTACAAGAGCTTCCATTCCATTTAGTTTGTTCATAGCCTTTTACGATTCATAATCACTAATCATTAAGCCATTCTCTTTTAGCTATTGATTTAAAAACCAATAATAATCTACGACCGATAGTATGTTGAGCAATATGTTGCATAATACGCTCGTATAACAGTTCACCTGCTACTATGTTTTTAGTATGTTAACATTTACGTGGAAAAGAAAATAATAAGGGCCTGTTTCACCGCTTCCTGATAAGGCTATCCGCCACTTAACTTGACAGTTAGAGTATGAAGAATCTGTCAAATAAGCCTATCCGGCACCTTATCAGGAAGCGGTGAAACAGGCCCTAAAGATAATAATCTGATCATTATTACATCTATACAAATAAATAAAATTGGAGTGTCTGTTTGTAATATTGAAAGAACCGTTTTTTACTACGTGCATATGAATGTATATAGTACAGACACCAAAACATTTTTTTTACAATTTTTGTCTGTATGTCTGTCTGTCTGTCTGTCTGTTTGTTCCGGCTAATCTCTGAAATGGCTGGAGCGATTTTGACAGGACTTTTTTAGGCACATAGCTGATGTAGTAAGGAATAACTTAGACTACTTTTTAACCGACTTCCGAAAAGGAGGAGTTCACTTTTTTATAATGGTTCGCGGACAACTCCGGCATTTGTGGACCGATTTCCGAAATACTTTTTTTGTTGAATGAGATATAGCCCAAATTTCATGATCACAATAAGTGGTGATCTGATGATGCAATCCATGAGAAATCGATGGGACTCCTTGAAATTTATATGGAAAACATAGTAATTTTACCTTTTTTATGAAGGATTTTAAGCTGAAACTACCAAAAAATAAGAATTTGCGCCGAAGTATACTCTGGTTCCAAAGTTTCTGTACAGAACTCTTGAATCCTTATACCTCTAGATACGGCATACATGTTCGGCAATTTCGGCATTATTTCAACAACTAAAAACATATTTAAATGTCAATCCCATTTTTGCTATTTGGGTAAGAAACCTTAAAAAGGGGAATTTTTTTTCTCTTTTTATTTTCTTTGTTATCACATTTTGCTAACGCGGACGAAGTCGCGGGAAACAGCTAGTAGTAACATAAAATTTGTAAGGAATTTTGTCTGTGACGCAAGGGTTATTTTCTTGAAGCGATTAAAGCTATGTCCTTTATAACTTATTATTTTTTAACAAAAAATTGAACCCGACTTCCAATGTAAGAACAATATTCTTAAAGTGACCTAAAAAGGATGAAATAATTCTTATTCTTCATGAGTGCCTTTTTCAAAATTCGACTAAATCTCAACGAATTCTGTATTCAACTTTCATTCGTTTGAAGTCGGTACCAGCCCAGAACTGAGATACTTGACAAAGAACTTAGCCAGTACCGACTTCAAATGAATGAAAATTGAGTACAGAATTCGATGAGCTTTACTGGAATTTTGAAAAAGGCACTCATGAAGAATGAGTATTATTTTATCCTTTTTAGGTTATTTTAAGAATATTGGAAGTCGGGTTCAATTTTTTGTTAAAAAAAATAATTTTACTCTTTTTAGTGATCTACAAGACAAGGCTTTATGCGTAGATAGCCACTACGAATATTAACTATCCATATTATATTACTGTAGGCTAAATTGTGGTAAATGCTTGCAGTTATCTAAGCGATGCTGCAATTTCGCAACTTTTATCTTTAAAGGTTCAGGAGTTCTGTTCAGTGCCTTTGGACCAAGAGACACCTTCGTATGAAATTTCTTTTAATCGTATCATATGTTTAAGTTACTAGAAACAACATTTTAACCACTATGAGTGTTTTAATAAATTTCAAGGATTATTCCCTCGATCACTCATAGATTCCATCACCAGCTCACCACTTTCGTAATTGGTGTACAAAATTAAGATAATATCCTATTTAACAAAATAAGAATTTTGAAAATCGGTCCACAAACAGCGAAATAATCATCAAAAACATCTGCTTCGATGCAAAATATCACGAAAAGTACCAATTATTGGGTCATAATGTGATGATGCATGGCATAATTATAGTTGTGATGATGATGATTAATCAAATTGATATATTGGCTTATGCTTTCAGTTGTTTAAACAACGCCGAAATCCCTGAACCTGTACCTATATTCTATAAGCATTCAAAAGTTCTGTTCGGTACCTTCGGATCCAGGGTATAACCTGGTACAAAGTCTTACTTTTTGGTAGTATTTAAATCACTATATGTTTCCATACAAATTTCCAGGACTCCCCTCGATTCCTCATGGATCTCATCATCAGATCACCACTTTTGTGAATATGGTACCAAGTTCGGATTCAACCCTGTACAACAACAAAAGAATCATGAAAATCGGTGCACAAACGGCGAAGTTATGGTTGAACATACAAAAAAAATATACAGACGAACATATAACCTCCTCCTTTTTGGAAGTCGGTTAACAAGGGACTATGTACAGACAGAAACAAAGTTTATCCTAATCGGTCCAGCGGTTAAAGCGACACGTAGAGTAAAATAAATAATTTATGTACGGTACTGCGTGATAAGCGAAATATTAATATTTAATAGCATCTAGTTCTGTGTGAAGTTTTTTTTATCTCATTTATTGAGATCAACTGCAATTTTAATTTTCATCAATGACCCAATATTTTTATGACGCCACTTTTTATCATAAATTGTAAAGTTTAAGCTTAATCTAAGCTATTTATCTAACGACTAAGCTAATCGAGAGTTAAGCTACGTGTACATGTAGCTGGACCGGCTGCATTTTTGAGATGGTCCTTAGCATGTGGTCAGAGTTCCGTTAGCTGAGTCCATGCTAAAACTATGTCGTCCTTACATCTTAATAAATAACATTACAGTAATTACTCCTGTAACATTCTCTTTTGGAAGTCTGTTACATTTTATATGACTTCTTATAAGCATAAGTTATGGGAAATCTCTATAAAATACGACTTTTACGTTCTAAGAGACAACTTATATTAGAAAAAATTACAAATGAGTATCTGATTTCTATTACAATTTACATTAGATAGTAAAGATGTTTTGAAGAAGTTGTACTGTTATTTGTTTAAATAGGAGCGGCTAAAATATTATAAGTATTTGATAAGCTTACAACCCCGCTTTCTTATTAAAATTTTCCTTTGAATCCTTTGTTTCATGAATTATGATATACTTTGCACATACCTATGCGTATGAAAAGTCATGATGTGCATTACAAAGTATTTTTTAATATCAACGTCTATGATTTTTTAAAGTTTTGACCGACCTAGCGTACTCAAAAGGAAATATGATGATAAATGATTTTGAATGTATGCGTGATTTTATTTAACGTATCACCGAAGTTAGTTTTGTTTGATTTTAATGCATCATGATTCATGTCAATCGAAACGTGACCATGGCCAGCAACCACGGTTATAGTTTTTAAATTTAATAATTATTATAATTATCAGTGTTTTGAAAAAGTTGTTTTCCCATATCCGACATCCAAAATTGGTATGAATCCGCACGGTAAAAAATGCACTTTGTTTTATTTCCCACGATATTTTAATGAATTTGCAATTTCATGCGGACCATATCATAGGCACTCTCTTAAAAGAAATTTCCACAATCATGTCATCAAGCAATTAAATACCATTTCATATAACACATACCCTTTTTAGGCGACCGAAGATGGTTGAAAATTGGATGAAAATTGCTGAACTTGTTTTAAACGAAAGCTTAGAATGTGGGTCGGTGATTTCACGAATTTGTTGTTGTATATAGTAAATACTACCCGATTACTATATAATACCCGAGTTCGCTAGGAAAGTAATTTAGACAAGAATATTTAAGGGCAGGTGGACTGCTTTTATAAAGGTTAAAGTAATAGAAGACGCATGCTGTTTAGAGTTCACGCGCAAAACTTGCCTACTTAAAAGTTTTTGATTACTTTTTAATTGATAATATTTTAGGCTATGTGATATCACAAAGAAGGTATAATTTTCTCATGAAATATCGAATTTGTTTAGGCAGAACGAAGTTACTTTAGATTTTTTTTTTTTTTTTTTTTTTTTTCGAAAGGGTCTAAGCTACTGGTCTGGTTAAGACCGTGGTAGTTTAATCGTGGCTATAACTAGTCTGTTGCTAGTTGGTTTGGAGATAAACAATGAGGGGGCCTGGCCCCCTCCCCTAAAGTCACACGTGTGACATTCTAATCGGGCAATATTGGGGAGAGCTACGAAAATAAGCTATTTTCATCTGACGTGGGGACACGGATCCCCCCTGCTCTTAAGGGGTCCGACCCCTTACTCACTCTCTGACGAGTGAGGCTGCTCGCGCGCGGTAGCACAAACTAGCTGCGTACGAGTTATCGCGGTAGATGAGCTCAAGTTATTAATGTTATTGCATAAAAGAGGGCCGTCCCTCTCCCCTTCCGAGTCCGGTTGGGGTGACATACGCGTGAATGTTCTAATGTCAAAGTAATTGGTAGAGCTCTCTACGACAATGTCGCGGTCGCGGTCATGATTTAGGTGTGTTCCTATGCTATCCGCATGCGAACTCGAAGTTACTTTAGAAATAAACACCAATTGTAACGTATATATATATATATATATAATAAGTATGTAGCATAGTTTATTTACTATCTGTATGAGTTATATTAAACAGTGGTTAGTGGTTACATACTTACTACATTACGACTTAGAAGTTCAAGACTCTGACATACCGACGATTATATTTTTATTTATTTATTTATTTAACATTTATTGTACACAAGAAACTTATTCTAACACAATTGACATGGAAATACGACACAAAGGAACTGCTTATTTCTACAGAAATTTCTTACAGCAGCCCTACGAAGAGAAAATACGATGTAAGAAAATGGACAGAGCGTGCAAAATCACAAAAAACAAGTCTTAGTCTTAGATCTACATACTAAAAATAATGAATAATAATAGCAGTATTAAAACTAGAATAAATGATTTATAATACCATACTAATTGAAATAAATACAAAATAATTCGCCTATAATACATAAATATTATATGTATATATAATAACGGTCTTTATATGGATTCTTGAAGATTATTATCTTATATTATCTAAAGTAGAAATATTTTTTAAATAATAATTTATTTGTGATTAAAGAGATATTAATTAAAAGATATAATATGACGCATGAAGATTTTCTAAACCTATACTTAACCGTTGTAACTTTGTTACCTAAAAATTTATAGATTGGCGAGGCCGCCAATTTTTGCTGATTTTGCAATTATTTTTCTCCGCCCTTTGTATTTTACAAAGTATTGTGTTTATCTTATGCTCGGAAACTGATTCTAACGAAGAAAACAAAGTACTCAAGCATGCATTAGAATTATTTGAGTTCCAATAATAGTCTAAAAATATATTTACAATTAAACATAAAAAAAGGTAAGAAAATAGCTTAAAATATAAAATCCGCCGTGAAGAGGTGTTTTTACTTTAACTGTCACTGTAGCAGTAAGTAGTAGTAGTAAGATTTGAAGAATAATCTGATATGTTATGAATACTTATATAAATGGCTATTACCTCATCTAATTCTTATAGTATTTAAGATAACTTTCCTTATAAACTTTTTAAAATCAAATGAATCGTTAGAAACATCAATTCTACCCCACATTTTAAACGTCATCAATAATACCGATTTATTGTTATCGTTGGGTGTTACCGAAGGTAAAATCGGGAGGTGGCAACGCTGAGTTTATACGTATTCTATGGAAAATCTCGTAATATCCGCCATTTCTCGACAGTTCACATTTGAACCTCAGTCGGGCTGTGTACACAGTTTTTTCAAAGGAAGTTTTTTTGTGACACAAATGTAAGTATTACTGTTTCACATAAAACTATCAATGCATCATGTGAGTAGTCAAAAGGGCCGTGTTTGGGGCTATAATAAAAACAACATTGTGTATTATTTACAGAGATAAGTTTGATTTTCTCAACACTATGATAGCCTCTAGGCTATCATTTTGGTGCTCCAACGTCATATTTCTCAACGCTATGAAAGCGTAGAGGAATAAATTCGCTACAATTTTGGTGCTCCAACATCACAAACAGCGTAGATATTCGCCAATTTTCTTTCTCTCGCAAAATTTTTCTGCGTCATATCAGCAAAAATTGGCGGCATCACCCAGATAAGAACATGATGAGAAGCTTATTATCAATATATATTTGAAATATAGAATATATACTGCATTTATAGTAACTCTGTATAATATTGGGTTATTTTCATATTCTAAACTAGGTCTCCCAAAGATAAGTACTATACTCAATATTGTAAACTAGGTTTCCTAGCACTAGAATCTGCAACAATGTTACAGTTTGCTAAGTAGCGCCAAACTAGTTCCTGTCAGATGAGCTTATCTTCGTGTCACCGATAAATGCGATGTTCCCAGATATTATCGATACATTTAACTTATAATGTACTTGCCTCCGCATTCCTATTCAAAGTGCTAGGGAACGTGCACAACGATAGTGCTGCAAATTGGTATCGCTAAACTTAAAATTGTATATTTACTTCACATGTCACCTGTTTTTTAATGTTTTCTGAAATAAAGAAAGTACTTCAACTACGATAACATGGCGCGCCCCTCCAAATGACTGTTTCAATGTGTGTAGTCACATCCTTATGAAAGAGTTTGTATGTAGTAAGTATTCAACCAATCACAGTACACGTAATATTTCAGTTAATGTCACTTATTACCAAGATTTATTGGTCAACTAATCATAACTAGCCTACCGCGCAAGACAACGCACTTCAAACGTTTTGACAATGCACTTCAAAAGTTTTGAATTTTGGAGGGGCGCGCCATGATATCGTAGTCGATGTCTACCTGTTTGCGTCTAAATCCGAAACTCTTTATTATTTTCTTGATATGTACTGCCGCCTATAATATTTACTGCTCGATCCCTATAATATAACTGCCATATTTAGTAGATACGTCGTGCTTGACGTTATGTGTTTTTAGTACCTTTGCGCTTTCGTGATGGCATGACGTTTAAAAAATCCAAATACATATCAAAATTATTTATCTTTTTTTTTTTATAAAATAAGGGGGCAAACGAGCAAACGGGTTACCTGATGGAAAGCAACTACCGTCACCCATGGACACTCGCAACATTAGAAGAGCTGCAGCTGCGTTGCCCACCTTTTAAGAGGGAATACGCTCTCTTCTTGAAGGTTTGTAAGTCGTATAGATTACTTATTGAAATTCCACGAAAATATATGGAGTTTACGTCAAAGTTAAGTAATCATCATTAGATATCTATGACATATTATCATGACAATTTCAAAATCACATTGAAAAGGTCAAATGAAGTTGTAACGGTACGCGAGTAGGCGACGACATGAAAATGCCATAAATTAAAATACTAATTCGCGTTGTATCATAGGCTTAATGGTGCGTGTGCGCCCCTCCCCGCCCCCCTTCTAGCGCTGCTTTCTACGCGATTTCACTGACGGAGGCGCCGAGCGTTTTTGTGGCACGCGATTTTTCACGACCGGCCGTCGTTTTAGCACCTGTTGGAGACGCCACTGTCATAATGATTAGGAATATACAGTAGAGCAGCTTCACACTACTTCCCGTATACCGTTTTCTTCTGAGGACTTTCGGATCTACCTTTCCAAATATAAGTTTGCTTCCCCCTCGGGCACTCTGAGAACACGAAGTCTTCATGATTGGTTACAACTGTCTATTCTGTGAAATACTACACATTCCGAATGCTTGTTGTGAAAAAGATGGACGTTAAACTAGCATGACTTCTGATAAATTGAAGTATCAAAACCATGTAATACCTAATCTTTCTGTGTTTTTTAAATGGAACTTTCGACTTGTCTCTATACCTCGATATTGAATATACTGTGTGATATTTATACTGTGTCACTATTGTCAGATGGTGTTTGGAACTTTTTAACGCACTTTTTGTGGTCTCTTCTTTAATCTACCGCTAATGCGGCTCCATAGTCTATGGCGAGTCTTCTGTCTCGTAAGAAATTACTTTTGTCAATATCACGAAAGACGAGAAGTTTTCGTCATATTGATAAAGCCAAGCCGTATTGAAACAGCAATGAAGTGCTATAAATTAGCTAGGTTTTTTTAAAAAATCAGTAAATCTAAGTATTTAAATGTTGATAGTAGTTTTCTCAAAATATTTTCTGAAAGACTATTAAAAATAGACTCGGCGTATTTGGAACAAGTTGTACATTAAAGACAAGTCATCGTAAGAACCGTACATTCTTCCAGGACAAAATAGATAATCCTACTAAAAAATGGACCCATTATAAAACCGTTTTAACTTTTTTAAGTCAATTCTTGTGTTGTGTCCTAGTTGTGTCAGAATTGGGTTTACGTGTCACATTTCAAATTGCTCAGTATAAACTATAAACATACTTGTTTGGCGGAATGTGGCCTAAATACCACGACTTAGGCGATAATTCATCACAAAACATGGCTGCACTTTAAACGTTTGTTATTTTTTATTTACCACGTGATGATAAATAACAATGTGTGTAATAATTTTTGATATCCATACACTGTAATAATATTATTACTATAAAGTATATAAAATAAAAAATAGGTTTGCATAGTCAAACCTATAGTACATACAATACAGTATATAGATACTGTAACTTCTTCACGCTTAAACCAATTTTATAGAACAAATTATATTATGGAGACTTTTAATCCCTTGAAATGATACATTATGAATAATATATCATATTATTCAAAATAAAATAAAAATCAAAACATCATACGCTCTGTAAAATGATTCACACAAAAATTATGGGAATGAGTTTTTGCATCCATACTAATAGTTTAAATGCGAAAGTGTGTCTGTCTGTCTGTTACCTTTTTACGTTTATATCACTGAACCGATTTTGCTGAAATTTGGTATGGAGATTCTTTGAGTCCCAGGAAAGGACAAAATATATACTTTTGATCTTGAAAAAATGTACGGTTGCCGCGCCATAAACGAATATTGGCGCAACGGAGTTACAGGCAAGGAGTCATCTAGGTAAAAAGTGATTTACATGAAATTCACGTCTATTTAAAAATTTATTCTTCACGGTCTTTTTCGCTTCGTTTAAATTATTGCACGACGCAATTGTCATGCGATTAAGGGTGTGTACTTTAACAATAGTCGCGACATAGGGTCGTAAATAGTTTGCAGCTCACAATAGCATTCCCGTCGCACCGCAAGTCTTCTACCATGACTCACGGTGACTCAGAACCTGTTTCGAAGAAGTTTTTACTAGCTCCAGGATCATTGCTGTCGATGATCTGCGTATTCGATACAGCCTATAGAAAGAATGCTCAGGTTTATTGGTTTTAGATGCAAAATGTAGAAGCTGGTTTGTATATTGTGCATATCAACTCAAAAGTTATTGAGCGAACTTATAAATCGAAAACGTGAATTCTTTTTAGCCGAATTTTAATCGTAATTTTACACAAGGATGAAATGATAATAAATTTTGAATTATCATACTTATTATAAAACAAAGTCGCTTTTTTTTCCTTCATGTCCCTTTGTTCCCTTTAATCTTTAAAACTACGCAACGGATTTTGATGATTTTTTCAGTGTTAGATAGACCATTTATCGAGGAAGGTTATAGGCTATATTTTATCACGCTAAGACAAATAGGAGCGAAGAAATAGAGGAAAATGTGGAAAAAACGGGGAAAATTATTTGAAAGGGCTAACTTGAATGCGCTAATCTCAGGAACTACTGGTCCGATTTGAAAAATTCTTTCAGTGTTAGATAGCCCATTTATTGAGGAAGGCTATAGGCTATATTTTATCACGCTAAGACTAATAGGAGAATGTGGAAAAACGGGGAAAATTATTTGAAAGGGCTTATCTCGCGAACTACTGGAGCAATTTTTATGTCATTTGGCACAGATAAGAAGTAGACCACGTGAAGGATCATAGGCTATCGATTTTAATCATTTTTTCAGTGGCTATATATTTTAAATACCCGTGCGACGCCGGGGCGGGTCGCTAGTTGTAAATAATATGCAAACCAAATATAAATTATGTGTCGCTAAACATAGATAAATTTGGGAATCCCAAAGTTCAAAATACGCAGTAATGGACCTTGGACCAAAATAACATTATAATTTATCGGAAAACCGAGTATTTTCAATGTAACCTGCATTTGATCTAGTCCCGAATTAAATTCTTGTGAAATAATTTATAGATTTAGTTATTGCGTGCCAAAACAGCAGCAGACATTTGGTAGGTATCAGAAACTATATAGTATATCGCCTATCAGTATTTTACAATTATGTAGATTAGGGACTTGGAAATAAATTCAATTTCTTATCCATATAAACGTGTTATAAATCTGTTTAACAAATAAAAATCTAGACCAAGAATGAATGAACCATGAATTGTTAGGAGTTCTACAGGTATCGATAGCCATTTCTTTTTCGAATGTTCATAATTCATAAATGACTTACTCTGAAAACACGGAAATGACTAACCAATAACAAGCTAGTACTAAAACATTATTGATGGCCGCAATGTCACCGAATAGTAAAATAAATAAAATAAAAATTGTTTTATTTCTGAATAGATTTTAAGAAAATGCTTTCATAATGTTGATACTACGGTGCCTACCACCGGTTCGGAAACTAACCCAGCGAGAAGAACCGGCGCGGCGTAAGAAACTCGTGCGGTATTTTACCAATAAAAGTGAGAAAAAAATTAATCTTTTAAAATAAAATTTAAAATGCTGTAACTTAAAATTATACAATGTCAACATACATACTTATACAATAATGTAGAAGTAAAATTGTAAGTCATACAATAATGTAGAAGTAGCCTTGCAAGCAGCCATCCTACTCCCAAAAGATACTGCTCTTTTTTTAAAATATCTATGGACGCTTCGCACCACGTCAGTCTGGCCCCGTGGTAAGTACCTGAAGGACTTGTGTTACAGGTACCAGACAATGGAAATATATTTAATACTTCTATACTCTGCATATATTTTAGATTTTTACTATATAATACACATCCATGACCCAGGAACTTTATAAACTTTCTTGTTCCGTTGGCGGGATTCGAACCCGCGACCTCTGGGTTGAGCTACCAACGCGCTCACCACTGCGCCACGGAGGTCGCCAATAATATAGAAGTAGCATTGCAAGCAGCTATCCTACTCCCAGAAGATACTGCTCTACAAGTTATATTATGCTCATAGAAACGTCAAACGAGATGTGAGCAACCTGTTCGTAAGACCTTCACTCAGATAGTGCTTTAAGGGAACGGCGCTGACCTCGGCGTTTCGTCACGTTATTTATACGTTTCTTAAGACAACCAGTCACACCTTTGACATACCATGGGCGACGGTAGTTGCTTACCATCAGGTGACCCGTTTGCTCGTTTGCCCCCTTATTAAATAAAAAAAAACCAAATAAGTTTGGTTAATCTTTAGGGAAAAGTCAATAACAACTTGCCAAAGCCTTATAGAAATCGATGAAATTATAAAGCATATTTTTAACCGACTTCCGAAAAACGAGGAGGTTATATGTTCGGCTGTGGATTTTTTTTGTATGTTCAACGATTACTCCGCCGTTTGTGAACCGATTTTCGAAATTTTACTTCAATTTGGTACCATGTTCACAAAAGTGGTGACCTGATGATGGGATCCATGAGTAATCGAGGGAACTCCTCGAAATTTATATCGAAACATATGGTGATTTTGATTTTATGAGAAGCATCCTAAGCATATGCTACCGAAACGCAAGATTTTGCACCGAGGTATACTATGGTTCCGAAGCTACTAAGAGAACTCCGGATTCCTTATAGATACAAGTTTGGGAGTTTAGTCGCTGTTTTAAGAACTGAAAGCATATGCTACTATGCAAATTACATTCATCATCATCATCATCATTACCACGTCAGGGTCACCAATGTCACCAAATTCAACGTTATCTCCAGAGCATAAGGCACACATTTGACATTACTCCTGAGAAGTTAAAGTTGCTTCGATAATGTAACATTCTGTTTCACTTCGCCGAGATATTCTGGAAAACAACCTAATTTCAACCTTTTGCATTGCGTTTAGCGTTCATAGTATAATAACGCATCGCATCGCATATCTGCCAGGGCTGTCAAGCAAGCGGCGCGGCGGCGCGGGCGCGGGCCGGGTACTATGCACAGAATACAAATAACTCACGGAGGTACTATGTGCGCTGCGTGTGCGACAAGTCGAGCGAGTGCCAGCCTATTGAAACTAGTCCGGTGACCGGCTACTTAGCACGTCACACGTGTTCACTTCGATTTTTTTAAATGTATTGTTTAAAATTATCTGCAGGCTGCAGCTGATATAATATTTTGTAAGTGTGACTGTAATAAAATACGTAGAATAATATACAGGTGTATTATTCTACGTATAGTACGCGTTTGCTTACTAGGTAACTAAAAAGAGTGAAATTATTATTTTTAACAAAAAATTAAAACCGACGTCCAAGGTAAAACAATAATAACATCCTTATAATATGAACTAAAAAGTATTAAATAATTATTCCTATCTAATAGTACCTTTTTCCGAATTCGGCTAAAACTCAACTATTTCTGTACTCAATCTTCATAATTTTGAAGTCGGTGCCAGTTCCAAAAATTTCAAATATTCTGTCAGAGAACAGAAGATTCATCTGGTACCGACTTCAAAATTATGAAGATTGAGTACAGAAATAGTTGAGTTTTAGCCGAATTCGGAAAAAGGTACTAATAGAGAACTTAATAAAGCATCTTTTTGAGTTCTCTATTATAACATGTGAGTACTCGTAGGTACTTTGTCATAAAATTCTCTTTATGCGAAAAGTGGTCTTGAGCCGTTCTCGAATTTTAGCGAGATAATTTAATATTCATTTTTATTCATAAATATTGTGTTTGCATTTGTCAATTTCGCAAGGACTTGTTATAGTCCTAAAACACGGATACATCTGATATAATCTTATAGCCATCATCTCTTTTCCAATCGATTAAAATCGATCTTAGTGAAATCGTTAATTTCGCTTAAATTCGAGAACAGCTAACTGATTTGGATAATTTGAATGAAAAATTAAAGGGATAATAATACATTTTACGCTTTACATATTTATAAAACACCTAACAAAAACATAACATACTTACTATTAGTTTTGTAACAGTTATAAAATAATTGAGTTATGTTGCTACTTAGGTAAGTTATAATTTATTATTTAATATAACAGCGAGTAATACTTGTTAATTGTTATTGATTTATGTTTTGCCGTAAGTCTGCAAAAACATATAATGTATAGAAGTTCGTTAACTTATATACCTACAATAAAAATATAAAATAATAATATATTATTTATAACCCGCAACTTCGCCCACATAACAATACAAATATTGTGAAAAAATTATAAAAAATATTCGTCAATAAATTTTTATAACAATGACTTTTTATGATTAATATTTTATCGTTTCTTTTATATTGGAATAGGTTATGGTTATGGTTATGGATACTTTTGGAATATTTTGTAGCTAGTACCTTATTTTTTAAATGTCGAAATCTTGACACTGACTGTCAAAAAAGAAAAAAGAATCCTCGAGGGTTAGTAGTACGAGTGTTCTCAAAATATCTTAAGCGCTTTGCAGTCGTTGAAGTCTTTTGTATGAGCAACTTAATCGGGTACAAGAATAGGGATTGGGATGTTTTGTATGGAATCGCCTTATTATATGCTTACTTAACGGTCTTTTCTATTGTATTAGAAATATTCCTTACTTTTTTATTGTAATCCAACTTAAAAAAAAAAAACTTAGAAAAACTTTAGCAATATTAATAAGTTCAGTAAATAAAAATAGGTATTAGTTATTTACGCCAGGTCAGCGACTGTAAACAACAACGTGGGACATGTGTCGACCGGAAGTGCTATTGCGGCGTCCACGCAACTTCCGGTCCATTGTCGATGCGCCCGCGCATGTGCTCTATCTTAAATTAGATGACTTTGAACTGAGTTTGCTCTAGTTATTTTGATGTTTGTTTGAATATTTTGCACGTTAGATTTATGATAACATGCTAAATTGAGTGATCAATATCACTTGGATTTTACACTTCTTAGTTATACGCATCACTTTAATATTAGTTTGTACGTACTATGTATGTAGTAAAAATTTTAGACCACTTAAAATTAATTAATTGCTTAACTAAAAGAATTTGAGGTGTAGAAGAGAAACCTTCGTGTGAAGCTTGGAACAGTAAGTTGAGGTTTAAATTATTGTATTACATGGCATAATTATGGCTAGTACAATATCTGGGTCAAACTTCGAAATTCGTGAAAAAGAGCTTATTTTTGCTTTCTTCATACCTGTGTACGTTTTCTTAATATAATATTATATATAGGCATAAATAATAAACGCAATAAGTAATAACCTGACATATATATACATATATATATATATATATATATATATATATATATATATATATATATATATATATATATATATATATATATATATATATATATATATATATATATATATATATATATGTTACCGCTAATGTGCGTAAACCAGTTAGAGTGCAAAATAACAAGGTATTCTGCTGATTATCTGGGTAAGTCAGTTAAAGTGCAAAAAGTTTATTCTCTTCATACATTAACGAGATAATCTACAGAATACCTAGGTAATCTGCGGACTAACGACCAAATTGCATATAACCTGTTCTTGTTTGAATAAATATTTAGTTGTATGGAATTATTTTCGGCGCCGGTTGCCGAAATTGCTGCCGGCGCCTATTCGGCAAACATCGTTTGTCAAATGACAGAAAAATGATCAAAAACATCAGTCTTACTTAACTACTTACTAACTTAGGTTTATAAATTATAATTGTCATGTTAGGTGTTTTGTAATTTTGTAGTTTTCTACGTTAAGTAATTAGTTGTTGTTTGTTTTTGCACATTGCCTATTTGTTTTTTATATAAAATAATTTCCTGCTTTTCGGTTGCTTGGAAGAAATTGCTGCATAGCAATAAAGCCGCCATTTGTGTTTATTTAGTTCTTAGTACTAAGTTTGAAATTTGAATTTCTATATGTGTGTGTGTAAATCCAATAAAGAATATTCATTCATTCATACTTAGCCACGGATACCGAAGTGGGAGGGACGGGTGGGGCGTAGCCCCCCGCCAAAACAAAAACAAACACAATCCAGAAAGTCCAAAAGTAGGTTAGGTTAGGTTGGAACTTAGACCACAACACAAAGGGAGCCGAGCGAGCCGACTGTCATAAATTGTCTTGCGCAATTTAACGATGTACTATTCGTTACTATGCAAACTAACTAGGTGAAGTGCGAATATAAGCTTTTTTTATTTAAATTTCAATATATATATATATATATATATATATATATATATATATATATATATATAGAATGCGGAATACGATAATATGCACATTAACGAGGTAAACTGCAGATGTCCATAAACCATACGTTAAAATGTGAAATGTGCTTTGCCATAAATCATAATATATTTGCCATATTATTTTATTGAAGTGACTAAATAAGTATGTCACCATGGCAACGTCGATCGCTATCCCGTCGCACAAACAATGGTCGCCGTTAGTCTCAGGTTGTAATAATTTACTATTATTTATTCAACAAATGCACTTATCAATATATAAACTACCCAGTAGCCGATTCTCAGACCTACTGAATATGCATATAAAATTTGGTAAAAATCAGCAAAGCCGTTTCGGAGGAGTTCGTGGACTAGCATTGTGACACGAGAATTTTATATATATATTATTATAACTTTATGAAAATTTTAATATCTAAGTCTTCATTATATTAAAGTTTAAGTTGTCAACTCTGAGTGCGATAGTTAAAGTCCTAAATGAGACAACATATTTTATGTTACATTTTGTATTTAAAATCAATTAAGGGCTGTATTTACTTAATTTTAACATAAAATAAAGTCCTTCCAAAGGATAAAACTGGCAATTTTTCCTGTGGGCATCTAACGTGAGTTTCGGGTGTGGGCGCGTGGGCGAGCGTCAATGACCCGCGAAACTCGCGCCGCCGCATTCTGTACGCGAATGTTAATTCCCCCTAATGTACACCCCCCACACCCCTCTCCGACCGAAATATGTACAGCGGAGTATACGTCGCATATTTTGGAGTATACGTGATGTCTTTATGGGGTCCAGATAAGGCCTTAGACCCACTTTGTCCTTATAGATGGGTAAATTGAATATATAATGTATCACGATTGGGCTAGAACTTATAAGCCTAAATTTACTGTAACAAAATTGTAATATCTATAATCTAATACTATGTATTTGTTTGCGCTCCTATCTATTGTGTCATAATATGACTTTGTATAGAGGTAACAAAATAGGACATTCTCAGTACATCAGTCTATACTTAGTCCATACTAAGGACATTTGTAATCGCAGCATCAGCAATGTGTTTTCTATCAGAGGCTGTCATTTAGCGAGTAGTTCCGTGACCTCGCTCACGCATTCCCGCGCTTGCACCTAACAGTACTTTCCAGTTGATTTAGTGCCGACTTTGGACAAAACCTGACCGGGCTAGCGTATATTATAGCCGCATTGCAATTTAATTATATTTTGAGTAAGATGCGAAGTGGAGGCCGCGTAGATCGGAATACCGCGCATTCCGAGCCCGGCCGAACGGGAGCGAAGTTGGCCGAGCGCTCAGCGCACGCCGCTTGCGCCTCACTTCACACCGCGCTGCGCGGGCGCAGAGATAACGCGTCGGCCGCCCCGCTAGATACCTGTCAACCGAACTTTCCGCGTCAAAAATAAACGTTTTGCAGTGATTTTGTACTAAAACAGTGTACGTGAGTTCCCAGTTGACTCGGTGGATTGCGCGACTCGTGGTGCTCGTGTGTGTGACTTACGAACTGAAGTTATTGTTTTATTTGGACTCGGAGATGTATCTTTCGCTACGGTAAACAGATTTTTATTTATTAATTTAAATTCGTTGTCACTCAGCGGATTTCTCGGTGGCCTCGATAGCTCTCTTACGCCGTTCCGTTAGTTTAATGAAAATGTTTAGTTTTAGACATACTTCATTGACCACATTGACCACAGGTGAGAGGCACCTTCGCGCGTAATGTTTTTGCGAAATCGACGCAGAAAAGCTAGTCGTAGAACTCGGAAAATGATTAGGCAAGTCTCGCTATTCGTCAAAGAATGTACGCAAGCTTTGCCACTCGGAGATCTGTAGCAATTGTTGCAGTCGATGATATGTCTCATAACATCAACACAATAAGGTTTTTGTTCGTACAAGAGATGAATAATGCGACGGTTATCGCCACGCTGAGAATATGAATGAACAATATGCTAGGCATCGACGCTACTATTGACGTAACACAATATAATATTTCAGCTATCAAAACTATAACCGAAGTTACATAGATAAAACAATTTTAAGTGATACCACCTGAAAGCCTGTTCCGAGTCGAGATTTCTATTGTGAGTTTATGAGTTGATAAATCATCGAAAGCACGAACGGACAGGTTTTGAACCTTGTCTAGATTATAAAGAGCTAAGATATGCGACCCTGTCGTAAAAACGAAAATAAACCGGTATAACTGACAAAAGGTCACGCGAAATAACGAATAAGAATCTCGTTTCATTCAACGTATTCAGAGATATTGAAGCTCTACCCGGTTTTCGTAACAAAAATAAATCTAACACATCGTCTAACGTCTGTTACGGTGTTTGTGTGCGTATGACTAGACGTATGCGTGTAAACCAGCTATTGCTATACAATAGATTTATCGCGGCAGTCCCCGAGTGCCACTAGAATTTTTTGAAAGTTTACCTCTTCAACAGAGTTGTTGATTGGTTTGCCAAAATAGTCCATCAAAAGTACAAGCGAATAAATAAACTCCTGTTGAAAAAACTCAGAAGTCAGTTGGGATTTAGCCGTAATGGAAATTCCCAGTTGACTAGTACAGTATAATAACTAGTCAGGTGGGAAAATAAAACCTGACTATAGTCTCAACTGAGAAAATATAACAGGCGCTGACAACATGAGAGAAGTACAAACAAAAGGTTACAAAAACGTGGAAAGCAACGATTAAACTTTTCATAGCTGGCCTTAAGGCCGTCCCCCGAGCAAACGACCTTGGCCATACATTTGCCGCGTTGTAGAGAGCGCACCAAAACCCTATTTTTTTTACTTATCTTAGTTCAAAATTGACCTAAAAAAAAATTTTAAACGGGGAATATGTAGTTTATGATATTGTCGATCTATTGGCGTGTGTTTCAAATAAAAGTAATTAATCCTAAGGAGATGCTGAATGTATGCTTGAATTTTAATAAATTGGTTTTACTTTGGAAGCTGATATCATGACTATAATAAACAAAAATAGAAAATTTAAAACGTCTTTCCACGTTTTAAATTTGTCGATGTCGATATACTGAAGATTATTGCTGTATTTTTATTATAACTTCGTAGCTTTTAAATTATGAGTTTATAAGGCTTGAAATACGGTAAATTACGGTTTCTCCGTAAGGAACGCCCTTAAGCTATTCGATTGGAAAATATTAGAAACCGCTGAGTAAACAATAAACAACTTGATTGTACCTAAGGGATAATAAGCCATGTTATATGAGTGATTTAACGCGCCATTAATACTCGTAGCCATGACAGATAAAGGGTGAAAATAATCATTATGAACCATCATAAGATTTTGGCATTAAAAATACACGCTAGAAAATAATCATTTTGATTTAAAATATTTTGGCATAACCATAAAACTATAGAAATATCGACGTTAATCGTTTATATGTTTATGTTCGACATAGTCAATGTCCGCAACTCCGCTGCACACAAATTCTTTATCGCGCGGAGGCTGTAAATTTTTCTGGGATACGAAGTATCTATCTCCTTTCCTGCGTACTTAAAGTATCTCCACAAATTTCATCAGACAGACAGACACACTTTCGCATTTATAATATTAGTATAGATGCTGCACAGCATAATAAAATGTATAATGTAATCATTATTTGTAGACAACATGACATAATTAATAAAAGAAACTAAACTCAGCAAAAGCAATATAGTTTAGCAGTTATAAAGATTGTCAATGCTCGGACACTTTGTAATAAAGATCTCTGATCAGATACTTGTAGCTGGATATTCCAGACTATACAGTGATACTATGATAATTTTCATTCATTTTTCTGTAACGAGAACCAGACTAGCTAGGTATAAATTCAAGTACTACGCCAAGTCGTATTTTTATTACCTTTTGCATCTTTTGCATAATGTGCATTTTTATACTCCAATGACAAGACTAGTTTTGTTTTATTTGTAGCATTCATATTTTTACACACCGGCTTCATTAATTCTAAAGCTAAATCGACCATTGGAAGACTATTTTAGTTATTTTACAAAGTTGGGAAGTTGAGAACTGTTGAGAACTATCATCTTTAGACTTTATTAGGAAGGCTACCTTCTGCATGAGTAAACGATATGAATAGAAAGTCAGGATATTTGTCTGAATAAATTTTAGATCCAACTATTTTACCTCCTATGTAACAGAAAAATACAATGAAAAAAAATATATAATATTTACTACATAATATAGGTTCAACAAACTAGAATCAGAGGCTCTACCCATGCTATACGTTAGGAAAGTTGGTATGAAGTCAGCGCCGGATGTGACGCCGGAAGATCTGATTAAGCCTCATTACCACTTGTACCTGTGTTCACTTTCGATTCCACCGACTATGTTTTGTTACTTTCAAAGGAATAATTAACTGCATTACAAACATATCTTTTCAATCATGAGGGAAAGTCATAGGGAGGATATTACATAAAGAGTGTATGAGTTGAGTGCAAGAGTATGAGTTATGAGTTATTCTGGACTACCGTACATTTTTCCGGGATAAAAAGTATCCTGTGTCCTTTCAAGGGACTCAAAGTACGTCCATACCAAATTTCAGCAAAATCGACTTAGCGGTATTGGTATGAAGAGGACAGAGGTAACAGATAGTCAGACAGACTCACAATTGCATTATCAATATTATTATATTATGAATATTTGAGGTCGAAACTTCTACATAAAGGGGACTCAGAAAACTCTACAATTTTTAATGACAGGAATGTTTAAGCCTATAGAATTAAAGTTTAATTTTCAGTAACAGTTTGTCATAGACGTGAGTAATTCCATGAGAAATAGAATATCTTATTACCCCAAATAAAGATAAGAAACAATGACATATAATTTAAACTTTAATAGACAGATTAGGTTTTTGTTAATTGTCAGCTACCATTGACCCAGTGCGAATTTAATCAGCGTAAAGGTTGTATTGTTTGTTTTATTAAAGGTGACTTATTGCATTTAAAAATTTAAATTATTGAAACATTTAATGCAGTTTTGTCTATATTATATTGAACGCTTTGAATCAAAATATGTTTATCAAAATTTCGTGCAATGATAGAGAAAGTCTCACTTTCTTTCAAAAAAAGTTTTATATTATCGTACATTATAAATAGATTTTCTCTATTATAAAATCATTAGCATGTCGTTAATATTATCAATTGAATTTTATGACAAAATCAAATTTGCCTTGTACAATCGTATAATAATACGCAACATTTTATAATTAGGGGGTAAAATAATACTTAAATCATAAGCGTACAATAAGATTTCAAAGCTTAAGTTCAGGGCAACACTTTAAAGGCTGGAAGGCTGAATTCTCTGATAATTGTGTGATTTATGAAGCTAGTTCAGCCAGTGGGTGTACAAGATAAGATAATAGTAGTGGTAATTATCAAATTTCATGCGTCCCACTATCGCAGAGTCAATATTAGTTAGCCTCAATAACAACCTTGCGTAACCTTTCTTGACAGTAAAGAAATTAATGGGAAATTCATGTTAAAGTCTGTTACTATCTTATGTTTAATCAATTAAAAAATAGTGTACTTATGAAAAATATTTATATAGAGATTATGTAAGTTTTAAAACATCCTTGAAGTTTTTTTAACGGTTATTATTTTTCTATGAATACACTAGCACATTTGATTGGCTAGTATCAAAACATTAACCAATAACCAGTCAGCTCTGTTGAAAGGAACTCCCCCCAAAAAAAGTACTGAAAGAAGGTATAAATTGCATCTATAACTTTTTTTTATAATAATTATGATGGCCATTAAAATCCTTAAGACGATCGTAAAATTATACCTATTGTACCTTATTAACAACTTATAATAACTAAATAATAAAATGTACAATAATTTATGTTTCCCAAAGGATTCACTCGATAAAACTCTTGTCATCAGAAAGGTTAGGAGTTAGGACCTATTAAAGAGTGCATTTTATTATTATCCAAAAAGGTTATAAAGTTTTATAGCTTTAGAAGTTAGAAGCGCTTTCCTGTTGCTTTAACCTTAAAAACTTTGAAATAATATTCTTCACTATAATTTTTATGGTTCACTTCTGTAGGGAACATTTTTGTCAGTGTTGAGATTTGGGATAAGGATTTAATGTCGTCTGTAGCATGAGATGATAATAATTGTCATCATGATATTATTTCCAATGTAGCTTTGTAATAAAAAAAAAACATAAAAATAATTATTACTTTATCTGTCTGAAGTCAGATACCAAAACAGTAACAACATTTTGGCCTTGACTTTCATAAGTTAACGCTTGTTAAATAATTAAAATATTAATGTGTAATGCGCTAAGTGTAACGTACAACATTAGTAATTTAAATATTATCAAATATGATATTATATGTAAATAATTTTTGTGTTACGCCCGCACTCGGAGACATAATAATATGATAACTTAACTTTAATTTAACGAGGGTGATAGAAAATGTAAAAGTTTTTATCTCACCTCCGGGTGGAAAACGTCAACTTTCGTCCCGCAGCGTCGAGGAGAAAATAGTATACGCACCATGGGCATTTGATGATGACTTAGAAATAGCACATTAAGCACCTAGGGCAGGAAAATAAGAAAGCCTCAGATCACTTCGCCTCGACCAACAAATACATGTGATCTGAGACATTTCTTATTTTCCTGCCGCAGGTGTGTAATGCACTATTTCTAAGTCATCATCAAAAGAAAGTTAAGTAATCATTAAAATATCTCCCTAAGTGCAGCCGAAAGTCCTTGAAGCGGACGACAAAGCCCTAAGCAGTGAATAAGGGATTGAAAAGCGGTCAATGGTGATCGAAATATGAATAGACAAATTGTTGATGTTACTGCGGAGGGCTCTCGGCAGGCTGTTGACATCAGTAAATCATTTACAGTTACCGTAACGAGCGGTGCATATCATCTTGTTCTGTAACGGTTTGTAGTTCCCTACCGAACAATACGATTTTCCGTCGCCATCAAAAGATGTTGGCGTCGAAAGATTAGCTATTATTGTTATAATCTACCATACATCTTAGTATTTTGAAAAGTTTCGAAGTATTATAGCTCTAGCTTGTCATTGTGATCTTGTGGTCGATCTTATAATCACACAAATTTTAATTTTAGCAAGCTCGAAATTAAAACAATTCAACACGGAAATTCTAACAAAGCATATTGTTTTTGATTGGGCAGTGTTCACGAAATACATAAAATGCTAACAAAAACTCCTAGTTATTACGGAAATAATGTTAGTTTGAGTCGTTTAATAATTTTTATAATTGGCCATATAAGTATAAAGTAGTTAAAGACTAAAAAATTACGTGCTGATAGACTAGAAAATTATTTAATACAATTTAATTGTAGAAATGGATTTGCTTAGAAAATTTTATTTGGTGAAACGGGAAAAGCAATGAAAGTGGCTAGTGCTTCTAAATCTGTAAAATAACTATAATTGGCCTATAAAACTAACTATACTTTATAGTACAGTGGCGTAATGGCGGCTGCGACATGAGCGGCTATGGCGAAACGGCAATAACTTTTTTAGTGCGGAAATCTAAAATTAAATGACGCCTAAACACGAAATAGGAACTTGAGCAACATGGAACCTAAATCGATCTACTGGTGTAGCATTAGCCGATTTTATCTGAGAATATTCATGAGAAAATATTATAGTTTAGTTATAAAATTGCTTAGGATACTGCGCAACCGACAAAATGTAGATTAGTTTTTGTTTAGGTTAGGTATTAAATGAATCATCAGAGAATAAGTAAGTTTTCAATTTTATATTTTTATTTGTGTTAGATCCATACTAATAATAATAAAAGCCTTTATTCAGACAATACACGCTTACATAATATTACAGAGAAATAATTATGACTCCACTGAGTCAATGACACCAACAACTCATAATACCTCTAGTACATAATACCTCTTTGCAACAACTTTGTCTGTTTGCCCCGCTTTGGCAAAGGCCTCCTCCAGTTAGATCCATAGAGCGAGGATTAAAAAAAAAACGAAATTTAAGCAATAATGATGATAAGATAAGTAAAGAAAAATCTTACGTTTCTTCAAGTATATTTATACTCTAGGTCTTTAATGTTATATTATGTTGACCACAAACATTAGTAGTATTTACTCGTAGTAAACAAGAGTTCAATAATGTCTATTATTAAACGCTGTCATTATGGTATTATAATTTCAAATGAGATCTACGAGGTCTTGGCTTTCACTCACGTTTGTCACTGTATGTTGTGCTCACCCATTATTTTTCCCGCTCGTTCTGTGATTTCAAGGGTAATACAATATGACAGTAGCTATTTGTAACAATACTTAAAACATTGATGGTTTGAAGCGGAAAACAAATTGTAAGATTCATCAAGATATATTTTGTATTAATCGTAAATAAATAGCGCTTCAAGAGTTTATTAAGATAATTTCTAAGACAATTTACTAACAATTAAAATAGAAGGCATCTGAGAAATTGAATAAAATTAAGGAAGCTTAACAAACCGATGTTTTATAAACACTTTAACCAAGACCCAAATCTTTATGTCTGTTCTATAAGATTTAATCGTAGAGATAAGAAATATATAACAGTGTTTTTTATAGGACCTCTACTTTTATACGCCTACAATCAACGCATGCTTAAATTTAGATCAAAGATAAACTTAACGTCGTTAAAATGAAATAATAAAATATTTATTCTCCTCTATCTTACACAGAAACAATGTAAAACATTTGCGGGGTTGCCTAAATTTGTAGGCAACGCCGCAGTTGTTACTGTAGTTACTGTAGTAAACGCGTAACTTTTAGGAACATCTTAAAAAATACGAAAAGCTAAACATAATGTAAAATAATCCATGTAGCCTAAGCTTTACTAAAATACAATATTCCTACGTAATTTTTCGAAACGCTATTGAAAATTTGTATAGTTGCTGTAAATAAGTTCTGTATAGCTTAAGCTCGGGAAACATTCCAGGCGTTCCGATCCCATCCTTGAAAGAACTTGGAAAATTTTACTCGGAAAAATCACGTTCCATTTCTTTACCGGACGTCGTCGCGCGTCGGTTCCGTCTCGGACCAACCTGTCCATTTACGTCGGCAGATGCGCTGGCTGGAGCGTGACGCCTGCTGACACCCGATAGCCACGACCGACCCACTTTCTGCCAAGGTCACCGCCTGACCTCCTAATCCACGATTTCCGTATCGGAATCTGCGAGGAAATCTTCTTTAGCAATTCAAATGTATTCTAAAACACATTCGAAAGTGACATCGAAAAGGTTTTGCCGCCCGATTTGGTGGACAAAAACAACAAGCGAACACGAGGCTGTTGACGGCATTATGGGTCAGAAAAAATTGGAGCGAACAAAAAATTTATAGAAGCCACGGGGGTGTAAAAAGAATGAGAGGTTTGTGTTTGTTGTTTTTTTCTGGTTCATCCATTGATAGACAAATATTGAATGTGTAAATAAAAATCGAAAAGATTATTTTGCAAAGCCACTCGTCTTCGAGTGTTCCTAAATTCCTAACGAAAATTTTGAATAGTTTCATGTTTCATGACATGACATATCTAATTTTATCTAGGATAGGTAAAATTCGATTTGTCATAAGGATAAGCCTTGCGGTTGGCTGACTGTTCCTTAAAAAAAAAGTAAAAAAACTTTTTAGCTCACTGCATAGCCTAGTTATTAAAAGCCAGTGTAAAACCAACAGGTAACCGTAGATGTGATAGATTAGCAGATAGGGCAGCAACCAGAGCGTGTGTATGGCGGCTTTCTGATATACACACTTTCTAATCATTACCTTTGTCACCGCTATTGGACTTTCGCCGATTGTTCCAGTCCGCGCTACGGCAGTTTTCCTCAATTTTGTAATCTATTAGCATTAATTATGTCTGTTGCATCATAATTGGCTATTTTTTTATGTCTCTGTTGGTTCCATTTCTGTGCGTTCGTGTCTATACTCTATAACCACGATTATCGATAATATCGTGTATTGCAGCAATGTTTTTTACTTGGTGTAATTGTATACCATATTTTGTATCGCGATAAATAAGGTACATAGAACAGAGTTGCGGCTGCCGCGCGGCTCGTTTTAGTATAGAAGTCGCGCGGCTGCCGCACTACTCGCGACTTAATGTGAAGGCAGCCTTACAGCCTTAGCATACATGAATATTTATATGTGTGTCTGCCAATCTCTCTGTCCGTCCGTCTGATGGTCTATCTGCTACCTTTTCACGCCACACAACCGATTTTGCTGAAATTTGGTATGGAGATACTTTGAGTCCCAAGAAAGGACATAGGATACTTTTTATCCCGGAAAATGTACGGTTCCTGCATAGTAAAAGAATTTTGGCGGAGTTGTGGTCGTCATCTAGTATAAAATAATACATGTCATACAAAGTACTAGAACATTTTTACGAAATGTTTATCTCTTATTGCAAATTCGCAGTTCTATTCTATGATATAATTTTCTAGGTGATCTCGCTTTTGATAAATAATCTTCATTAGAAAATCTTGTTTACGTCTTCTCCCCTTACCACATTAGCTGTGGTTAGTCAGATCGCTAGACCGATATTGAGTTACAGTAGCTTGTATGATCCGAGCTATTTCGAGCTGTGAAATAGAAGAACGGGCGTCTTGATAAGATATGGATGTTACAGGGGTGCGGGGAGGGCGGTGGTTCTACCGGTTTGCGCCGACAACCGAGCTTAGGGCTAACCGTTTCATTAGAGCACCCCGGTGTTGCCGATTCAAAGAAATCAGTTCTTGCTTGAATAATTTTACCAAGCGATACATCTAATACAAAGTAGCTTCAAAAATGTTAGGTTCTCATTGAATAAAAATTTGAATTACTTATCAAGAAAGTGTAATGTCGACTATCAAGTAGATTTATTCTATTTTTAACATAAGCAAAATCAACAAACTACTTTACTATATTTTAGACGTAAGTTATTGCATTTGCTTGCACAAAACAGTAGAACCTACCTAGGATTTTTTAGATGGACTAGAGTAGGAACGTAGGTAGAGTAGGCAATTTGACAATCCCTTACACAGCTCGCTCTCTAACCTACAAAACATCCCAACAAAGAGCAAGTTCCAAGAACTAGCAACCCAGGCTGCTCCACAAACGAGCCCTCGGGCGCCGCGCACCACGCATTAGGTGTAATCTTTATCTAGTAATTTGAGATACGCATTAGAATCGTGCGTTAATATGCTTTACTTGTTAGCAGTTTATCATAAATTGACTAGGGTACGGTCAAGACTTGAATGTTATCAATAATATTTATACGAGCGGTAGTTTGGGTCACTTTTGATTTTGTGTTACATTTTTTATTATGTATTTCAAGAAAGAATAGATTGCTAATGTTTACATAAGTGGTATCTACTATGCTGGCAGAGTGAAAACTGGAACGCCATACCGACTATCTAATCTCTCTCCGTCTTACAAATTTTCAATCAGGTCGTGTCCCAGCCTGACACGTTTTTCGCATTTTCATTTACCCCTACACACAGCCGGAATTTCATAATCGGAAATTTATATCTATGAAATTTGTAATCTGAAAAGATCTGAATGTGTGTGGAGCGTACTGATATTGTATGGTATCCCGGTCTTTCTGAATTAATAATATGAATTTCCGATTATGAAATTACGGCTGTGTGTAGGGGTAAATGAAAATGCGAAAAACGTGTCAGGCTCAGGACACGACCTGAATGAAAATTTAAAGCAATACGGCAAAATATTTAAATACTAAAAAATATTTTTTCTCTAAGGAGAATGTGGAAAAACGGGGGAAATTATTTGAAAGGGTTTATCTCGCGAACTACAGCAGCAATTATGTTACTTAGCACAGATAAGAAGTAGACCACGTGAAGGCTAACGATTTTAATAATTTTTTCAGTGGCTTTATATTTTATACCCGTGCGACGCCGGGGCGGGTCGCTATTAATTCATTTTCAGATTTCAGTATGTGTGTGCCGCTCTATTAAAATGTATGGGAATACGCGCGTTATGAAATCATAATCTTAAATATTCCGGTCTGTATCTGAAAAGATCTGAATGTGTGTGGAGCGTACTGATATTGTATGGTATTCCGGACTTTCTGAATTAATAATATGAATTCAGATTATGAATTCAGAGAGACATTCCGGCTGTGTGCGGCCAGCCTAAAAGAGCAGAAAAAAGTTTACCCTTCAAAAACTCTACACAAAGTAAATAGCTTTAAGTGAAGAGTTACTTAACTAGACACTCTAAATAAAGAGTTGCTTAGTATACCGATAATCTTATCCTTCACCATTAAACCTTGATAAAAGTACATCGAATTCAGGTTTCGTTTGTTTGTATTATAGTATGGGAGGTAGTGCTAGCGTTCGCTAAGTCATTTCATACCGACCAAATTTTTGTCCAGCGGTAGCTTAATATTTATCAATCAATATAATCAGCGTCAGTCAAAAAATAACATCTACCGAACCTAAACGTGTATAATCTAGATATGAACCTTTATTAGGTGCGAATTGGGATCTTTTTAATGTCAAATCAATACGATTCCCAACAACAACTTTGAGATGCTCTCAATTTTTATTCTACCCATTATGAAGTGGCTGACGATCAAAGCTGCTATGTATTAGTGGAATACTATTATTGTAACGATTTTCGCTCGGTATGAAATGACTTTTTAAACTGAGCACGACCTCCCCTACTATTACGAAAGAAACAATAGAAACAGCCTCGACTTGACACAGGTGTACCTTACCGAGTACAATCTAAAGACAAGAAAGTTAAAAAATGTATGAATGTTATCTCAACGATTTACATAAACTAGACGTCCAAATATTACTGGGATAAAAGTAAAAGCACGTACGTACTTTACATTTATACTTATGTTTGTCAGTGTGTAATAACGAATCGAAATCGGTATAATAATACCGATTTCGATGTAAATTGTCTAGAGAAGTAAGTTGAAAGTTTGGATTGGCGTAGTACTAGTGCCATAACCTTAGATCTTTCTAAGAAGTACTTTGATACTCAGAAGGACACAAAATTAATTTTGTTCCAGAAATTATAGAGTACACGCTCGAATTTCGGTGCAAACGAAGTTGAAATCAATACGATATAGTATGCATATTAATATAAAAGGCCAGTGTCATTGCGAAACGATATGTTTTGCCAATTCATCGTTCTTATTTAGAACTGCTTGCAGTCGTTATGTTTTCGTTTTTATAGTTGGGGAGGGGATGAGGGGATTTCGGGAGTAGCTCGAGCGTGCCAGATTAAGCTTGTATAGGCTTCCGACATGTGTCTAGTTATCATGGTATAGAAATCAGAATTCTCATGTGGTGGGTTAAATTTTTTTTAAATATTGATATGTCATCGGATCTGTCAGATTAAGATACCCCAAAGAAGCTTCCATATAAAGCACTGACGATTTAAAGGTTAGGTAAGCCTGTAGGGACATTTTAAAATATAAAAAAAAGCTACATATTTTGCTAACTAAGCATTGCAGATATTTTATTTTGCAACTAAATGATTTAATCCTTGTTGTCTAAAATATATTTATTATTTACTTAAATCAGCAATTTTCGGAACATATTTTCTTTTTCAAAACTTTAAAATGACTGCAGTTTCTGAACCCACCATTAAAATAAAAAACACTCTTATTTTTTTTATCAGTTTTACCTAATGTACAAAACCTACTAGGTGTCCATGACGCTCGAGTGACTACACAAATAGCACCCCCCCCTCCCCTACTATTATGTTGTAGCTTATGAGGCATCATTAGTCAGATTTTTATTTGCATACTTAAATGATTTGCGGAAATAAAGTTTGAGCTACCTTATGTATCCAATGAAACCTAAATTACTGAAGGTTATAGGCCATTTCTTAGTACTAGACTTAATTAAATGATTGGCTATCAAGTAGACTATGATACCAATCATAGAAAAGAAAGTATTATTCAAATTACTGAATAATACTTTGGTTCATGGCGTGTAAACACGAAAAAGGTACACGTGGAAGGAGTTTCGTGCAAAAGCTAGTAAATAATCACGTACAAAATCAGAGTTTATAATATAACCTATTTGCAAGATTTGTTTACTGTACAGTTAGCACATAACATCTTTATAACTTTATTTTCGCTTTGAAAGCGAAATGTAATGCTAAACAATTTAATGCGTGATATTATGATGTTTCTGTTTTAAATTTATTGCAAATAAAAGAGACAACGACCGATGTAAATATTCTAGTGACATTGCAGTCGAAAACAAAGTTGCGAACTAAAAGCTCACTAAATAGCGGGAGGCGGCCTCAAGAGAAATTGCCATTCAACAATGATTCTATTTTCACTATCTGTGGTCGGCCTTGTGCGTCTATTTTGACTCGTGCGTGGCATTCTGCCATCACAATGTTTTGGGTGGAGCGGTGGCACACTTTCGACTCAACACCGCGGTAGGACCCCGCGATCTCAGAATTCAAATCTCCGAAACTGGGCTAATGAAGTTATAGTATTCTTCTCACTCAACGTGAGAAAAACGACGATAAATCTAGTTTTATTCGTATGCTGCCATATCCGTTTGACTTTTAAACGTACATCCTACGTTACGAAACGGTACGGCGACCGGCGTCACGGTTGACACACCGCCGGTGAATTTTCAAATACGGAACGTCGATTCGAAATTTAAATTTCGACGAACCGTAACATTTTCGCAGCCGAGTGTACCTGTGGTCAATGGGATTATGACGAAGTGTAAGCTATCGAGGTCACGAGATACTGCTGTCGTTCAGCTGTGTCGTTCAAACAGTTTTGTTCGTTGTAGGCCAACATTACGGGGAGAAAATGGAAAATGATTGAGACTTGAGCCAGATGTTCGAGTCCCTGGTTTCGCGGCTGACGTCGCCGCCCGTGTCCAGGCGGCGGCATACAGTCCATGCGGCAAGGGAAATCTGCAGCGAGCCCGAAGACGAGGCCCAGCCGGTGCAGCGAAGGTCCCGAACGGCGAAGCAGCTGCTAGACAAGCGGCGAAAAGCCCGCCTATCATGCGCCGACCTCACCGCAGCGACTGAACCGGAGAAAACATCCCGAATGGACGCCTTCAAGGCCTTCCTTCCTCTCCGACAGTCAAAGTCCCTCGGAAGATTGGACGGCTTGAAAGAGGTAAGTCGATATAGTATGCCATAGTATTTTATTTTGATGATGGCATTGTCCCAAAATACTTTGATATGAAAACGAAAACACATTTCGAAAGATTCTATTTTAAACTGGATTATTTTGTACCCGCCACCTGTCCTGCCAAGGACTTTAATAATATCTAATGTTCTGATGCGACATCTGGAACTTTTAAATGGTATAGTATCAGGGAAGTTGATGCATAGGCAGATGATGTGATAGGCAAACCAACGTAAATTGGTCGCGAGGTGTCGAACCCATCCGACAGACCACAGCTGTCATTGAATTGACATAATCCGACTAAAAGTCGTAGGTCCCTTAACTGCCTAATGCCTATGAATCAAGTTACAATCATAATGTTTGTTTGTAATTGCTGATTGTTGTACGTATCTTTGATTTCTACTATTTTTTACTCGATAATAATGACTTATACTACGTGTTTTAAACATAACTCTTGTGACGTCATTCCCTTTAAAATGCCATTTCATACTTACAGATGTCAAAAGCCAGGCTTTTGACATCTGACAGAGACAATGACTTAAAATACTTTACCTAATATTATGCACATAATTATTATTCATTTAGTAGTAACGTCTCGTTTAGTATTGTGAAACTTCGCTACTCGATATCCTAATACTACTTATACTATTATTGAGTTTCATAGTGAAAGTTATTTCTACGCGTTTCTCCTCAACCTTAAATTTGAATATTTAGTTATTAATAAGCTGCTTGCAATTTATAGGGTTATTATATATAGGGTTATATTTTAGGGTTCCGTACCCAAAGGGTAAAAACGGGACCCTATTACTGAGACTTCGATGTCTGACCGTCTGTCCGTCTGTCCGTCTGTCTGTCCGTCTGTCTCCAGGCTGTAACTCAAGAACCGCTATAGCTAGACTTCTGAAATTTTCACAGATTATGTATATATGTTGCAGCTATAACAACAAATACTAAAAACTAAATAAAATTAATATTTAAGGGGGGCTCCCATACAACAAACGTGATTTTTTTGGCCTTTTTTGCTCTATATCAAAAATGGCAACAGATAGGTACTTGAATTTTTCTCAAAGTCCTTAGTTATATGTGTTGTTTAATATTCAATAATAATATTAAAATAAAATAAATAATTAAGGGGGGCTCCCATACAAAAAACACAATTTTTGGCCTAATTTTCCTCTATAATGGTACGGAACCCTTCGTGTGCGAGTCCGACTCGCACTTAGCCGATTTTTACTTTGTGTTGTTAGGTGTGCCTATTAGAAGTGTGTAGATTATAGAGTATTATAGAATATACTGTCCAATCTTAAATTATGCTAGAAATGTGCAACGCCATCTAGTGATAAAAAGCAACAGCAATTTAATAGCCTTTCACTAAGTACAGCTGAATATGATGAGGTAAGCTGGTAACAGGTGATAAAGCTTTAAATGCTTCTCATAAAATAACTGATTGATTTGAATTACGAAACCGTTGATGATCATGACAAAATACGTTAACTTTGACGTGCCTGCTCTATACATGACATTGAAACGCTCATATTTCAACAGAGATCACATAATATTGAATAGATAACGCGAAGGTTATACGAACAATGTTTTCGCATTAATTATATTGTCAATCAAAGTTATATTTGAATATTAGACATGTTCCAAAGCTTGTACCGTTAGCGAGCGTACTGATATTCTGCAGATAGAGCAAGAATGCGATGGACAGGTAGAGGCAAGTACAACCTTGGCTCACGCACACACACACACACGGCCGACGGGCGACGGTTGTGTGTGTGTTATTTGTCCGTATGATTTACAGGCAAATGCCACGACTGCGTGCGCATCTGTTGAGCCATCTCGACGCGTTAACGCCTTTTGTATGTCGCATGAGTAGAAACAGCTGCGTTTGAAAAAATAGAAATTCTTAAAGCCTACCTGTGTATATAGATGATTCTGTTTGTTTGGGTGGTTTTTTAGGAACCGGATCATTGCGTCGTACGCAAACAACCTTTGTACGAGATACAAAAGCGCTGTAGGAGAGTTTTGTTTTGAAAATTAATCAGAACTAAAATTATGATTATTATAGTCTTTGGTAACTGTTGAAAATAGTAGTAAAATAACCAAAATCAGGTACATATAAGGTATAAAAAAAATTAATCTTACTTATTTAGGCTACAGTGATTTTACACACGTTTCAATTTATCTGTTTTACTATAAATCGTAATCCTATTTTTGGAGTTTACTCCTTAAGAATCGATTTTCATATATAAGGCGCCCGGTATGAGAAAAATCCGAGGGGTAAAACCTACTAACAAGTAACGAAAATGTGTCACGTTTTTGGACGACGGAAACTTTCTAATTTGGCTGTGAGTGTATTAAGACCATAAAGGTAATATACCTATCGGAATATGATATTATATAAAATAATATAATAATATAATAATATAATTATATAATAATAATAATAGTATAATTATATTATAATATTATATAAAATAATATAATAATATAATTATATAATAATGTAATTATTTCAAATTCAGGGAGGGGGTAGCCGAGGTGTTGCCTTTGATGTTAGAAGAAATCCCGTTCCTCTAGGCCTATTGGGAGCGGAGTTATGGCTACTTTAGTAAGACGTTTGACAGTTGCCGAGCTGTCAATGTCAAAGTTTGAATGCTTCTAACTCGGCAACTATTTGTCCTGGATATAGGTTTCTTCGGCTTGATCTTCCTGGATTTTTCTCCTCTATTTGATTCTGGCCTTAGAATTGAGAAAAAAATGATGTCTTTGATTTAGTTCAAATTCAGGGAGGGGGTAGCCGAGGTGTTGCCTTTGATGTTAGAAGAAACCCCGTTCCTCTAGGTCTAGGCCTATTGGAAACTGAGTTATGGCCGCTTTTGTTCGACGTTTGACAGTTGCCGAGCTGTCAATGTCAAAGTTTGAATGCTTGTAACTCGGCAACTATTTGTCCTGGATATGAGTTTCTTCGGCTTGATCTTCCTGGATTTTTCTCCTCTATTCGATTCTGGCCTTAGAATTGAGAAAAAAAAATATTTTGAAATAACTATGGCAGAAAGGGGTGTAGATAATATTGCCGGAACATCTGATTTCATATCATATTAATATTTTTTCAGTTGAATAAACTCTTTTTGCGTATGGTTAGATACTCATACTTAAGGAGTAAACTCCAGTCGTGCGTCGGAGCTGACACACTTTTTTTTAATTTAGAATCGTGATAGACCAGCATAGTGAAGCAAGGTTTGATTTAATTAAACTTTTTACTTTATTTATTAATAATATTAATTAAAAGTAGAGTTGAAACCTCGCCTTAAGGCTTGTTTTTTTTCTGTGAAGGACCAAAAGTTAATTAAATTTTAATTAAAAAGGGCAGAAAGAGCCCTTTGTGAAAAGAAAATTAATTTTAATCTATATTTAAGTGATTTTAAAAAGTGTAGTGTGTCGATGATTTATTGAGAAGAAAATTATAGTTACGAGTTAGCCAATACAATAAGTTAGGTTTTTTCATGTAATTTTTTATCTAGTATATATAAAAACTACCAATACATTTTATCGCACGTAAGTACCATAATTAAATACTTATTTATATATAAGCAAATACAATTTCAACAAGGCGGAATTATGTTTAAAGTAAACATTTACAAAGTTCTAAGATAATAATATCATTCTTCTCCATAAGTATTGTAATTAACTGTATAACGGAACGTCAAAGTCAGAGTCGTTACGTTATCAAATAATCGGCCAAGTACGAGTCTGACTCGCGCATGAAGGGTTCCGTACAGTTATAAAGAAAAAATAGGCCAAAAATCGTGTTTTTTGTATTGGAGCCCCTCTTAATGTTTTATTTTGTTTAAATATTATTATGTATGAATATTTTTTTTTTACATTTATTAATTTTTGAAGTACACATCTAATAATTACGGCTTTTATGAAAAATCCAAGTGCCTACCTGTTGCCATTTTTGATATCGAGCAAAAAAGGCCGAAAAAAATCACATTTGTTGTATGGGAGCCCCCCTTAAATATTTTTTTTTGTATTTGTTGTTATAGCGGCAACAGATACCTATACACAATCTGTGAAAATTTAAAAAGTCTAGCTATAGCGGTTCTTGAGATCTGTATCTGTATCCTGGAGACCGACAGACAGACAGACTGACAGACAGACGGATAGACAACGAAGTCTTAGTAATAGGGTCCCGTTTTTAGCCTTTGCGTACGGAACCCTAAAAATCATAAACATCGCGGCTGGGAATCGAACCGTGAAATTTCTTAGTTCTCAAGCTTGGGAGAAGTATAATATTGTTTTACATTTTTTATTTTCAATCATTAACGTTTTTAGCGTTTTTCTAATCTGTTTGTTTTATAAAGACTTGGCGTAGTGATGCGTTGCCTTAAATAATTTAACATCTCTTCGAGGGTATTTTGGCTTGTGGCCAATATAAGAACTTAGAGCCGGGACACAAAAACACGGCACGACGTCGTAAAAACCCACGGCACGGCGCCGTACGGCGTCGTACGACCGCGTCGTGCCGTAGAAAGTCACGTAGAAATTCAAGATGAGTTTCTACGGCACGACGTCGTACGACGCCGTACGGCGCCGCACCGTGGGTTTTTTACGACGCGCGTCCGCACGGCGCCGTACGACGCCGTACGACGTCGTGCCGTGTTTTTGTGTCCCGGCTCTTATACCGCCATCTTGTAAAGTATCATTTTAAAACGTACTTGTTCTAAATTTAAAGTCATCCGAGTATCATTTACCTGTAGCCAAAATGAGAGTTTAATGTGTTGTCATTTTAGTGACAGCTTGCATCCACATTACACGCCCTCCTGAGTCCTGAGTCCTGACAGTGTCATCTCAGTGCCACAAAATTCTTGTTGATGTGTAAGTTACTCATGTACGTGTTTTTCAATATGTCGATAATAATTACTATTCTACTATAATGCACTATTAATTTTTCAATATCTTGCTGCTAATAGTGTTTTAATAATAGTTTTTTTTATGAGTCAAGGCAAATTGTGTGTTTTTGCACATACAGTGTAGTGAGGAAATGCTTAGATGAATCAATGATGATTGTCCGTAGAGGTCTTAATTTCCATTATAATATTTGACCTTAATGGGCTTCACAGAATATGACGCATTGTATGTTGTTAAATTATATTTATATTTTATCTAGATCATATTAAGTGCCTGCAGATGTGCCATTTTTGAATTCTGATCATCAAGCCAACTACGCCGCTTGAAATATATTGATACTTATAATTATTTATTAACATAAATATTTTTTTATTAATTTACATTAGAGTAAAGATTTAACTTACAAAATTCCGATTTATTATCTCTTCAAATCTAAAACCCATGTGCTTTTATTTTTTTAATCTAATGACGTCCTACTACCATTGATATATATATATTTTTTTTTAATTTCTCCGACATTTCATTGAAGGCGATTGCAATTCACGGTTGATCGATCGTGTCGGTGTGATTGTATCGAAACTAGTTCCAATACTACGTCGATTAATAACTCCGCCCGCCCTACTTACGGCAACCTTACCACAAATGTCATTGTGATTATTTGTTTTTGACGTGATCTTTGGCAATGACTGACGGATCGATTAATACCTAAAGGTTAAGCATTTTAATTAGAGTTTATCTTAAGTGGATTATTTGCAATAATGATTCATTAAAATGTCGAAATTGCACTTATAATATTTCTATGCAATCGTCCAAATTGTTCGTAAAAGCATCGATAAACTTAGCGAGATAAGCTATAATTTTAAAATTACTCGTCTATTTCATTCTTTGTATCAGCTATAGCTTATAAGTATCAAAATAATGTAACTGTATAACGTGTGATGTAAGATCGTGAGGTACGGTCTATTAAAGTAAATTGATACTTTTGTATCAAAATTGTGTTTCGCTCTATTATACGTGTGATGTAAGAAATAAGAATATAACACTTTCGTATAGTAAGTCGACATAATATGTGAGTAATAAAGAACGCAATTAATTTGATGTTTAAATACGCAGTATGTAAAATGAGTTCTGTAAAAACTTAGGCTATATTTTACTCCACCCTATAAGGGTCCAGCGCACAAAAACGGTATCTATAAATGACATTCCCGCTACTTCACCTTGACGATAGTAAGAACTTTTTGCGAATGCACTAATTAATTTCTGGTTTTGAAATATTGATGGGTATTTTTTGTCGCTCGCATTTTTAAAGGTGGTTAAATGTTGCGCGACTGTCGGCCTTGGAAGAATGCGCTACGTTAGGGCTCGCATGCGAGAGCCCGCTAGTTAATTTTCTCGTGAAGGAATTCGCAATTTGATGAGAAATTTTGTCATTTTCGTGAAAAGATGGTTATAACCTGTGGAAGTGACCGGATAGTATAATCATTAAATACTTAATAGAGTTCATTAAGTACTTAATACCAAAAGTCTAGAATTTTATAGGCATGTATAGACCAAACAGCTCTAGTCTCTACATACCTATTACTTACAGCCGGCCTAAGATGCGCAAACAAGAAAATCTCGAAATAGCGCACTCTCGTGTGTCTTGTCGATAACGACATAATGTCAAAATCATTTTTTGACATTATGTCGATAGATTTTAACGACAGATTTACACGAGAAAAAATGTATGTCATGTTAGGTCAATAGAGATGAAGAGAAAAGACATCAAACATCGAGAAAACGTGTAGACAAAATTTTCTCGTTGGCGTATGATAGATGTGATCCGTGAAGCTCTAAGGCAAAGCTATTGTAGGGGCTCCACTTGGCTCCGCGAGAATACTAGTAATAATGAGAAAAATTACACCTCTGCTACCCAATTTAGTTTTTTTATGAATTCGATTACGCTTAAATAATACGTTATTATTCATTAAACAATTTTACCATGGATTCCATCAGAAATTTCGCTTTTCAAAAGGGTTCCGCCCAAAAAACTTTGAGGATCGCTGTTATAGATCATAGTGTCTAGTTTGTAAGGCACTGCTCACACACGAGACATTTTTAAATTAGGATATCTACGACAAAATCGCTCGCCGTTAATGTATCCCTGGCTTAGCTCCCTGTGACCGCGACACGAGGTTAATACCCTACTCGATTCATCTCGACGCGTTACGCACATTGTACACCACGTACACTCACGACTGTATGGTTGCACCATTCTTGAACCTTAATGCCACAGTAATAAAGGCGAAATTTCGTACGTTCAGTCTGTCAGCAATGTACAATACTAATGTACAATACTCTTTGACACCGGCTCATATACATAAGTAACATAACTTAGCAACTTTAAAGTGTGGTTAGCATGATTTATACGAGTGTCGTTTATCACGATGTAATACTATTGTATTGAAAACATAAATTACTATTATCCACAAAAAGTACGTTTAACGCCAGATTCGTTTTTATTAAGGACTAGTAAGTATGATGGACACTTTTAAGGCTCCATAGCCAAATGGTAAAAACGGAACCCTTATTTCTGGATTTATACATATTTATGGACTAGTAAGTTGATGGAGATTTTATTGTAGGAGTGTTGACTGTTGTGTCCCAAGTTGTGACTTTTAAGTTTTATAACTTTAGGCCCGTATTTTTGGTCAGTACTCAAGATGCATCTCGGTCTCAACAAACGGTTCAGGCTCTGTGATTGGTTGGCTGTTAAAATTTGGACCAATCACAGAGCCGAACCGTGTCTTGAGACCGGGTCGCATCTTAAGTACTGACCAAAAAGAGGCGGTATAAATTATAATAAGGATTAATATAATTACTGGTAAAACTTGTCTGTGTTTGCATTTTTAACCCGCCAGTTGCCAGCTCCAAAAAAGACAACTTTTGGAGCTTAGTTAAATAAGTCCCGTAGTATCCTGTATTACATACTGTTGGTAACGACTGGACATGGCTTTTTCTGCTGAAATAGTGACGTAACCTATAAAAACTGGGGTTTCTGTGTGAAAGAGAGAGTTCGTGTTAATATTAAAAATATACGATTGTATCGATGGCACAGTGACGTAACACTGACCAGCACTGAACCCTGAGCCACCGACAGGTGTCAGGGCTGTCACGTGATGGATATATTCATAATTTTACCCTTTCTTTTACTCAATTCTTCAAAAAATTAACCCTAATTAGATTTAACCCAAAAGTATAAGAATGGCCAGTCGCATATAATCATGTTATTGAAAATGATTTTCAAATTACAACAAAACATTTTGTATATTGGTATTTGGTGTTGATAATTTTGCCAGAGCTCCAATAATATTTTGTGGAGCGTTTTTTAGATCAAGGATTACTGTGAAGTTGTTTCTTTGTTTGCACCTATCATACAAGACATGTTACATTATGATTTATGCTGCTAAAATATTCGTAGCTTTTTCCATCGTGACAACCCTATATTCTTGAGGTGACGGTTTTTTACCTAGTACACAAATACGTTGAGTAATGTTGGCGAAACTTTAACAAGCCTTTAATTGCATTACCGATTTTCAGCTTACACAACAGCCGAATTGATGAATGTATGTAATTCGACGTGTATCGAGTTACTAATGACACTCAATACAGTCTAGACAGAGCCAAAATATGATGTGATTGCTCAATTTAATGAAAGTATGTAGTTTTATACTTACAAATAAAATTGTACGCACTGTATAATACAGTCACGTGTCATAAAGTTATTGCTTTTTTGACACTTGAGCGTCATTTTTCGACAAGGACACAAATAATTCAAACCAAAATTAAATAAATAATCAAAGAAATTCAAAATTCTCTCGGTTAAACAGTCAAAAATTTATAAAGATCTTTCACGTTTTACCATCTATACTAATATTATCCATACTAATATTATAAATGTGAAAGTGTATATGTCTGTCTGTCCGTCTGTCTGTCTGTTACCTCTTCACGCCCAAACGCTGAACCAATTTTGATGAAATTTTGAATGGGGATACTTTGAGACCAGAGAAAGGACATCTAAGGATACTTTTTATCCCGTTAAAATGTACGGTTCCGCCACAATAAACAATTTTTGGCGCAACGGAGTTGCGGGCGTCATCTAGTCTTCTATACACAGTCAGACTTACTAAAAAAAAGTGTAATACAATCCAAAATAAATATTTAGTTTTTTTTTTCAATTTTATAAATTGACAGCAATTTTAAACTACATTTGAGACGGTCAAAAATGTAATTAAATTAAATATTTAAGGCATGACTTCATCACTTCGGTTTTATTTTTTTTCATACCTACGGGTGTCTTGGGCAACAAATTACAAAGTCATAACTTTGGGCATAATAAGTGGCCGTCTCATCCCACACATAATTTGGCCGTCATACGCTGACCGATTCGTAATTTAAAATTTTGAATACTTCGGAGTGTGAGGATTCCAAATTGAAATTTTCAATCAATGTATACTATTGCCTTAATGTAGTATGTTTCACATACAACAATAACTTCTACTACATGAATGATGTGTAAACTGTATAATGTGTACACAGACGTAATCTAATCCTACTAATGTTTGTATGTTTGTTACCTACTTCTTCACGCTTAAACGGCTGGAGCAATTTGGACAAAATTTTACAAGGAGGTAGCTGACATCCTGGATTAACACATAGGCTACATTTTTAACCGACTTCCGTAACGGAGGAGGTGTTATGTTAATTTTTTTAATTACTTATGTTCAAAGATGACTCCACCGTTTGTGAACCGATTTTCAAAATTTTGCCGTCTCCTATTTGGGGGGGCTGCGCTAAAACGTATAATGTCAAGCTCAAAAATTTAACATAGCAAGTCAAAATTAAAATAAGTACCTCCTATGAAATAGCTCTCATTTTTACACCAAACGACAGCCAATTTTCACCAGTTAACTCGCTGTTGTTTTTCTATTGATCTGTAATTATAAATAACTAGATGGCAGGTGGGGTTTCAACTGTCAATCGCAGCTGTAAACAATTATACCTGTCACCTGTACACTATTTTTATCCCTCAAATTATAAGCCAATGGATGGATGGATAGTTTATATAGTGGCATAATATAAATTGTCACACGTGCTGACATGTAAATTGTAATGATGTAGTGTTTACAGGTTGTTAATAATAATCACACATTGCTTCTGCATAAACACTCATAGGACCAAACGGTTAAATCAAAGATTTTCGAAATTCAACTTTTAAAAATATAAAAAGTTTGTCTTTGAAAAGGAAACAATTTTCAGTTCAGCGGTTTTGACGTGAGGCAGACAGACACACGTTCGCATTTATAACAGTATGGATTAGCAAATGTTTACCTACAGCAGGCACGATTATGATCCTGATTCAAAACACTGTAACTTTTCTACAAAAACTCAAGTTTTCTGTAGAGATTTATCTCGTTGAGATGTGACGTACATTGCGTCACAGATGTTTGCTGACCCTACGTGTTGCGGTCGTTCCCAGTACACGTGCCATGTTACGACACGGTGCAGGCAAATAGTACACTCGGGTAGACATTTAGACAGCCCAAAATATTGTACAGTCGCGAACATAATAAAATCTTGTGTACCCGGTTTCTAAGGATTTGCTCTACCAAGTAGAGTAGCGAGACAGTACTCGCGGCCAATATAAATAGCCTTATTTAATCTACTTCGTGGTTGTAATCAGGCCCTTTTTGAAGTTTATCCTTTCAATAGCGTTGTTGATCGGTTCATGTTTCCACTTTAGCTAATAATAAAAAGATAAGCTCCTTTCAAAAGTCCTCAGAAACTAGGCAATAGGCATTACATGTCTAAAAAACTCGTCTGCTTACGTCACATATTTTACCATCATAAGTACTCTATCTTCCACTCTCCCAAGCAAGAGGACTTGTAAATTGTAATCAAATAAAACCTTTCAAGCTGGTCTGGAAAGCTCTGGTCATTATAGGCATCAGCACAAGACCTTTAAAACCGTTTAAAGAGCCATGCACACCTTCAGCGTCAGCATATTATGATTCAACATGCATGGCTCTATAAATTGTGTGTAAAATTAGGCACAGAATATAACTATTAAGTAAACACTCAGAAAGACACTACATTTTTGTGCATACAGTCGGTAAAGTGTACGTTATAGTCGTAATCACTTAGCACATCACCACGAAATACACAAAGTTCAGTTATATCTTACAAATACAGTCATACAAATCGGTATGCGTATTGTGACTCATGACTCTGTTATTGAGTTTTTGTCTGTATTTTTACGTTTTTTTTTGTTATATAATACACAACTCGGCTATGTACGGGTATGCTTATATAGTAGGGGAGAAGGCTAGAATTAACAGGGGTAAGTATTAACAAGCCTATAGCTACTAAATTAAATGACGATGCGGTAAGACATTCAATGTTATAAGTTCGGGCAACGTCGGCGAACGATTTGCGACAAGTTCACAACAACTTCACAACGCGACGGCCGGTGGGCAACAGCCCACCGGCCGTCGCGTTGTGAAGTTGTTGTACGTCGGTGCAAAAATACAGATAAGCGGACATTTTTACGTCTCGAATTTTTTGATTCATGCTTTAATTATTTGGTTTTGCGATTGCAGATTTTATATAATTAACGGTTATTTAGTTGTTAATTACATTTCCGTGTTATTTTATTAAATATACCTATAGTTTTTTTACAATAATTAGTTATATCCAAAAAGGCCCTCGGGTGCTAGTTTTAACAAAAGGAACGGGGTAAGTATTAACCCGTATTACTTGGTATTACAAGCAAGTTGGAGCTCCCACATCTGCCGAAGGAGGTACGCCGATCACTCTGGCGGCACTCCGGCAACACATATCCACCGATGTTCATATATCGGAGGATCAGATTCAATTTTTGTTGCAAGTGGAATCCATTGGGGCTGATAACAGCTCAGGGTGGATGACATAAAAGGAAATTAATTTTATTTGACATAAGTTATTATTGTTCTTTAACATTTGTATGTTAAAAAATAAGTAAGTTATCATCTTAATATTGTTATGTTTTTTACTTCCATGGTTAAATGAAATTCTAATAAGTATACTAATGTTAATACTTACCCCGTCACTGTTAATATTTGCCCCCGAAACGGGGCAAGTTTTAACCGCTGACTTTTTTAAAAAAGATGCGTCTCCCTTCGAATCCATTTAATTTATATGAATTTTTAGCTAAGTATATGCAAGCCATATAAATTTCCGTTACTCGGGTATAAAAATAATAACATAAAGTTTTCAAATTAAGAAGATAAATGACAATATTCAAAATCTGTTAGAACTAGCCCCCCTCTCCCCTACACAAATAAATATTATACATACTTACATAATATCTATACCTATAAAATTACATGTCCTGACTGACTGACTGACTGATTCATCATCGCTGAGCGAAAACTAAAGTTATTGCCACGAAATTTGGTGAGTATGGTTGTTTTATTAAGTAGACACCCGCTAAGGAAGGAATTTTGAAAATGTTACCCCGAAGGGGGTGAAATAGGGGTTGAAAGTTTGAATGAAAGTCCGTCATTTCTTAAGCTAGGAACATGAAATCCATCTCCGTTATTATACTATGCTAACGCGGACGAAGTCGGGGGCAACAGCTAGTCATATACAATCTAGAATAACTGTGTGAACACTGTTCAGCCGTCAGGAATTTCATAGCATTTACACTCTGAATTCAACGGACTTTAAAATGTACCGACAATTTCTAAGCTCTACGATCTTTAGTCGTCAAAATTACAGATTGTAGTAATCAACGTCCGGTTTCCGAGGTTTTTAAAGGTCCATAATATTTATTCAATAGACGTTTTCAACCAATCAACAATAACATTGATTTGACATAAGCCGACCACATGACGTAGGTCAGGCAACTACCTATGAACTTGTCCGATTGTCCATTACATTAGCCTCATCTTTTATTACAATTTAATTAATAAAATGTTCACTAAACGTTCGACGTGTATAGTTGATCGACGCCTTTGTTCTCTTGTCTAGATTGTCTGATACTTGACATTTGATATTGATTAGGTTAATATTATAAAGTTTTTGTAACCTAAGCGAAGGACTTGTTATTTTTTGGAGGTGACGTCACTTGGGATTTTATGTTGCAAACTGAATTTTCCGTCCGTCTGAACTTGTTAATCTCTAGTGGGAGTTTAGTTAGCTAAGTTTTATTTTTATATTTAAATAGCTGACTCAATAAACGTTGTTTTTTCGTGATTATTAACTTGTTTATATTTCATAAAAAAACCTAGTTCTTTAACCATTCCCTGAACTGATAAGATTATTTTTTTATTTCCTAATCGGTGCAACCTTTTCTTGTTGTAATCAAGGAAACAAACACATTTTTCATTTCGCTGTGTTCATTTAACATCCTAAAAACCTTTAACACCGACGATAATAATTCACTGTGAAATGTCCGAGGTAACATAACTTTGAATTGAGAGTTGAGACTAAGAAGCAATTTCTTGTAACACTGCAGCATGTGTGAAGCGAAGTGCAGGGGGAGGTGCGACGCAAATGAACCGGCAGTTTCACGTGCGATCGGCGATTAGTGTCTGTCGAGGAGAAATCTACTAAACTTCCGTTTAACCGCATGCGGCAAGTGTCCAATTATCTAGTGAAAGTGATATTAATATTTTATCTCACGTCCATCGGTTGGTAAACATAAAACATCACGCCTACAACTATTTAGCAATGGCTGTCACTCAAAATGGCACTTTTATGCGCCGTTTAATTTGACTGTATAGTGCTTAGATTGAGAAACTTGGTATGTATTTATACCTCCTATTCTTTATTAGGAGTATACTCTATTAGGAGTACCTAATTTAAGAATAGGAGCTGGCTGGCTTTCTATTCTTAAATTAGTTGCAGCCTGTAACTTAGTTTGTATAACGCCTGGAACTATACATTTTGCCATATTAAAAATCCTTTGACGTCTCATGTCCTTTCCCGGACCTGTCTTCAATGCCCTCTGTTCAGCGTTTATTGGTGTAGAGGTTATAAATCAATAGACAGACGCATTTCTGCATCCATGATAATAATTATTAGTAACAACTCCGTTGCGCCAAAATTCGTTTATCGCGCAGGAACCGTACATTTTTCCGGGATAAAAACTACCCTATGTCCTTTCTCGGGATTCAAAGTATCTCCATGCCAAATTTCAGCAATATCGGTTCAGCGGTTCGAGCGTGAAGAGGTAACAGACAGACAGACAGACAGACGGACGGACAGACAGACAGACAGACGTACTTTCGCATTTATAATATTAGTATGGATTATATCACAGATTTTTTTGCGTTTTCAAACAGCATAGCACCTACAATCAATATGTAATAATAGCAGTGGTTTAGCTAAACGTATGTAGCAACGTTGACATATTTCTCTCTGCGTGGCGTTTCGGAAATTCCCGGGCCCGCTTACGGCATAATGTCCGAGTCCCGCGGGATTCCCTTCCGCGACAACGGGACTGCGCGCCGCGGGTAATGGCGAATACTTGGGAGCAGAAATGCCCAACCAAATGTTTGCTTTTTTTTAAAGTGAAAACTTCTTTGAGCACTTTTGTGGGATGGGTAAAAACTGTGAAACTCGCGTCAGATTCTCTTATTGAAAACTATTCGACGCACGTTTCCTCGCTATCGAGTACGGTAAAATCGTATACTTTTTCGATAGCAACTCATGGTAGAGCTACTGACCGAAAAACCTTGGAAAAAGACGCTTGTAAGACGGTTGGAGAGTAGTGTTTGGTGTCAAACTCGGACTCTAATTCGATCTCGAACTCGAACTCGAATTGATTGTAAGGGTTTCGATTAATTAAGAAATCGATTTTTTAAAAATCGATTTTCATAAAAAATGGGTTAAAAATTTAATCGATTGTAACTTGTAAGAGTTTCGATTAATTAAAAAAATAGATTTTTAATAATCGATTTTCATAAAAAATGTGTTTAAAAAATGCACAACGTTAATAATCAAGTTTTCACTTCTGCCGGCACTCCCGGAGTGCAACCAGTCTTTTTAGTAGAGTCATCTTTGGGCTTTCTGTCCATCTCCTTTTTTGTCTCTTTTACAAAATTATTTGTACCAAGCAAATTATTACTTACATGTGAACCATAGAAAGGATTTTAACGGAAGAGTAGATAAAGTGACAAATGGACAATGGTATTCTCTCAATTTTTCCCTCAAATCAGTAATACACGTCAGTCACTATAGTCATTCAGTCCTATACATATTTTCCCAGGTTAATTGGGAACATGGCTTAACTATAAGTATAGAGAACTAGATGACGCCCGCAACTCCGTTGCGCCAAAATTAGTTTATCGCGCGGGAACCGTACATTTTTCCGGGATAAAAAGTATCCCATGTCCTTTCCTGGGACTCAAAGTATCTCCATACTAAAATTCAGCAAAATCGCTTCAGCGGTTTGGGCTTAAAGAGGTAACAGACAGACAGACAGACTGCAATATTAGTAAGTAAGTATAGATTAATGATAAGAATTAGCGTGTTATGTAACAGACAATAAAACAGAACCGCCAGTGCGTTTTATAGTGAGGTCTACCACAGACCACACGTTTACTGCGGAGACGACGCAGGCTCGGGTTACTAATGTGGACATCAGCCTGTAAATACTATGCTATGTCTGTGGGAAAAATGAAAACTTTGAACAGTATTCGAATTTAGAACTGGATAAGTATTCAAATAGGTACCTACTTTAACTGTTATCCATCCTAATTGTATAAATGCGAAAGTTTATCGATCCTTCTGTCTGTTACCATTGGGCCGATTTTGATGAAATTAGGTGTGATGATACTTTGAGTCCCTAAAAAAATGTATGGTTCCCGTGCGATAAAGTAATTTGGGCGTGACGGAGTTGCGGGCGTCATCTAGTTCAAAATAATTAAAGAAAGGGTCTTCATAGTTTTAAGGCCTTCCTGGATGACAAACAAAAAAAATCAGAATCTATATAATATAAAAATTTATCCATATTCGCGTAGTCACGACATCACGTGTAAACGGCTGGACCGATTTTGCTGAAATTTGGCATAGGGATACTTTGAGTCCCGAAGACGAACATAGGATACATTTTGTCCCGGAAAAAATGCGGTTACTGCACAATATACTTTTATGATTTGCGCGTAAATTAGTCAATCAATTTTGATGAATTTTGGTATGGAGATACTTTGAGTCTCGGGAAAGGACGAGAGATACTTTTTGTCCCGGAAAATGTGCCGTTCCCGCACAATTAACTTTTATGATTTTCGCCTAAACTATTTAATCTATTTTGATAAAATTTGGTATGGGGATACTTTGACTCTCGGGAATAATAATTATTAATTAATGATCGTTAAGACAGGACAACGTCTGTTGGGTCAGCTAGTTTAGAATAAAATCGGTGATTTAAATATTGAGTACTGAAACCATGAAACAAAACACCTAATTAACGGTATGTACTGTAATGAATATCCCGTGTTTAAGCCGGGCTGTTACTGCGAATCTCTCAATAAGTCATGTTTGTTTACAAGTCCCACGCCGTTGGTGGTCCGCGATTTGTCGACACCATCCGCCATCTTGGATCGGGGCTTAATACATAGCTAAATAAAAATAAACTTTTATTAAAACTACTGCCTTGATGAATTCAGTATCATTTTCACGCAACGAAAAGTATCTAAATGATACTTCGCCAAAATCCGTTAAGGTGTCAGAGTGAGCAAAGAAATGCATTGTGAGTTGTGAGTCGCAGAATTTCGGTCGCGTAAATTATGTTTCATACTATTATCATGACTCACAATTCCGCTCATGTGAAGTAGGAATTTTCTATGAAACTGAATGCACTCAGAATTTCTGCCGACCGAAATTCTGCGACCCACGGGCACGACCCAAAAAATTACGCTCGTTTGGCCTCACCCTAATATGCGCATACTCGTATATTATAGTTTTTTTTTTTGTTAGCCACTATTCCACTGCTGAGCAAAGGCCTCCCCCAGGGTCTTCCACTTGTCTCGCTCCAGCGCCACCGTTGGCCAGCCCGGCATGTACGCCTCCAGCTCATCGCACCATCTTTTCCTAGGTCAAGAGGGAAGATGCGATATTTTTATTTTTGTGTTTATTTTAAAGAACTTTAAAACACTGGAATTTACTGCAATGAAATCGGTTTAAAATTGTCAATTTAAATTTTGGCGCCAAAACGGATCTATTATAATTTATAGTCTGTATGACGTCACTACTGTTTAGCAATTATTATTATTGACAATGGCCCCACGACCGTATCTCTCAAAAAGTTGTCATGCCCCGCGTTCCATTTAGCGTTAAAAACGATCAAAGTGCTCAAAATAGGAGGCACTTTGATCGTTTTGATCGTTTTTTTAACGCAAAATAAATAAGGAACGCGGGATAGCAGATATTGTGACGTCACTGAACGCTGAAAGGTGTTTTGAAATCCGTTCCGTTTCAAGTTACTTTTTAATTCGTATTTTTTGTAAAAAAAAAACAACATTTTATAAAATATTAACCTTACAGTGGCCCTTTCATATTTTTTTAACATTTTAATAGCAAAATTTTCATAAATATTATATTTGATCTTGTTTTTATCTCGAATAACTATTAAAGTTATGTTTAATTATAAATTTTTAATTCCAAAGGACTTCCTTTATTATTAAGCATTTCCTTGCTGCTGAGCCATAAAGGAGCAAGATAATATGATTCATGAAATTAAATCGATATTAGATTATAATACTCTAATTGCATTCATCCATGGTTTATTATGAGCTCGTATAAACGCTATCGTAATCGAGATCTTCATTATGCACTCGAAAGGATATTTCCTGCTCCCAACATATTATATTATTATTTATTATTACTATCTCGTTGTTACCCACCTTTATTACAAGGATATAAGGACCAAGGTTCTACACCCCGAGGCAAAATAGGGCTAAACAAGCTATAATGCAAGTTGCAAGTAGCGTCTTCATTGCATCGCTGAAGCGAACGACATAATGAAAGTTTTACTATAAACTATTAAATTGTAATACGGAAAGTACGATTAGCTTTTGAAAAAGTTACTTATGTATTTAAAACTTATTAATCGGGACTTAACGCGACTTATTCTAGTAGTAATGCTACTACAAGTACACACTTTTTGTCGACGTTTCGGTCGTGTTGCAACGGCCGAAAAGTTTCTTAAGTAGCTTGATATTTGTTAATGAATTAATTTATAATAATAGACTTGAGTCTTGACATAATAATATTTACGCTAATATCGCAGTCAAAAAGGAGTGGTTATAGCCATTTTGGTAATTACGTTTTTTTTATAATACGCCGCAGCTTGCCCGGATTTTTGAAAACATAGTCATCTAAATACAGATACTACTAAATGGCTTGCGGTACGCATAAGCCCTTTAAAACTTAACAAAAATCTGCTACTAATTAATCTACTAAAATCCCATGTCAAGTAACACATCACATTACTCATCTTCTGACGTTAATGGCAAGTAAGATTCGCACTAAAGTTTCAAAACAAAAACAATGGCTAGGGAATTCTGGTGACCTTAAATTCTATTGCTCGTCAGCCACGGTTGCCGATAAGGCGTGCTTGTCGTCTTATTACTATAGTAATAGAGTTCAAATTAAGTGAACTGGGTGTGTCAGCGATCGTACGTAAATCATGAAGATTGCGCAGTGTCAGGGCACGGAGGCCAGAGGTCGGGAGTTGCATCAAATTTGCACTTTCGATGCTCGAGTGAAAGGCGCATCTTTGCCACAGGTGCTTCTCTAGAAGCGCACGATTTATTCGTTCGGTTTAAATGTGGAACGTGTTGACATTTCGAATTTAGAACCTTATACTTTTTAATTTTGTCGATTCTCAGCGGCATAGACTTAAGAGTTATACGACCGTAGTCAAAGGTATGAATTTGCAATTTACTAAGCGACGGCTATTTTGTTAATTGCACCGTCGTAAATCTTAATTATATTTAGAAGTGTTGACACGTGTGAATTGTGATTTTAGGATGCGTATTTTGGAACTAATAAATCATAAATTAGCTTCTATTAATATTCTAGAAACTCTTGCGCAAATTGCTAAAATATCATCTTTTGTGCATAAAATTAAATCTCAATGAAAAAAAAAAACACAAATTCGTACAGGAATAATTAATTTTGAATTTCGAACGCCAATATTTTTTTAACAATTTATAGATGACAAAACATAATGTAAAGCCCTCCATTCAAGACAATCTTTCTAAATTCTACAAAAGTATAAGAAAACAATAAATTCCATAAAATACATCAAATAATAATGATGCGAATTTTCGAGCAGATTGGACTAAGGGATCGAGTTGTCCCATACTAACTTCATCCTCCCTTTTCACACCCTTAGGAGAGGAATTTCTAAAAATTCCTTCTTATCGCACGCCTACGTTATACGAAGAACACTCCCTCAAAATTTCTAGTATTTACGATCACTGGTTTAGGCCGTGGCGTGATTCCATTTTCATGTCATTCAGGACAAAGCCTTTTATATAATGATATAGATAATAATTAACTTCCAAGACGTCAACTTTGAAATTCAAAGTTTGTTTCTCAAACATTTTTTTTTGTAAAATATAATATTGAGACTTTATTTAAAAAAAAATGAAAGAAAAGATGGCGGTGAATGGGGATGATAGACAATCTCTACATGGAGTTTGCGGTTTGTAATCGTGCTTATTACATAGGAAGCGACGCCGGGGGTTTCATTAGAGTTGAAACTGTTGAACATTGTCGTAGCATAACGGAACACAATTATAACCCTCGCTTCGACGCGCCTCGTAATCTGCGCTTTGATTGAAATAACTATTCTTAGAATAAAAAGAAGAAACGGCAGATAACAGAAAAGACGCGGAGAAAAATTCAAAATCAAAAGGTAATGAGAAAAGCTTAACGGAGAAAGAAACCTTTAGCCTTAATTGTAAAGTTGTTGATTGTGATTTTTCAAGTTTAATTATAATTATTATAATGATAGTTTAAATCACGAAAGTGAAATGGTATATCTTTATTACATTACAATTCTGTAGAGGAATGTTAATAGGTCCTTATCAAGTCTGATATGAACTAAAATTAAAAGGAACACAGAGTGCTGGTACTAAAAATATCAGTTGATTAAACTGCGGCTATTTATCTGATTCAAGACCAAATGTAGCGAATTTATTACCTCGGCGAACGTTAGCGTATCATAGGACTAACGCCCCTTACAAGCTCTGGATATAAATGTAATTTATCAAAAAATAAAAGGATTTTATCTGGGTAGTTAAGAGCGTAGACGCCTCGTTCCTGCATAAAGTATTGCGCGAAATAAGATTGAAATGATAGTTGTTGTTAACGACGTAAAAATCGAGGTATACATCGATTTATAATGGACTAAAAAATAGAGTGCTAGGCTACATCTACATCATCATACAGCGATAAGGTATGCCCTAAGCATGCTTTCAAATGCAGTCTTTATTAACAGAGAGCTGAGTAGTGTCTAACCAAAGGTTCAGTTTTAACTTTGGCCTTCCTTAATGGCTTCTGCGAGTAGTCGCAACTGAAATTGAAAAGTTCACCCACAGCCGAACATAATATAACCTCCTCCTTTTTGGAAGTCGGTTAAAAATTTAACATAGATCTCTCAACTAGACATCGTTATTCTGTACTTGTTATTTTCTATATTTCTAAGTTTAACATTTGAATATTCTACAATATGTATTCGGTCAGACACTAGAAAATCAGATGTTGGTTTCCGTAAGGCTCCAATCAGTTTAGTACAATTATCGAATCCATACGAAGCGCCACAACAGTACTGTACATTAGCAGTCTACCCATAAGGCTGTTCTCTGAATCCTACATTATTTACGAATTCTCGCCGATCACGATAAACTTATGCTAATCATGGGGCAGAGGCGCCACAGCATAGTATTAAAATCGCATTACAAATTGATTTTAAAACATCGCATAGGAATCAAAATGGCCGCGTTGTTATCGTACGTCAAACGTTACTGATGAGTGATGTATCTCCAAATAGACAATATTGATAAAGTTATGATAAAGTTAGTTTATTTTAAGAATTTTTTATGAAGGGGCTTTTATAAAACTATGCAAATGACGACCGCAACTCCGTTGCGCTAAAATTCATTTATCGCGCAGCAACCCTACATTTTCCGGGATAAAAAGTATCCCATGTCCTTTCCCGGGACTTCAAGCATCTTCACACTATATTTCAGCTAAATCGGTTCAGCGGTTTGTGAAGAGGCAACAGATAGACAGACGCACCTTCGCATTTATAATATTAGTATGGATACCTACTTATAATGAATGAAAAAAACTATAAAATTACTACTCTTAATGGACGAACCAACTATAAAATTACCAACAAGACATATATTATTAGAGAGTTGCAAAGAGAAGAAAATAATAAACAACCGCATAGCTGACTTCCACAGTAACCATCTTCATACTAGAAAAAAAAATTAATAAACAATAACACAGCTGACTTCCATTTAGTATACAGTTAACTATCTTTATACTAGAGCATAATAAAGTGTGTTACACGAGTTTGATTATAAGGCTAAGTAACTCTAATGTTTGTATGACTACAAAGTAAAATAGGAGAAAAACAATGTAACAAGACGATAAACGTGCGTACGCTGCGTGTTTTCGTGTCTGCTTTCTAAGCTGATACAGTGGACTGAATGTGCAGCGAAATAATAACATACGCGGTTTAACTGACACAGATAGGCATTAGCAGGGTTATATATCTTTATACTCATACTAGCTGTCCCGGCAAACGTTTCTTTGCCATATTGTAAAGTATATCGCCCGTATTATTTTATTGAAGTGACTAAATAAGTATGTTACTATAGCAACGTCTATCGCTATCCCGTTGCACAAACATTGATCGCCGTCAGTCTCGAGTTGTAATAATTTACTATTATTTATTCAACAAATGCACTTATCAATATATACCCAGTAGCCGATTCTCAGACCTACTGAATATGCATATAAAATTTGGTAAAAATCAGTACTTAAAGCCGTTTCGGAGGAGTTCGTGGACTAACATTGTGACACGAGAATTTTATATATGTATAAGAAGAAGATACTCGTAAGAATATACCTTCATAGCCCTGTCTGAAACTTAGGTATATTTTAAACGTTAGCTACTTCTTTCAAGGAAATTTGTACCTAATAAATAATAATATCAGAAATCCAAAAGTATGCCTAACGTTTTAAACTTTCGCGTTGCATTCTAATTATAACTTATTAATCGGGACTTAACGCGATTCTATTGACCCCTTGATGATGATGAGTCCCCTCGTGACCACGGCCGTTGCAACACGACCGAAACGTCGAGAATAAGTATGTACTCGTAGTAGCATTACTACTAGAATAAGTCGCGTTAACCCCGATTAATAAGTTTCAAAAGTATACCTGTCTGATATTTTCTCTTTGAGCTTAAAACAGATTTTTTTAAATAGTTAGCGGCAAAATGTACGAGTCCCACGCGATAAAAGAACTTCTGCGAAAAGTTGCTAGCAATATTCAGAATCGACATGTACGTATTTTTTTTATTATTTTAGTCTTTTCAGTTCTAATTGCATTATGGAAAATTTTGGCATACACTATGACTCAATAAACATTTGTTATATATTTAAATACT